>JAECXP010000238.1:3655000-4215000 GCA_018152965.1 Scaptomyza pallida
AGTGCTACATGACATACAAACATTTATCTCAACTAAGTTAGGTATTCAAAATTCTGCCTCAGCTGTAACATTCAATGCAATAAAATGGTCTCTGTCCCTCTTTTAAAATGTACCTGAAACAAGTTTTATTTATTCGCTGCAACGGCATAAATTTATATTTCCATCAGAAAATGTTAAAAATCGTTATCGACAATCGGTCGATAATAGCGATACAGTGCAAGCAGCAACAGCTACCCGTTCCAGTAAAACGTTTATATTGCAAATAATAAATGAAAAGTAGTTTTAAAACAACCGCAAAATATTGAAAGAGCATCATTTGTTAAGTGTTACTTAAAGAAAATTAAGTTTTTCTTGCCTGCGGCAACAAACAGGATCCACAAGGGATACACACGCTGTTGTACTGCAACTGAGTCACGTCGAGCCAAAACAAAACAAAGAGAAAAGGCAGACAACAAAGACATCACCAAACAATGAACAAGCTGCCAGGTGCCAACTTGGAATTTGTGCGCGAGGATGATTTTGTCGAGTACTACATATTTCCCAAGCTGGCCGAGGGAGATGAGGAGCAACTAAGACAGCAACTAGAGCAAGTCCGTGCTGATTGCCTCGCTATTGTGGAAAAGAAAGTAAGCGAACGTTGTTACATATGGCACAAAGATGAATTTCAGCTGCAAGCTCGCACTGGCAGCGCAGAAGAACGTCTGCTAAACGAGGAAGACAACAAGCCAGAGGAACAAGATGATGAAGAGGAAGGTATGTGTCATATTATATTATGATGCTCTATTTTTAGCTATAGCAAATTTTGGGCCCATTTCAGGTGCACTGCCGCCCCATTTGCATGGTGTAACACATTACGGTGACAACATTGGCGACGAATGGTTCATTGTTTATCTCTTGAGTGAACTAACCCGTTCACGTACAGATTGCATAGCGCGTGTCTGTGATGCGGATGGCGAGTTTTTGCTCATTGAAGCTGCTGATGCTTTGCCCGATTGGGCCAGTCCGGAGACTTGTGAGCAACGCGTCTATATAGTCAATGGAGGACTTCAGCTGCTACAGAATTCAACGAATACCATTCAGAGTCAACGTTTGCCCATGTCTAAAGCTGTGCAACGCATACGTCTTAATCCCACTCTGTATCGATGCTCTCGCGATATTCAGAATTGTATTGATTCGCGTTTGCTGGAGTTTCAGCCGGCACAGCAGCATATATCGATTCATCGTCAAATCGTCCAGTTGCCACAAAATGCGGCACAGCTGCTGAAGCAACGACCAGGACTTGTGGCGTCGGCTGTGCGCGCTTTCTGTGAACGAGATACGCTTGATACAAAGGCACTGCGCACCATGCGCTACTTCCCCCCAGAGTCACCGCGTAAACGCACAAATGTCGCCTTCACACGTTGCCTGTATGCAATGGTGATGCACAGTCAGTACACGCCAGAGCGGCGACTGGGTTGGCAGCTGACTGATGCTGTATCGAATCCGGAGGCCTATAAGGAACAGCTGCTGGGCGTCAAGCTGGCCAGTGGCCTGGAGATATTAGCCAGTCAGGCCAAGCGTGCGAACGAGCAACAGGATGATAAATCGCCAGCCTGGCGTGCGTATTTGCGAAGTCTGCAGGGCAAGGGTTACTTTCGGGATAACATTGAAGGCAGTGCTGAGTATGTGCGTCTGCTAAACACGGCCAAGGAGTACTTTAAATGCAATCAGCAACGTTTTCGCACTGCACCACTGGTAGGTGCTGAGATTGTGGATCTTCTATTGCACACAGGCGAGAGCAGCGCTGCTGATCAGTTGCGTGACGAGGAGAACAATCTGTTGCCCAGCGACGCCGATGATTGGTTGAACATAAGTGCTGAGGATCTGGATGCCATGCTGCAGCAGCGCTATGGTCCGCAAAAACTATATAATCCCAATGGCGATATGAATGCCGCAGAATTTACCAAGCATTTGTCCGAGTTCTTGGACAGGCAATCAAACTTTGAGGGCATTGAGACACCAGGTGACGGCGCCAACGACGAGCTGGACTCGGACGATGATGAACCACCACCACCACCGCCACCGAAATCTGCACAAAATGCTGAGACCAGCCATGCAGCTAAGGTCAAAAAGAGCGCTTCGATGAGAAAGGCGTGTCAACGCAACTCCTTGATCCAGTCTGATGAACAGGATAGTACACATGTGCGCAACTTCTTGGACTTTGTGATACCCGAGGATAATTGGGACTCCACTTCTGATATGAGTGACTACGCGGATGAGGAGGATCTGCAGCGAAACTTTGAAGCGTTGTCTAGTGCCAGTGCAAACGGTGGCAATGATAGCTATCGCTTGGATCGAAATATTAAAGCATACATGGAGCAAATGGATCTTGAACTGGCCCAAACAACCATTGGAAAGTCCTTCCAAGGCAAGAGTGGTGCAAGCAGCAGCGGCGCATCTGCTCCACACGCCGCTGACGATGATTTCGATGATATTGAGGACTTTGAGCCGATTAACATAAATGTCAACACGCTGCGAAACATGATGGACAGCTACAAGTCACAAATGGGCGGCGCTGGACCCGTTTCCAATCTATTTAATGCCATGGGTGTGGGTATGTCTGCAACGCCCGCAGCAGAGGGTGATAAGCCCAAGGATCTGTCCGAATCCGCTCTCTAAAGAGGGCAGGAAAACACAATCAGCTAGCAATTAAGATTACAGTCAACATTATGCCGTTTAACATTAAAACCGAAATTTAACCTTAATATACATTTGTCTTAGCTTGTGTGTGCAATTTTGTGTTTTTTATAACGCAACAGTTGTTCGCTTAAGGCTAATCTTTGGACGCTGGCACAAAGTTGCCATAGTCACGCCTGACTTTCATTGGTGAACCGCTCTGTGATTGTTCATTGCGGCTGCGATGCCTGTGCTCCGGATAGGGACGATCTCCAACAACGCCGCCTCCGCCACTACCACCACCACCACCACGATCTCTTCGCTGATAAGGCTCATATCGATTGCGGCGATTATCTGTACAAAAAAACTGTTTCCATTTACTGTCTACCAGTCAATTTATATTTACTTTACTTACCTCTAAAGCCTCGATCATTGTGATGATTGTAGCCTCCGCCTCCGCCGCCACCGCGTCTCTGCCAACCACGATCGCCTCCTCGTCGCTGCCCGCCATTATAGCGATTATTATTATACTGACCAGAGAATCCGCCACCACCACCTCCTCGATCTCCGCCTCCACCGCCACCGCCACCCGTCCAGTTTTCAACTAGTGGTGGCTCTGGGTTTGCTTTGGCACAATGTGCCATAAAATCGACATCATCTGTTGTGTAGCGTAATGCAAACTCTGACTCACATTCTTCAAGAAAAGTGGTTTCTTTGTCAGAGAGTCTGTTGATCTTTCGGTTTGGGTCAACCATTCTGGTAAAATTGTTCAAATGGCTGGTTTACTTATCTCCGTACTGTTCAAAATGTAAACAAATGTTGTAGGAAAGTTGTGTGAGTTTTAAGCTGGGCTGCTGATTCTATACACTAAAAAATTTATAAATGCTTTTTTGTACTTGTAAAGTTCATTTATTTTTTCACCTTATGCTATTTTATTAAAGTATGTGCTTGAAATATTGAAAAAGCGTATTAAAAAATCCAAAACATATTGCCCAAAAACAATTTTCATCATATGGTCACTCTTTTGTGGGCTTTAAACAGCTGTTGTGTGGAAGCTAACTCAGTGGTACAAATGATAGCAATTGCTTAAATTTTTATTTCGTTGACGTTTTAGAATTTTAGCGAGTGATTTATTTCTCCCTTAATATTGTTAGTTTTAGACAAAATAGACGTTATAAATATATTTTAATAGTATAGTTGAAAGCTGCAAACTCAAAGGAATACCTCCAATGTCTTGTATGCGCGATATGCAATTATCGCATATTATGTTTACAGTTATCGATATATGAACACAATATCAGTATTGCTAGTAAAATGCGGGAGTGTTTTTAAGCAAGTGCAGCTAATTTAGACGGTTATAAATCAATTCACCCACATGTCATTTAAGCTAAGAGCTCACAACAATAGCACAACAAACACTGGACATGCCACTGCATAGCATCAGTAGAACGACACGAGCCACAAGCATATTAAGCGCACGGGTCAACAACAACCACAAGAAACGTGTGCATCTCAGGAGCTGGCCATGGAGCAACAGACGTCTCTCTCCGTGCGCTGGTTGCGTCGCTATCGTCCATTCTTCATAATCCTGTTATTCATTATTGCCATCCAGTTGTTTCTGGCCTACAAATCGCTAGACATTGATTTGGCGGGCGCTCTGCGAACTCAACGGGATCTGCACGAAGTGGCAGCACAGTCGCCAGCAGAGTCAGTGTCGCCACCAGCTCATGTACCAGACACCGGAAAGAGTGTTCGCCTCACGGCAAAAGAATTGGGCTTCGAGCCCGAATGTGATATTAATGCCAAGGAAGCAATATCGGCACTGCAACGTGCCAAGACGAAAGACTGTCGACAACATATCGCCCAGATTGCCTGTGCCATTCAAGCTGGACGCTTCTATGCCACACATCTGCAAAGTAGCTGCCCGGCGGGCAACCATACGGCCAATGTATCATTGGGCTGTTATCGCGACGAGAAAGATTCGCGTCTTCTCGCAGGCTACTTTACCAGCTTCAAAACGTCAAATTCACCCAGTGGATGCGTCGAACTATGCTTGCAATCCGGCTATCCGTATGCAGGCGTGCAGTACGCCCGCGAGTGCTTCTGTGGCTTCGATGCACCACCCAGTTCCGCCAAATTACCCGACTCGAGCTGTAATATGAAATGTATAGGCAATGCCAAGGAGATCTGTGGTGGTTTCTATGCCATGAATGTCTACGAAACAGGCATAGCCAGTAAGTACATCCTCAACATTAATTGACCTAATTATCTAACATATAGTTCATTGCAGAATTTACTGCTCAACTGGCTGCGAGCAGTCCAGCCCCGGGAGATGAACAACGCGTTCGTATTGCATTTCTGCTGACGTTGAATGGACGTGCATTGCGCCAAGTTCATCGACTGCTTCGAGCACTATATGCGCCTCAGCATGTCTACTACATACATGTGGATGCGGTGAGTAAGTGGGGTGATACGTCCATTCAACCGGATTTAATAATTAAAGTGAGGGACAAGCTTCACGATTTGTGCTAATTAAGCAGAATTTAACGCCTCGCTGCTGTTACAGCATATTCGGTTCAAGACTGAACAATAATCAAGTATATAGTATACATAATCTATGTAAAACGATTAGACAGACAAGTTCTATAAAAGTTGTACGTTATCATTGCTAACTAAAACCAACAAATTTTGACCCGGTTAAATCCAGTAAATACCTGACAAACCTCTTAACAGTATCTTAACATTTAAAAAAGCTTATTTTTAATAACATTTACACTCTTACAGCGCCAGGATTATCTATATCGTCAATTGTTGGAGCTTGAACCGAAATTCCCAAACATACGTCTGGCACGTAAACGCTTCTCAACAATATGGGGTGGCGCCTCGCTGTTGACCATGCTGCTGCAGTGTATGCAGGATTTGCTGCAATCTCACTGGCAATGGGATTTTGTCATCAATTTGAGTGAAAGTGATTTTCCCGTCAAGACATTGGACAAACTTGTGGACTTTATGAGTGCGAATCGTGGTCGGAACTTTGTCAAGGGTCATGGCAGGGAAACGCAGCGCTTTATACAGAAGCAGGGTTTGGATAAGACATTTGTCGAGTGTGACACGCACATGTGGCGCATTGGAGATCGCAAGTTGCCCGCCGGCATACAGGTCGATGGAGGCAGCGATTGGGTAGCACTATCCCGTCCATTTGTGCGCTACGTAACGCATCCAGCAAAGGAGGACAAACTTTTGCAGGCTCTGTTGCAACTGTTTCGACATACCCTACTGCCTGCAGAGTCCTTCTTTCACACGGTGCTTAGGAATACGGAGCATTGTCATAGCTATGTGGACAACAATCTGCATGTGACAAACTGGAAACGCAAACAGGGCTGCAAGTGTCAGTACAAACATGTGGTGGACTGGTGCGGCTGTAGTCCGAACGACTTTAAGCCCGAGGATTGGGCACGCCTGCAGGCAACGGAACAGAAATCTTTGTTCTTTGCTCGTAAATTCGAGCCGATTATCAATCAGGCTGTGCTGCTGCAGTTGGAGGAGTGGCTCTACGGCCCGTATACCAGCGAGTATGCCAATCTACATGGCTACTGGCAGTCGCTGTACCATTACGAGGACAAACACGGAGCTGGCGATGATTTGGCCCGTACAGTGGGTGATAGTCTGATGCGTCATGCGGCTCAACAGTTTAAGCTTCAAGCCTTGGAGCTGTTGGAGATGACACACTACTTGCATAGGGATCAGTATAAGGGCTTTCTGTTGCGTTTCAGTGCGCTGCGTCGAAATGACTCTAAGGAACTGCAGCTGGAGACGCGCGTGCGTCCAGTACAGCACGGCAAGGTGGCGAGAAACGCTCGTTTTAGCAAGCGTTTGCGCAACTTTGAGGTTTCCACAGATTTCGATCAGAAGGAGCAGGTGGCACGCAATTTTGCGAAACTGCTGGGACCACAGAGTGATCTGTTGATCAGTTATACATATCAAGGAGTTGCTGCCTCGCAGGATGTCTCGCACTCGTACAATCTGACGCTACTCTGGCTGGATCCCTTGGGTCGACTGCAGGACTTTAATGAGCTGCACGTGGAAGAGTCCCAAATCGATGTTATCAATCACTCCAAGACATTGCTTAAGCGACCACTTACACCTGGTATCTGGACAGCCAAGCTTATTGGACGCACTTCGATCTATGCACAGCTCAAGTTCCTGATTGCTCCGCTTGCTTATGGCAATGGAGCACTACTGGAAACTGTGGCAGCTGCTCGCGCTCAAAATGGTGGATTGGGTCTCTCCCTGCCCGATGACTTTGAGATGCCTGTGGAATGGCAACAGCATCTGCATAATGATGATGATGTCTTTGCACTGCGCCAGGAGGCATTAGCTAATGCGGATTTGATTGGGCAACAATTGCACAGCCGCATCGATGAACTCGTCGGCCAATTCTTTCAGTTACGCGAAACGTGCATTGTTGAGGGCAGTAATGTGTTGCCGGATCTGCCACTATGTAGAGACACCGCCTGGAGCTCACTGGCCATGGATCCCAAGAGCGATATGGAAGCGCTGCTCAAGCGCTAAGTTGGAAGGAGTGGCCTGGGTCATTAGAATGTTGTTATAGCCATTTTTGTAAACGCTACCATTGATCAGTTTATGTTATTAATTTTGTTGTGTAAATAGTTTGTGAATGTCTTTTCCACTTTCTCTCTCTGTGTGTAAGTTTTAAAACCGTATAAATCCATACTTTTATCTGATAGTTCGAATTCAATTTTTAAAATCCTGATATCTGCAAATATTATGCTCAACGCACATCAAACCTAGAGGCAGCTAAAAGTTTTCGATGCCCTTGCAATAATTAAATGTTTTTCTCAGTATTATAACTTATGCAGAGATTATTTTTCAATCTGATAATATCTAGAAAATTAAGAATGCACCTAAACTAATAGCAAAATTTGTTTGGAACTGGAATTCAGAACAAACATTGTACATATAACTAAAAACAGTTCAAGTAGATAGGAAACAAATCAAATTTCTAGTCTAAAAGTAAATAAGTTTACTAAAAGAGCTATGCAAGGGCACCTAAGCTACGGTTTTGCCTCATTAATCTTAAGTGTTTTGTATTAATGTATTCTGTAATCTGTGTGTGTATTTTAAAACCAAACTTCGATATCAAGTTCAACAAATTTAACGCTCCAATAAATGTTTTTGTTTCTTATAGAATGTTGTTATATATGTATATGTAACATGTATGTATGTAAAATGGGAATGAGATTGTGACTTCAACAGTTCGCAATTTGTGTGATTGTGGGTGGATGCATGAAAGAGTATTACAAACAGATTGTTAGATTGTTGTTTAAGTAACTATGCGATGCAATTGTAACACTGGACATCATTCTCTATACAGCAAGTAGTTTATAAACTTTAAACTATGAAACATCTACAAAGATTCATTAACTGTTTTCAATTTGGCCGGAATTTCAAGTATTGAGCTCGCCTTACAGGTATTCTTTTCTTGTTCCTTTCTGTGTTTTTATATATTTTTGTATGTTAGACTTAAATATTTAAAGCCAAGGCCATTTGTACTGCCAGTTGCTGTGCGAGCACATTTCTAGATTAATAGATCCTCATCCGGATCCTCCTCATCGAAATCATCGTCGGCATCAGGCGTATAAATGATGTTGCCCTCTGCAGCTTCGCCGATGCTGCAAGCAAAAAGATTCAATGATAAAACACTTTGTATAGATTAATTCAACGACATGAACTTACCGTTCATATGGCAATGTGAGCGCATTTCGCGCCACTACTTCGTCTTCATCTAATTCAATTTTAAAAGTACCACCGGGATCAGCCGCTTGAACAGTATCATCCTGCGATTTTTGTATTGCTAATGCAGCAGCTGAAGCATTTGCATCAGCGGCATCCGTTAGTGGAGTCACTTTGAACTCTGTCTTGGTGACTTGGCACGTGTAGCGCTTGTTGCTTACGCCTCCGCCCTGCTTGCGCGTTATCAGTGATAGCGTTGTGTCCGTTTCCAGACGTAGCACCAACTCCGCTAGATACTCACAGCCGGCTAGAATGTAGTCAGCATCGGGATGTTGCAAGTGCTGTGGAGAGGCCCACAAGAATACACGTCGCACATGCTCGCAGCGGCGCAGCCGATTGAGATAGTCAAAGATGTATGCAGGTGACTGATAGCACAGCATATCGGCCAGAGTTGGCAGTACGATGTTGTAGCCAACCTTTGGGGTTGGTTCTGATGAAGTGGTTTTGTTGTTGTTATTGTTGTTGCTACACTCATTGTAAAGTGTCTCGAAGCTATCCACGTGCTTGAGTTTCGTGCCAATTGGCAGTGTTTTTACCTCCGCACCCTCACCCTGTTCGTGCAGCAAGCTGTCAATGAACTTTAGCGCGATACGTTCGCGATTCAGTTGATCTGCGGATTATGAAAAAACAAAATCACAAAGTGCTTAACTTAACTTCTTTCACTTTGCTTACCAATTATAAGAACGACCTTTTGATTGGTCACGATCAGATTTGAAAGCATGTTGCATTTAGTTATAACAAATTAAAAATAATATTAAAGTGCAGTTTTTATTGTTGCTTGCTGTCAGTGATGTTAGAGCTTTCAGTACATACGACTATCGATAATTGACCAAGCGATGTTTATATTGTTTTCGCGATACTGGTATCGTGACTATTTATCGTTCATCCCTATGACCAGCTGATACTTGATACTGCCGCGTTTTCCAAATGAGTAAACAATAATATCAGGGGGAAAATGTAATGCCAGGTGGATCGATTACTAATCGGCTTAAGGGAAAGTGCAACCTTGAATGAGCCTTTGTTTTTGTT
Source organism: Scaptomyza pallida (assembly GCA_018152965.1). Lineage (NCBI taxonomy): Eukaryota > Metazoa > Arthropoda > Insecta > Diptera > Drosophilidae > Scaptomyza > Scaptomyza pallida. The sequence goes on from JAECXP010000238.1 coordinate 3,664,499, forward strand.
TTATTTCCAAAATGATTACAGCTATTGATAGCCGGCCATTGACTCTGCCGTGCTGACTGTTTACTTTGCTTGATCTTGTTTGTTTTTGATTGCTCTCGCTACTGACGCCGAATTCAGCTCTGACGTTGCGATGCTTTCGCTGTTCTTGTGGTTCTCTTGATCGGTTCAGTTGTGGTAAAATTTGCGTCGCCTGTGTGTGTGTGTGTTTTGTTTTCTGTTTTTTGGCAGTCGCGTGCTATAAAATATCTAGTTCTACTATTCTCTGCTGCTTGGCTCTCAGAAACCGTAAGTACGATTTTGTTGTGTTTAGCCACCTTTAAAAAAACGAAAAATAAACAAAAGAATGAGTGTGATTAATATCCAACAAGTGGTTAGTAATGTTTGTGTGTGCATATATGAGGGCCTTTTGTTAGTATTAGATGCTTGGAGCTTTCGCGCCAAAGCTTTTGTGAGTTGCCTGCGATGCTTTTAAGGGGAAACTGTGGGGGCGTCGCTGCCTTTGCAGACATTTTCGCTGCTTCCATATGGACGAGCTTAGATAGATATACCGAAGCACAGCAGCCACTATCCTGCAAAGAACGGTATCTGCTCAACAAGTTAACACCAGGCAGTTGGAAAAAAAATCGCATTTCACAAATTGCAAGTCAATAAATAAAAGTTTAAAATTCATAGTTAATCTCTCACTGGGTAAGTCATAGCCTAAAGTTGTGGGCGGGGGTGTGTGTGATTGTTTTTGCTGTTAGCAGCTGTGTGCAATTATTATGCATAGAACATGTTATTAGCAGTCCGACGCCTCAATTGAAATGCAGCTCAGAACAACAAAATCCCAATCAATAGAGGTAAAAGGAATGCGCAATTTCCCTGCCTAGCATACTAACAACAACAATAACAACAAGTCTCTGTTGGCCAATTGCATGTCATTTTCAATTGGCCAATATCCAAAACAAACCGCTCTTATATGTGCATTAAATATTAAGCAATAAGTATAATACTTAACAGAATTTAAGGCCGCATATGCGAAAAAAAGTTTTAAAGCTTTATCGCATGCGAGTAATTTTTTGTTGCTGGCAAAGCTCTGCGCTGCCAACGCTGCTGCGTCGTAGATGTTGACTGCTGCTGCTCTGCCTGGAGCAAAGCGCCAACTTTGAAATCAGTTGCGCATTGCACTTTGAGGTGCCCGGTTGTACGTTGTTTGCGTGTCGTGTTGTGTCCCAATTAGTAGTGTCTATTACCCATTTGTTGCCATTGCATGCAAATCAAAGCTGAACAATTAGCCAGCAAATCGTGTATTGATTTTTAATTTGGAAAACGTGAACATTATGTCTAAGGATATGGATGTCGAACAGGCGGCAGCCACAATGACGACGACTACAATTGAAGTCAAAGCTGAGCCTGTTGCTATTGTTGAGGTTAAGCCAGCAGCAACAAATGGCGAAAATATTAGCAAGGCGGCTGAGCAGCCAAAACAGCAACCAGTGGCAACAACATTAACAACAATAACAGAACAAGTGCAGCCAACAAATGCCGCCAACGAAGCGACCGCAAATAAAGGTACAACCACAAAAAATGGCAACAACAACAGATTTGGCATTGGCTTGAAATTTGTGCCTAGCCAACGTTTTAGTTTCGCATTAGTAAAAGTTATAATAAAACGCACTCAACAGGACGGACAGGTGTGTAGTAGAAAGGCCGAATGAAAGGCAAAGCGAATGCAGACGCATACTAAAGTTAATGAGGAAAGAGAGAGAGAGGAAGTATGCGGTGGAAACACTGTTACTATTGCACATCCTCCTATTGCACTGCCGTCACCTCCTTTTGGCGTCTCTCATACACCTCTCTCCCTATCTCTCTCACTCTCCCTCTCGCGCTGTGTGTCTGTCTGCACAGTCATCAACTTCATTATCGTCGCGCATTCGCACCAAGTTTAAATTTCACTTTAGTTTTTCAGCATATTTTTCATCGTTGCTGTTGTTGCTATGTTCGCTTGCTTTGCTCATATGTATGTACATACATATGTGTGCGCTGCTTTATTTATTTTACTTTGGCTTTTACGCTTTTCCAAAGTCATCGCCGTCGCATCTTCAAAAACAAAAGTTTTACTTTTTATGTGTGGATTATTTATTTAGCTCTTCTCTCTCTCCTTAGCCCATTACCTTCAAATTTTGCGCACGATCTGTTGCAACGCTTTGCTGGGCACCAAGCAACAAGAACAACAATAACAAAACTGCAATACGCCTGCTTAACTAACAGTCCTATTAATTATACATCATTAATATTTGGGCTATTAATTTCACTGGCCGAAAAATGAAAAGTGCCGAAATTGAATTTATTTTCGTTGTTTGTTGTATAACTGCGGCACGTGCCAATTGGCTGCAACAATCAAAACAACAATAACAACAACAACTGTGCCACATTTCAATCAACTTATCTCAGTTTTATTCATGTCTTCATTCGCAATTTGCTTCAATTTTACATCTATTTGCATATTACTTCAATTCAAGCGACTGATAAGCAAATGCTGTAAGAGTTGTTATCAAAAACTACTTTATATGCTAGTCAAGGTCAAAATGTTCTACTGAAAGAAAAACATTTTAACTACTTTAAAAGCTCGTATTTTGGATGATTTTTTGGCACAAATGTTTCTTTTCGCATACTTTTTCCATGTGGTTCTTGGACTTATCTTTCCATATGTTTAAATTTGAACACGTTTGCAAACACTTTCAATTTATCAGAGAAGACGTTGAAATTTTTTTAATTCATTTGCAATTTACTGTATTTTTGTTGCCGTTTGCCCCACAGCAAACAATAGGTACACGAATGAACAATGCTATTTAAAGCGATTTGGTATCATTTTGTATTTGTTGCCACTACGGAAGATTGTTAAATGGTGGCTGCTAGACAATGTTTACATCAAGTACTGATAAGCAGCTGGCAATTTAGGCCTGGTCGGTGCCTGGTTCCAGCCTGCCTACTTAGCTCTCATCTTATAAGGTTATGCGTGAAAAGCATAAACAATTTTTAAAATGTTTAAACTTAAATTGTAATCCAATAATCGTGAATCTTATTAAACAAATACTTATTTGTTTATATACAAAACTTAAATACGGTACGTATCAGTGTGTGCTGGGTATTGTTTTTTGTTTAGAGCTCCCAGTTTTGCCGGCGTCGCTATAAATGTTTATCGTGAGATCGAATGGAATTTCATACGTACATACATATATGCAACTTGTTGTTGCTGTTGTGTTTATGTCTCGATCAAACTGAATGCCTATAGGGTAGGGGAGAGCTATGATATCATGTGTCAGCTATGGCGCACAGGCATTGGGTCAATTGCTACGCACTGATGATTAAGATTCTAATTAATGAATCGTGTAAAGCATAAGAATGCGCAGCTAATTATCAAGTTTATTATACGAATAGCAACATCTCAACCCTGTAACTGTGTCAAATCGAATGCGCTTTTAATCTGCGCAATGTCTCATTGAGAAATACTAATTGCAAATTGTGCAAACAATCAAGTCCATTCGGATTCCCTTTGACGAACTATTTGTATAAGTTTTAGTTCATTCGTTTCTTATGTTTTTTGTGTAGGCAACAACGACAAGTCCAACATGGATCCGGCGCTAATCAACTTTAAGGTGCTCTATGTGCTGACACAGCTGTGCGGCTTGACAATGATTGTGCTAGTTGGCACCTGGATTGGTCAGCATTTTGGTGGTTTGGGCGGCACTGACAATCCCAAGCAGGAGTTCAACTGGCATCCACTATGCATGACCATCGGCTTCATTTATCTGTATGGCAATTGTAAGTAGATGAAGTTTTGTAGTTGATGGCCGGAAAAGGTGTAACTAACTGCTAAATGCCACACCATACTATCTTAGCCATACTCGTTTATCGCGGTTTTCGCACCACGCGCAAGAAGACACTGAAGCTCACCCACGCTGGCATACATCTGGCCGCCTTTGTGCTGACTGTGATTGCCCTGAAGACCGTTTTCGATTCGCACAATCTGGCCGATCCTCCAATACCCAATATGTACTCGCTGCACTCGTGGCTGGGCCTGTCCGCTGTAATCATCTTCTGTATGCAGTATGTGGCTGGATTTATGGCCTTCTTGGTGCCAGGCATGCGTGAGAACTATAAGATTGCAATGATGCCACTGCATGTGTACTTTGGACTCTTTGGCTTCGTTTTGGCCATTGCCAGCGCCGTTATGGGACTCACCGAGAAGGCCATCTTTTCACTGTAAGTTGAATGTTGAACTTGACATTAACCTCTTTCCTAATACTCATTCTGGTTTTGTAGGGGTAATAACTATTCAACGTTGCCCGCTGCTGCTGTGCTGACCAACATTATTGGTGTGCTCTATGTGGTGTTTGGTGCTCTCGTCGTTTATTTGGCCACAGAGCCCTCATACAAGCGCAAGCCATTGCCCGAGGATACAGCTCTGCTGTCTGGTGCAACAAATGAGTAAACATTGCCAAAAAAAAAGTACCCCAGACCAGCTGCAATCATATTTACTTAAGCTCAAAAGTGTGCACAAAAACTATGACAAACCAAGAGTATAAAACTAACCGTATGGTGCTTCATGTTTATGTTTTTTTATGTTCATCTTGAAAACAGTCTATGCAAATGTTAAAAGTTGAAATATATAATAGTGATCAATTTATATATGTATAAATGTTTTATGTGCATGCATACATATACATTTATATACATTTATAGCATATTCTATGTAGTATATGTGTGACAAGCTCAAATTTTATGCGTCTCCAGAACTTCTGTATTATACGAATATATATCTATATAACTATATGTAAAAATATCTTAAATAAAACTCTATATAAATAACATTAAGTCTAGGCATTCTCATCATCATTGTTCTCAATATCATAATTTTTATCTTCATCGGATTTATTGAGGTAAACAACTTGATCTGCTGCATCCATCTGTGGCCTTTCATCAGCGGAATCGGCAAACTCAATAATATCCAATTCAACTTCTTCAACGCGCCTGAAACTCAGCCTCTCATCTAGTTCCACCAGATACGATATTATGGTACCCAAATCCTGGTCATCTGTTGTATCACGATAACTGCACTCTATGTCAAGACGACGCAAAATCTGAGCCGTCTTATCATCCACCTGTATAGAGCCCGCAACTCCAGTGGAGCACAAATATGAGGCCAAGTTCACTGTTTGGCCCCAGATGTCGTAGTGTGGACGATTTGAGCCCACAACACCGGCAACAATGGGGCCATACGAGATGCCAATCATGAGTTGACCACGCATTGATCCACCAAATGGTAGATATTGATTTTGCAGTTCGATATCATGAATGATGCGTAGCATGTGCACAGCAAAATTCACCATAGTTATAAGACAGCCATCATCCTGTTCAAGCAACGGATGCTGAAAACGTGCATGCTTGCTTGAATCCATTGTGGGCTGCTTATCGTCCAGTTTCAGACCACAGGCCGCCATATAAGTCCAGTCCCAGACTTTAATCTTCTCCACTTTATAGTTATTCACAAAGTCCATGAGTAGATCATCAAAGTAGGAAATATATTCATTCAATACACGTAATCCCGTTTTATCTCGCTCAAAGTTTACGATGGAAGCAAACATGATGGCCACATTGTTGTAGCTCTCGTGAAAGAGCTCCTCGTTGTGCTGTGGGTGCAAGAACATGGGTGCCACATGGCTGGGCAATAGGTTGCCCATAAGAATCTTCATGTTACGTTTGCTGTTTTCCGTTTTGCTGTGCATCTCCAGAATTCGAAAAGTGTATCTAGAAAAATTCAGTAATAGTTGGATGTTAAGCCTAAAGCACTTGAGGTACTTACAAATAGTCCACTTTCCTGATATAGGTAATGTGCAGATCTTTAAAGAGAAGCATTATGCAAAAGGCTATTAAATACCAAATGCTACTGAAATGCCAGCCATGATAAAAGGAATGCACGGTTAGGATGTGTAAGCTACAAACAAGTGTGGTCAGGCCAACCTTAAAGATCAGTGGCAAGCCACTTAGAAATATGATTATAAATACCATAATCACATTATCTGTAGCTTCCTATGAGTGAGATAGATTAGAAAATGTGTGAAACCTGTATGAATTTACTTACCCAGAACTGAAGAAACCTTTCATCAACTTGACTAATGTGTGTTTCTTGTGCTATGATTGCAGCCTATAAAGAAACTCTCTCAATTATTTAAACAAAAACAAAATAAAGATGGAGAAAATTACATACCCTATTAATTGTCGCTATGATATAAACTTGAAATATACTTAAGCAATATATAAAAAGACGCATAGCAAATTTTGTTTCGTAAAATTCGGAAAGCTTGAAGAGCCACCAATGTAGAAAGTGTTTTGGGTTATAAGCTTTCGGTTGCTTTCTCAAACGTAAGACAATCTTCTTATAGAAACCCAATAAACAGAATAGTATTTGAAATACAATTATGCCAAACATTGCAAGCAAATGAGGGGATCTTTAGGGAAGAAAAAACATTATGTTCGATTGATACAGAATATTTGAATATTAGTGTACTAACGTTGGTGGCAGTAAGTTCTCGATAAAGATCATAATGCTGACAAAAACCATCATTAGCAAACTGTATTTCATAAATATATCCGGCTGATTTATAAACTTCCATTCAATGCGACTTTGACAAAACAATCTAAAGACTGTAGATATATGCGACTGAAATATACGATCCTCTTTGCCACTTTCAACATCATCAGTCACCATAAAAAGTCGTGCCATTCTATTAAGTGTATTATAGACATATTGATTTTTGATATATTGAATTCGTACTTACTGTATTTCACCAATCGGCATGTGTTGTACCTTGTCGCGCATGCCATGGTATATTTTCAGCTCATCTACATGAATATTTTCCAACTCTTTCTCAGCGTAAGCATGTGTAGATATTATACTAAACCTACTCTTAAAACCTGCGTTTGAAAATAGCAATGCTTTTGGAGTTATTAAATATGTTGTGATATCTGCCTTTTGCAACTGGATATCATCTTTGGCCAGCTCAGTACCTTGCTCAATATCATATTCGTTGTTCAAAAAGCTAAGTGTTGTTTGCGATATATGCACTTGGCCTGCATTTCCTAGACACTCCAGACGATACGTTATGTCTACATCTGGCGACCATATATCATACTCCCATTTTGAACGCCCTACAAAGGCTGCATATACTTCGCCGGAGTGCACACCAATTCGCATATCTATGTCCACATCACGTGCATCACTTAAATTCCTTGTCTTTAGTATCATATCACAAGCTAACGCTACACAGGATTTGGCATGCTTGGATATATATTGTGGCATACCAGAAACACAGCTAAATGAATCCCCTAAGAATTTGATTGGTAGCGCTTTATGCTTTTTTACTGCCTCTTCGAAGTCAAGAAAGAGTTCATGTAGTATTTCAACGAGATCAATAACGTTCAGATGAGTGGTGAAATGGGCATAGTTAACCATTTTGGCAATCAGTATGGTTACATCGGAATGCAAATCTATATGTAAAATACTACAAAAGAGATATTGACAGAGAACAGAAGAATATATAAACTAACACTGGGTTCAGAAGGCGCCTGCCAAGAATTTGGTCTGATATGCGTTTCTGAATATCCGGTTTCAGCGATTGAGCAACCGCTATTGGTATTACTTTATTAATCGTATCCTTCTCCTTTTGCAAAGTTGTCTGCAAGATTAAGATAATGTATAAGAACATAAAATGTATTCATTATTATTTTGCAACATCACCTTAAACACACAGTTCTGGTGCATGAGCTCCCGACGGTTTAATATCATGTGTCTCAGATGGTATTCCATGTATAGGCGAAATCCCACCATAATTACATTAAGTGTGATCAGATAGAGACCATAGCCTCCATGTACGGCAAATTTAAGTTTTTTGAAACTTATACAAGTACTTATGATATAATACAAAAAATATATTATGGATACCACGATGCCCAGCAGATAGGGTTTTCCGTAGAATGAAATTGGTAGTAAAAAGTATATAGATACAATAATGATATGATCATAGGAAAACCCATCAGGTTCACTTGGAATGAAAAACGCATCTTAACGTCGAAAATTAAAGTGTTAACTGACAATCAATAAAACTAAATGCAAAATTTCGAAAAATACCCATTAAAGTCACACTTAGAGCTGCCACGCTGCTAGCGATTATCATCCTTAAGCGCAGTCGTTGAATTTTTATATGCTTCTTAAAGCAAATCGAACGTATAAATGGCAACACGATCATCAGTGCTAAAAATGGCAACGATATCAATAGCGGTTTCTGCAAAGCAATAGACTTAGATTCGAGTCGGGAACTGCCAAAGCAACCAGCTCACCTTATAAAATACAATTAAAACAAACATATGAATGGCCAATAGTAGTTCCATGATGAATAGGAACACCGAAACATTGGTAACAATTAAACGATCGACATATCGGTGATAGCATTGATCCATTTTCATATCATGGCATTGTTTCTAACGGGATAGTCGTTTATCTCAAAATGTTTAAGGATATCTCTTAAGATTTACCCGCATGTTTATCCATTCCCAGCCAGTTTTAGAGCTTTGCTTAAAGCCACTAAGATCTGCATCAATTCCTACCGAGTGGGTTTCCCTTTTGGTGCCTTTTAAATGCGATTGCCTTTTGCTTAATCCCATATTATTGTTAGTACTTATTATATTCACACAATTTTCAATTGACTTAAAATTCTCAGATCAGAATGTTGTCCCGAGAACTCTCGGCATACTTACATTATCTTATATCGAATTCCAACTTACAAATTTATCTTTTTTTTTTGTATTTACAAGATATAGGCATACAAAGTTTGCAGGATATCGTTTATTAGCTAAATTATGGTACACTAGGTTGATGGGGCAGAAATCCTTCGTATTCGTCATCCGTACCCAGTATATAGGTGGGTATATTACCACGCCCCTTGACAAATGTCTTTCCACGATAATTGCATTGTATATTAAATTTGCGCAATTTCAGTGCCGTATTCTCAGTCACCTGGATTTTGCCAGGCATACCCGTTGAGTCCATGCGTGAGGCCATATTCACAGGATTACCCCAGATATCATAATGAGGCTTCGAAATGCCCACCACACCGGCCATAGCCCGACCGTGGGAGATGCCAATGCGCAGCATGCCATAATCCGTGCTACCCTCATACTCTGATTGCATGTTCTCCGCATTGAAACGTCGCATGGCACGCATCAGATCCAAGGCAAAGTTGGCCATGATTTTGACCACCTCGTCGTTGCTCTTGTCATTGGTTGGTTCAGTTTTGCTTAAGCGTGGTGTGCCACTGATTATATTGCCCTCATACTGACCACGCTCCAGATCCAGAGCTATGGTACTGCCATTGCCATAGGGCACACGCTGCAGTTGCTCAGAGCCCGAGCCAGGACGATACTGACTTCGTCGTCCATTTGGCATTAGTGATACGTTGCGGAACTTGACTTGTGGTGCATTAACCTGCTCGGAACGGGTGACATCTAGACCACAGGCAGCCATGTAAGTCCAATTGGCCACCTTGATCTTCTCCACGCGCATGCTCGTTGAATATTTATTGAGCTAATATGTAGAATCTGTTAGTATGTTAACTGATATTTAATAATTTGTATAACCCACCACATCATCAAAGTCACAGATAATCTCGTTGAGCACACGCAATCCTATTTTATCGGTATCAAAGTTTTTTATTGAAGCAAACATCACAGCAACATTATCATACTCCTCATAGTAAAGCTCATTCTGCAGCTGCGTGGATAGGTAAAAGTCCGCTTAAATATCAGAAAGTAAAAGTTAAGCTAAAGTACAAGATTATATAGATCGAAAAAAAACATACCCACGTGCGAAGGGAGTATATTAACCAGCAGCACTTTGATCGTATCATTTGTAATAAGGGCATCATCCTGTTTTTGCATCAGCTGCCGCTTCCAGCTACCAAAAGCTGTTGTTATTAGTCAGACAAATCAGGACTTAACAAATTAACGACTTACTTGTAATCCACTTTGGCTATAAACTCTGTCTGACGCTCCATCAAATGAAATATGCCCAATGTGATGAAGATGAGCAAAATGTGCGAGTACTCGGCATTAAAGTTAACATTCGTCGAAGGACTTGTGGCATAAATGTAGTCAAATTCAAAAACCACAAGTATAGCATAAGTCAATGTGATAATCACGGCAACAGAGGTTTTCACAATAAAGGGTATGCGCGTAAACAAAAAGGATGTGCCAATTACAAGGGTCATGCAGTTGGTCAGAATCTACAAAAAAGATTTAGATTTAGAGATATTAGCCAATTGATATTATTATTTTGTTTTATCTTACCCATGGATGAAAGCATTGTACACGATCCTCAAAAGTCAGAAACGGCGTTGGCTCATTGTCTTCAACGGATCCACAGTCCATCTGTAAGAGTAAATTTTGTTTAAAAAAAAAGCTTATTTAATAAACAGCTGCAGCCGTGCAGCTTGTCGTTGCAGCATTGTATCCTCTTTGTCAAGGATCTTCCTTGAAGTTTCACTTACCACCTGCATCGCTGCCACAACGCAATACGATACAATAACCAAAAAGTATACAACAAGGCGTATGGTTATATTCCTTTGCATACAGTCCGACAGCCTAAAGAAAAATCGACTTATTTTGTACTGAGGCAACGAGTTTTCCGCATCTGAAGCGTACATAATCCAAAGCTTCTTATACCAGGAGACTATCAGCAGTGTGGTAAGTATGGTTATCGTAATGCCATCAATGATCCAATAATGATATTTTGCACTGCAATCAAAACACACAGACATAAGCACAAGGAATTCAAAATGTGTAATCTTATACTCACTCCTTGCTCAGTAGTTGAATGGTCAGCAGGCACATGTAGACAAACCAGGCGAGAGCTATGCTATACTTGAGCATTACGTCCGGCTCCCTTATATACTGCAGCTCCCAGTTGCGAATGCGAAAGAGCAAACAAAACGAACTAATGTTGCGTCGAAAGGTTTCCTCCTCAATTTCATCCTGGGTCAGGTTTGTAGAGCGGCGACATACCTTTGTGATCCTTTAAAAAAGTCGAAACAGTAAGTATGAAAGCATAAACTTTTCAGTTGACTTACTGTATACGACCAATGGGCATCTTATCCAGCTCCCTGCACATTTCCAGCTTGGCCTGATTGCGAACTTGATTATATTGCTGCAAAGTCGAGTTATACATGAAGTTCGCCTTGCTGGCCTCACTTAGCTTCTTGGCCTGCTTCTCGCGTTGCACACGTCTCGGATCATGCATGGGGGCCTATAACTTTCGACACTGTGTAATTGTGCATATCGCAATTTGGGTTTAACCGGGCATGGTTAATACTCACGCGCAAAGACTTGATTAGGAAGGTGCGTATTTCATGCTTTTGCAGCACGGGGTCCTCACGTGCCTTCTCTGTGCCATCCTCAAAAAAGTACTCGCCATCGAGCAGTCGTAACGTTTGCTGGCTTACATGGACACGTCCTGTGGCACCTGTTGCCTCCAGTCGATTGGCAATGTCCACATCCTTGGACCAGATATCAAATTGCCATTTGGCAGCACCTATAACGCCGGAGAGCACATCACCGGAGTGTACGCCAATACGCATGTCAATATTCAGATGTCGCTTTTCCCTTGTTAAATGTGTAAGATTAGTGTGATGGAGTGAGTGTGTTGAGAATGTCTTGTCTTACCTAACATCACGTATATCCTTGATCATCCGCAAACCCAAATCTACACAGCACTTGGCATGATCCTCATTGGGACTGGCTAACCCAGCCACACAGTAGTAGCAATCACCCAAGAACTTAATACGCATTACATTATACTCCTCGCTGGCAATGTCGAAACGCACGAAAAGATCATGCAGTGCCTCCACCAGCTTCTTAACATCCAGCGTTGTTGTCAGATGTGTATAATTGACCACATCTGCATAGAGCACCGTCACATCCTTGTGTGGCTCAATGAAAAGTGTGCTGTGTAGTAAACATTACAGTATGAGCATTATTAGTGAGATTGAGAGACTTACCCGTGATCCGGTTGACGCCATCTCTTTAATGCCTGGCTGCTGCTATTGACACACTGATCGAAACCAGTTCGTTGCTTATGCTGCTGCTTGGAGCGCTCGATACGATTTTTGACATCCTCCTGCAAACGATCCGCAATCTGAGCTGGCAATATGCTCAGCAGTAGACTGCGTTCCTGATCTCGAGCATAGCGCAACAATAGATTCTCCTCCACATACTGTCGCCGATCCAAGAACGTGGTGCGCAGCGCAATATCTCGCATAAGACGAAAAAAGATGCCCAAACAATTTACGGAGCTCAAATAGATGGCTTCACTGTAACCCAAAGAAATGTATTTTCCAATATCTTATGTGCTTTCTACGCCATTGCTTACTTGAGTATGCTGTGCATTTGGTTTTCCACATCGGAAGCTGCCTCCTTGGAAGTGATCACAAAGCTGTAGTTGATAATATAGCAGATGGTTACTGCGGTGCCCAATATAAATGGTTGTAGCACATAGGGAACGGGCATAAACATGTAGATAGCATAGAGTGTATATGCATCGTAAATGGGATTAAGTATATCATTGTTGGTTGTAGCATGGTAGATATTCAAGCCAATATCTAAATGAGATAAAAGAGTTATGAGGATAAGCAAAGACCAGCGTAAGCATATAATACGAACGCACCCATTAGCACCATTATGGAGACGGCCATCCAGGAGGAGGCATAGATAAGCCAGCCATGTTTGCTTATCAGTTCATTGCGAAAATTCACGGAGAGGATTAGCCAAATCAGAATACCAGTGACGACATAGGCGCCCATATCAATGTACGCATAAGTCAAATCCGATGAGGTCAGCAGCAACAAGGCATGCGTGAAGGTCACCAGGAGCTCAATAAAGATGAAGATCGATAGATATCCAATGCGCAATCGTCGCATATATAAATCATATGACTCCTCTAGTTCCAGATTACGACATTTTCGCTAATTGTGAACCAATTGAAAGAGATTAAGCAAGTAACGTACACGATCGTTAGATGAGTGTAACTTACGACTAGATAAGACCATTCCCAGTTCTTTTCATTGATCGCCGTTTGAAAGTGCTCCACATGAGAGCGAAAGGGATGAGTACGATTGTATTCCATGCCCGAATCATAGTGTGATTTCATTTTGGTTTTTGTGTTGTTATCGTTGCACGATCCTCAACATTTTTGTTTCTCAAGAGAGCCTTTTATCCGCAATCAGACTCGAAACTCCTTGCCAATCCACTAACTTAAACGTTGATTATACAAACACAAGCACAAACACAAACGCACTAGAAACATTGAGTCAGGGGGAATCAGGGCTTATCAGAGCCACAGGGAGCGTGTGTGAGCGAGCGGGTTGAGTGTAAAGAGCGTGATTATTTTGGGATATGTATGCGAGTATTTGATGTACCTTTCAAAAACAAAACACAAATACAAAAGTATATCGCAAAATTGTGAGCAATGCGGCAGCTAATTTAGCAATTTGTCTAATGTGTTGTTGATAGCGTTAATGGTTTGTAAATCACACACTCGTATATCAATACGCGAACACACACACACACACACATTAACACAGAGCAATTGAAATTTTCTTTAAGCCATTATCTGTTGCTGCAGTTGCAAACTGGACAATAAAAGTAATGCAACTGTATGGTTGTTCTTAACTGTTGTAATTTATTGTTGGTTGGTTGCTTGGTTGGTTGAATGGTGTTTAATGGCAGAGCACTTGAAGTAATTCGCACTTCACTTTCGTTGTTGGCAATAAACACGATAATAATTAATAAAAAATTAACACCACTTAAGCTCGTCGCGCTGCGCTCCGACAAGCCAATACAAAACGGACAGGTATCACAAATTACTCTTTGGCAAAGCTGATAAGCGACGTCGATTGCTAGCAAACAACGACGGCAACGGTTACGGCGGTGAGCTACGGCACACGCTTATAAGGTTGTGTGTACTCTTTTGGTAATATCACACTGCAACTTTCCGACCAACGCGCTTGGAACAACTGCGATCAACTGAGGCAACTGAGTGTCAACGCATTGCTATCACACCTGTCTCTTGCTGGGAACGCTCGCCTTATCGGTGTGAAGAGTTTGACGCTTGCTCGTATACGATTTGTTGCTGATTGATTACAACTATTAGACATGTGATTGATGGAATAAAACTGCATTTTATAAGTTGATTTATGGTGCACATACTTCATGTTTCATTTTTAAAGATTTTCATTTTTTTAAATAAAAATTTAAAAAGTGCGCGCGTTTGTCTAGTTTCCAAACGATATTAATCTGACAACTTGTACGCAAGTTGGCAGTCCTTATCAATAGTGGTGACATGAAATTTGTATATCGATTATTTCTGAATATTTAACATTTATTTCTGCTGTTGTGTTTGCAATAATTATTGTATTTTATTTTAATTATATTTGCATTGAAAATATTTATGTTTCACAACTTTTTTAATCTTAAAGTCCTAAAAAGAAGATGATGTTTATTCAGAAATGTATTGAAATTGTATGTTGCTTAACAGAGATTGGAAAATGTTAACATTATTTCGCTGCTGTTATCTCTAGATGAAGAAGAAGAAGAGTCAATTATTTTTGTTTTTCGGCCCCGTGTGTTTTTTCTGTCCCTTTTTTCGCGTTGCTTACAAAATAAAGTACATATAAATAGAAATCGATCAAGTTTCAGAGTTGCTGCAATGTCAGCCTTTACGGAAACTGCTCTGCTTAAAAAATTATCGGAACTAAATCCTAGCCAGCAGAGCATACAAACATTATCCTTATGGCTTATACATCATCGCAAGCATCACACGGTCATAGTTCAGACCTGGCAACGTGAACTACAAAGTGGTATGTAACCAGAAAACATTAAAAAAGAATGTAGCTACAACCATATCACAATCTTTTTTCAGTGCCAGAACCTAAAAAGTTAACCTTCATGTACCTGGCCAACGATGTCATTCAGAACAGCAAAAAGAAGGGCCCTGAATACGGCAAGGAGTTCAGCAATGTGCTGCCCAAAGTGTTTGCTCACATTGGAGAAACTTGCAAGTCGGAAAAGCTGCTCGCAAGTCTTGGGCGTATATTGAATATATGGCAGGAGCGTGGCGTCTACGATCCAAAAACCATTGTGGAGTTTCGCTCGCGCATGAACCGTGAAGCAAAAGATGCCGCAGCTGGTGCCACCGGCAATGGCACCAGCAGCAAAAGTGCTAGTGATTCAGCTGTTCCTCACAAAAGTAGCAGCAGCAGCAGCAGCAAAGCAGAAAAGGCTGAGAAACGCGAGAAACGAAAACATGAGGAGCGACAATCGAAATCTAAAAGACCACGTACCTCACATCATCAAAGCGTTGTGCCCGTGGTTGAGTCGCCAGAAGCAGAAGCTGAAAATGGTCATACTCCGCCTTATTTGCCACTGGGCGAACCACCTGAGCCCGAGGAACTTATCAAAGCGTTGACCAGTATTGAGAACTCGGCGTCAAGTGATGCACTGGTGCGCGAAAGGATTGCCAAGCTGCCGCCAGAGATATCGGAAATAAGTTGCATTTCCAAACTCGAGGACAAGGACAAGGCAAAGGTTCTAGCCAAGCAGGTGCGTCTCAAATCAAATTTCTTTAAATAAAACAATTTGCTAATTCGTTCATACTTTGTAGGTCAACGAGGCGGTGGACTTGCTGAACGATTATAATGCCCGTCTGTGTGCTGAAATGGAGGAGCGTAGCAAGTTGGCGGCCATGCTGCGCGACTTTCAGGCGGAACAGAAGGAGTTGCTTGCCCAGGCTGAGCAGCGCTTGGATGTATGTGATATTGTGTGGCAATTGTTTATATACGAAAATTCCCTTTTGCTTTGCATTAAATGTTTAAATTGGTCTTGTCCTCAAACTATCCGTTTGCATTTGCATTTTGCCAATTTCTGTTTATTAGTGTTGTCTGCTGCTGTGTTGTGCCTAATCCTTGCTCTTCTTTGCTCTGTGTATATTTGCAGGAACACAAGAAGAAGCTGGCAAAGATGATGGGCCTGCAAAAAGAGATACATGATCATTTGTCGAATCTACCAGATTTAACGCAGCTGCCAGATGTGACTGGTGGCTTGGCCCCACTACCCTCAGCCGGTGATCTCTTTAATACATTACATTGATACAATTATATACACACAAGCATCCAGTTATGCTGCATGAGGACGACAATGGTTCAGCGAGCCTCGAGTCAACGCATAGATACTTTCATATTATACACATTTACAAAATTATATATATGACGTCGTTGGACGTTTATTATGTCGCAATATTTTGAAGCCACTATCAACAGAATAGTAATTAATTGTAATTATAACACACACACACAAACACTTATTGACGGTTAAATAGAGCATATAATTATAAAATTCAATTCTTATACAAACGGATTTGTTAAGTACTTTTTTTTTATTGCTAGTGCATGACATAATTGGCTACACCTTGCCACTTCTCCAAGAAACCAATGATATCGGTGACACCACTGCTTGGTGCCATTTTGACAGCCACTGCGAACTTGCTCCAGACATCGCGATTTACTTGACCGTTGGAGCTTTGAAATGTGACTGGTTGGCGGCCACGCACAGGGTAGCCACTTAGCAGACAAGCTGTATCCTCGGGACCCAGACTGGACTCATAGAGACCACGATCGTCATTGGGTAGCAGTTGGTCCACCTGCTGATCCATGCTCACGGCCAGCACCCATTCGCGCACTTCCTCATGCAGACTGGGTTCGTTCTTCAGGTGTATTTCCTCTGGCAGGGGCACCGAGCTCGGAAAATCAGTGGCCGCCAAATCGGAATGATCCACCAGATTGCCGGAACCCTCCTCAATGGCCTCACACACATCCAAGTAGTGGTTGAGCATGACAAATGCTTCGGCCTCGCGTCCTGCCTGCCGCAACTCTATGCCCGCCTCATAGAAACCCTTGTCCACGGGCAGCACATCCGTGTGCCGCAGCAGAGCCAGGGAAAGGCGCACTGCCACCGGCTGCAAGGATTGCACCAGGCGACAAGCGGCTCGTGTTGCATAGTAATGAGCAATCAGTAGATACTGTTCTGCAAGGTCCATAAACTTGGATTTGGCATGATCCGAGCTGCGTAGTCCATTGATTAGGCTGTGGAGAAAGTTACGTAGACGCTGCCACAACGCCCCACCATCCGACTGTTCCTCGCGCAGCGACAAGCAATCCTGTGCAATGCGTGTGTATATGTTAAAGTGCTCCTCGATGGGTGGTGCACCATAGTTGAGATAAAGACCCAAGGCACTGGTGCAATCCCCCTCCCGGATAAGTTGAGCCGCATAGACAGCCACATACTTTTGGAGCACGGATGAATTTAATTGCTTGGCCTTCTCCAGGCAACGTTGCCATTGCCCCTGCTCCGCCAGCATGTCCAGTGCACTGATGATATCAATGTCTGCCAGCTGCTCCACATTGCCCTCGTGCTTGAGACGTGACTTTTGCTGCTGCTCCACGTAGGTTAGCAGCTCTGCGTCGATCTCTTTGGCCAGGCGACGCGCCTTGGACCATTGCTCGGCCCGTATAAAGACGTCGACCGCCTGCTTGGGCATATCGGCAGCCAGGTATAGCTGAGCAGCAGGTCCAATTTGCTTGATGGCCAAGAGTCGTGGTCCCAGCGCCTGAGCCAAATCCTGGGCATCCTTACCCTCCAAAAACTGATTTACTATCTCAGCTGCACGTAGCAGAGCACGTTCCAAGGTAGCCGCATCTTCGGCATTGTTGGAATCGATCTGCATTAGACACTCAGCTGCCTTGCGGAACTGTTCCTTCTTGGCAAACTCTGCAGCACGCTGAAGATAAGCACGCGAATCTCCACCAGCATCCTCACCCTGCGCTTGGCCACGCTGTTGTTGCGCCTGCAGCCGGCGCAGATCATTTAAGCCGGCCGGATAATGCTCCTCGGCTATGCGTAGGGCATCATCAAAGAGCGACTCCTGTTTGTAGTGTTCAATGATGAGGTCGGGTCGCTGGGCACGCAACAGTAGCATCTCGTAATCCTGATAGTTGCGTGTCTCCAACGCTGCCGACGCCTGTCCAATCAACACATCGTTCACCGCATCTGGTAGATGCTGCTCGGCCACATTGAGTGCAGCTGGCCAATCGCCAGCATGCTGATACATTAGGATGGCCTCCTTGGGCTTGTGTGCCTTCAAGAATTCTGCTTCGGCCTCCTCAAACTTGCCCTCATCCTCCAGCGACATGGCTATCTTCAGATGCACCTCATCCGTTGGCTTGCCCGCAAAACGACATAGCTCCATGGCGAACTCAAACTGTCCGGAGTCGCAGGCGAAGCCCACAGCGGTGTCGAGAAGTCCGAGCTTACTCAGCAGCCTTACAGCACTCTCCAGCGGCATGGATTTGGCCCACATGTAGGCCACTTGTTGGCTGGCTCCATCTGTGCCCTTCTGCTTGGCCACCCGATAGCCATCCTCCCAGCGGGATGAGGAGCAGTACATGTGCACCGCAGACTTCCAATCGCCGGATGCTATGAAATGCAGCTCGGCATTCTTGAATTTGCCACGCGACTCCAATTGACGGGCAAGATGGAGATGTGTGCTGTCCAGCAGATCCTTGTGATAGCGTTCAACGAGACGGATCATAGAGTCATAGAGCTCCCGACGCTTGTACATGGCTATGGCTAGATCGGGCTCATTGACAGCAATCAAGACTTTTTCTGCATCCCGGTACTTGGCCTGATCCTCCAGACTGCTGGCCAACTGAATGAACAGTTCACGCAGCTGTTCCGTCTTGAGGTACTTCTCGCCAAGCACATAGGCTCGCTCCCATTTGCCATGTCGGTTGAGCAGCTCAATGGCATCCTTGTAGAGATTGGCGCGCACCAAGAGATCCTCAGCGCCATCTAAATCTCCAGCAAAAGCCAAATGCTTTGACAGATCTAGGGCATAACGCTGGATCAGCTCCGGCTCGTCTAGAACCTTAGCAATCTGGACAGCCTTGCGCCATTGCTTGGCACCCACAGCTGCTTCCAGAGCCTTTTGTGTGGCACCCGCCTCAATGTAGTGATTGATGGAGGCATCTAGCTGCTTGCGACCCACGAGCCAATCACCCCACTGCTCCTCCAGTGCGGTGACCTCCTGTGGTGCTACCACACGAGCCAGTTCCAGAGCTCTCGCATAGGCGCCTCCCTTGCGGTACAATGCCAGTGCAGCTTCTGGACGGGATAAGCGATGAGCTATATCACCAGCTAGCTCATACAGCTCCGAGTGTACTAATCCCTCGGTGACCTGTAGCATAAGCTGCTCATCTTGTAGTAGGTGTGGTGTCTTCAGGGCTAGGCGTGCGGCTCGAGCGGGCTTGTTGGCCTTGAGGAACAATGACATGGCCTGCTGCAGTTCACCCTCATCCTCCAGCACCTGACCTGCCTTCTCCTGCTGCTCGGTCTCTAATAAAAAGTCCATATGCTGCTGTTTTCAGCTCTGGCAAGCGAACATAGCCACGTCTTTCCGCCAGGGCGACAGCCTCATCCCACATGCGCAGCTGCCTGTACATTTCTAATGCTGCCTCAATATCACCCTGCTCCAGGTAGATGCGCTCCGCAGCCCTTAGGTCAGAGCCAAGCAACGCCAGTTTAGCACGCACCTGAGGACAGAGTAAGCCCGGATTGCCAGTAGTCTGTTCAAAATCATCTGCCTCCTGGATCATCTCAGCTAGATAGAAAGCCTTGGATACATTTCCCAAAGCTGCGTAGCATCGTTGCGCCACCCGCAGATTGCCCTCCTCCAGTGATATGATGGCCAAATTGTGCCACATTGCCTTAGCAGCTGGCTTATCTCCCAGAGTTTCCAGAAAGTGCACTGCGCGTCCGAAGTCATTATCATTGACAGCGGTGCCAAACTCAACCAGGCCCTCATCCAGCTGATAGCTATGCTCGCTGGGCCCATCCTGGGTGCGTACCACAGTGCGGCCCTAGAAAAAAAATGAACGCAAGAAAAAAGATTGAAAAATTATTATTTTTTTTTTAACAATGTCGCACTTACATTATCCCGCAACACCTCGATGACCTCGCCACGAATGCTCTGCAGGGTCACATGCTCAGGTAGATCAATGTTATACCAAATGGCCAGATTGCTGTTGCTTTGGGCCACAACAACATCGCTCTGTGGCACCCATTGGACAAAGGAAATGTTGCTGAGCAGCGTTTGCTTTTTGCCGTTATAGTTGTCGACGAGTATAAGGCGCAGCTTCTTGTCGCGGAAAAGAAGCTTGTGAGCCGTCTCACTTAGCTCAAGCCAATCGATCTTTGTCTCATGATTGATCTGACCGCTGACCACTTGGCTGACCAGATCCACCACACAGATAGTCTTAGCATCGAGCAGAAAGGCAAGCTTTTTGTTCTCCCGTCTATTGCCACGCTCATTGAGGCGCACGGAGATGACGTGAGGATTGACAAATTCGGTGCGCACAGAGCCCAATATGCGATTATCACCATACTCCACTAAACTCAGTTCACCCACATTAAACACCAGACACACATTCAAATTCTCAAAGTAGAAGCGCTCGTGCCGTCCAGATGCTGTCCAGGGCACTTCGCTAGTCAGATTTCGTGTCAGATCACATAGGATGAGAGACTCCTCTGTGCGACCCACAAGAAAGTTATCCTTGCCCATAATACGCACATCATCAATCTCCAAACCAAGCTGCGATTCAATTGTCATCTGCTGTGTAGGCTCCGTCAGCGAACGCACCAACAATTGACTGGGCGCCACAAAGATCAGCTCGAACTTATCCTGCCAAATGGTGCGTTTAAGCACCGATTCGTACAGCAACACGGCACCACTAACAGAACCCAAGGCGAGTCGTGCTCCATCCCGTCGCCAGATCAGGGCACTCAATGTGTATAGACAGCTTATCTCCTTGCTGGCACTCTCGCTCCAAGCGCTCTGTCGTGGACTCCAAGCAAATATCCTAATGCGATCGTAGCTGCCAAAGGCAACAGCCTGTCCATTGGGACTGCAGGCAGCCACAGTGAACTCCCGTTCGCCCTCAGTGCGGGAGAAGTCAAAGCAACGCTGCTGGCGACCCTATAGCAAAGGCAGGAGATACCAAACCGGAGCTAGATAGATCATTTTTCGTACTCACCACACTATCGTAAAAAATAATGCGCTGATCACAACCAGCGGCACAGAATCCTCCTTGTGGCCAGGCAAGTGCAAATGGAGGCACAGGATGTTGTACCACACGACCTAACGGTTCGGTAGCCTCTTCCGTCATGAAATATCGTATGATAGTGCCATCATTGTGACCGCTTAGGAAACCGGTGCCCTTGGTATTAGGGGCTAGAGAGATGCAAATGCTGTCGCCGCCATAAAGACTCTGGGACTTGTTGCTCTTGCAGTGCAGGGCACGCACCTTGCCATCCTCGAGCCCTAGAAGAGAAGAAGTCTCTACAATGAAGATAAACAACAGGGATCCTTTACCTACCTGCTATAATGGCACCCGTGGCCAACCATGGTAAGGACGTCACAGCTCCCGCCTGCGGAAACTTATTGCAAATGACCTTCTTGTCATTCCATGACTCACCCAACTTATAAACATAGACAATGCAATCGCTCTGACCGACAGCTAGCTTAGTGGAATCAGGACTGAAGGCCAATCCTCGAATGACATAGGAATTCTTGCCATTCGCCGCATTTGCTGGTTTCGTACTAAACTTATCCCTTCGCTCACCTGCATCATCGTACAGCAGAATATGACGGTCTGCGGTGGCAATGGCCAATTTCTGCTGATTGGGCGACCAGGCGAGACCCGCAATGCGTTGAATTTGCTCCTGGAAAAAATTGCTAAGTGGCATATACAAACCCTATTTGAAAGGTCTTACCTGACCCTCCAGCAGTGTTTTTAAATATTTTAATTGCATTTTTTATTGTTTTTTCATAGAATTCGCGGAGCTTACAAAAATATCAACTTTACAAAATTTTCAACTTGAACTTTTGTTTTGGACAACAGTTGTCATGGTAGCAATGCAATACCCTCGTCTCCCCGCTTTGTTGTCTTTTTTCTTGGTGTTTCCGTTTTGTGCCTGCCATTCTAAATAAATGGCTTTTGTTTTAAAGCGCAGCAGGTGCCGGGCATGCTACAGGATGTGGCAGTGTCGATTGGCGCTTTGACTGTGCCAAGCACAAAGTTGGGATGGGAATGCGAATGGCGCATTAAAGGGGTGACGCTCTCTTGTTGTTGTCGAACATAATAATGTCAAACGTTGACGCTGGCGTCGTCGCTGTCGCAGCAGCAACAGAAGCAGAAGCAGCAGACAAAGCTGTTGCTTGCTCTGCAGCCAGCAGGTCGGTATTGCCTCAGCCTGTTGGCCTAGTCCTGGCAGCAGCACTAACAAGAGCGCATGTCTGAAATAGAGAGCGCGAGAGCGGAAAGCAGCGAGCGTTCGAGCAGACAAATTCATACAGGTGTGTTAGTCAAATGAGCGAGGGTGCGAAACGAAGAGCAGGAATGTTGACAAAAAGGTATAAATTCAGCTCTAGCGGCAAAGTTTGGCAATGGTTTGTGTAGCTGCTAAGCAAAGTGTATAAGAGTCTGAGCACGCAAGAGGTTTGACCTTAAGTTACCTTAAGCGTTTAAAAACTCAATTGGACAGCTAATGTCGAACTGAATACTAGTTATATTAATCAGCTTGATTATATATTATTTTTCTTACTACTGACTGTTCGAGCTTTAATTAACTTATCAGACCTTTAAAACCTAGAAAATCAACTGCTTTGCTAATCAAGCAGTTGAGAGCACTGCTTTGCCAACAACCCCGTCATACACAAATTTCGGACAAACGAAACTTTACCAAAAAACATTTCCCCATGCCAGCCGCTCAGCAAAAGCTTAAATTACGCTCTCGTGTGTTTGCCTTAACGACGCTCTCTTCGTTTAAGTGGTCTCTCGTTTGAGATTCGTTGATGAACGTCGGCAGCAGGCCAAAAGGACTATCGACTCGTAATGGAGTGCGAGCCGGCGTGTTGGCCAAAAGTCGGTCTGGTCTAGGGCCAGGCTAATGTATGGCAGAGCGCATTGTGGCAGGTCAAAGTGTGCGCCTGTCTCTGTCTAGGTCTGCTTCTCAGCCTACCGCATGGCATTTGGCCTGATCCTGGGCAGAGGACGCTTTGTGCGCTTTGTACTCTATGCGCTCTGTGCTGGCATCTCTTTAATGAGTTTCATTAATTAAAGCTACTTTGTAGGCAGTGGCGGTTGGTTATGGTTGTTTTTGTTTATGTATTTTGTTGCTACAGCTGCTGCTAGTATTACAGTTCTCTCTCTGTCTGACTACCTCGGTGTGAGTGTGTGTGTTTGTTGTGTGTGTGTGTGTGTGTGCGTAAGTGTGCATGAGTAAACATGCAACATGAATTTCGCCCTTGACTTTTAATGGGTTTATGACAAAAACGTTGCCCACAAACCCCAAACCCAGCTGCTAATGTGCTGGGCGCACTTTATTGTCGCTGATTTTGAAGCAACCTCATGTTGTGTGTGTGTGTGTGTGGGTGTGTATCTCCAAGTGTTTCATCCATAACATCCCTATATTCTCCCATTCATATCTCCAACTGTGTGTGAGTATGTGGATAACAGAGTTGTTAAAGCGGACGTCAGCCGGAAACTCTTGTGGGTGCCATTTTAGTTCATGTTCCATGCGACGCACGCCATTTTTATCTATCCATACATAGTATATATATAGTAAAGCTTAAGACCTTAAAACCATTTGCAGACTTTTGTCTTTCTAAAGGAACAAAAAAAAAAAAAAATAGAAACCAAACTTGCGTTCGCGTTTTGTCTGTCATTGTTTTTGCGGGTTTCCCCTTTGCACGTCTCACTCTGCCTGCCCTGAATGCTGCTTGCCTGCCTGCAGCATTGCATTTCGCCACTTCCTGAGGACGTTCCATGACTTTGGCTGTATTGTTTTACTTTCAGCGACAGTCAACTTAATTTGTCGACTTATTATTTATGTACTTTGCTCAGTTCTTCAAGATGCTCTCTCTCTCTCTTCACTTGGAATGACAGCAGAAATGGTAGACAGTACTTCAACTGAATATTTAACAGGATATGCATATACTTTTTGCAACTGCTTCTCATCTAATGGATTTTTATTCATTTTCCACTTAAGCTTATGGCGACCGCAATTCGTTAATTCAGATTTAAACAACAATCTGGAAAACGAAAGAAAAAAACACTCACAGCCAGCCGACAGTTAAAATCTGTGCATTCACGGTTCTCTTCTACTGCAAGGCGAAAGTTTCTCCTTAAACTTTTACCCGCACACATACACACTTGCAGTAGAAACTGCAACAACAAACTGTTTTAATAATATCAAAAAACGACAGCAACAAACAAAAAAAAAGGAAAGCAAGAAAATTGTTGCGATAAAAAAGTGAGGCAGGAAGTGCGCGAAAAATAACAACCATTGCAAGTGCTATGCATAATGAATAACATTTTCAAATTAGTTTCCGGTCAGCGGAGATTTTAACGCGGCCTGTCAAGCGCAATGGGTAATGGCTTAAAAGCAGGGGCGAAGCCGTGGCTAGCCGAGGGTGCAACAAAGCCAGTAGCCGGGGTGTGTGCAGTAGGTGTAGCCATAACAATTTAGCAATTCAATGCAAACGGCAAATGGCACAACAAAAGAAGGCCAACAGCATAAAAGGTTTAGAAAAAAAATAAATAAAACAAGTAAGAAGGCTCTGTCGGAAATCCGTAGGCCTTAACAGCGTATATGACCAAAGGGTTAAACTGCGATATCTTATTTTTAAGATTTTGATCAAATTTTTCAAATGTTATATTTTTTTTACAGTTCAGCAATGTTCTAAAATTAAACGATCCAAAAGTAACCGAGCTGACAGACAGACAGCAGCAGCAGCAGCAATCAAAATGATTGCCAGCAGCAACAACAACAACAGCTTAACAAAGATTCCATCTAAAAATAGATTTACTTTTTATAATGAGGTTCCGCCAGCCAGCTGTAAAATATTCTGAATAATCAAATAAAAATATGAGTTGGCCTACCTTTGAGTGGAATTTATCCAACAGCAACAACAATAACTGTTACATAATCACCTTGGAGAGCAACTTAGCTCCCCATCCTCGAGTCCCCATTGCATTGACTAACAGCATTAACCGGTGCTGCATCCTTGACTGCACCAACAGCAGCATTCGCTCAAGCCATGATGTCCAGTGTTGGCTTGGCGTCAGAAACTGATGCAATCGTTTTGTTGGCCCGAGGGCATCATTTATGGCTAACAGGCGCACACTTTAAGCCAAATGAAATGTGGCACAATGAACTTTCTGACGGCATACTTGCCTTCCGGCTTAAATGCATAAATTTTTACTAAGCAACCAGATTATGCGAAGCAGCAACTTCTTTAAAAAAAAATATATATATGTATGTGTAGAAAGAAATGTTGTAGCTGGGGCTAGACACGAACTGGGCTAATTATCTAAATGCTTCAGGGGCTACTTAAGTTTCATATCTTGTCTGCTCAGCTTAAGAGGAGAGGCCGAGGCGTAAAACAATCTAAGGACTTTCAATTTATGGTAATAAGCATAGCGATAGTAGCTTTAAGGAGCTTTAAGTAGTGTGAAGTGTACTTAAATGTAACTTATTTAAAGCCGGATGCAATTGAAATGGATAAAGTGACAAACAAACGGTTAATAATATATCCATAACTCTGCCATTAATAGCAAACACATTATTTATATTTAAAGACCCTATATATTTGGCATTTAACTAAATTATATTGTCAAAAATATGTTTTGCCACTAAAGTAGGCTTAACAAAAATGGCCAACAAACATGTGTATGTATTGCAATCCATAAAACTAAACCAAAAGCCGATAACAGTTAACTTGACCACAAAGCTAAACCTTTGGCAATGGTCATGGTGACACACAGTTTTGGCTGTTGCTTGTTGTGAGTCGTGTTGCATGGATCATTGTGCGCTTTATTGCTTGGGGTTTTTGTGGCATTTATACTTTCCTGATTTAAGCAAACAGTGTGCGCTTTTAGGCAACAAAGGCTTGTGCAGAATAAAACCAAACAGTTGTCGTACATATGTATAAAGTATTCATGTATATGGATGTAGAAAATATTTGTTTGTATATTTGTTTTGTGTCGCGATGTCAGCATAAACACTTTCGAGTTTCATATTTGCCGCCTCACTGAACACAAGCAACACACATACACACTCACACAGACCCATAGCCAAACTCGTTTGCCGCTAGCCGATTTCTTTATGCAAATTAGCCTTCAGTATTTTTCTTGTTCTTCTTCATTTTTTTTTTGCTGTTTCGGCATCGGTTCTTTTTCATCTGTTTTTTGCATAAATTTAAAATTTCATCTTTGTATTTATTTGAAGTTCAGCGCTTTGACTGCCATGTAGCATACTTTTATGGGCATTGCCATGTGACATGTTCCACTCTCACTCTTAGCTCTTTTTCTCTCACTCGCACTGCCTGGCTGTTTATGTCTTTGTCTTTTGGTGACTGTCTGCTGTCAGTTCTCATTGCCCTCGTCTTATTTATGCACTAACATTAAGAATTATTAACTTTGATAACTTGACTTATTGCACTACAGCCTCTGTGTGCCGTGAACCATTCTTACAATTCCCATACTCCCCGCACTTCCATTTCGTTTACTTATACTCACTGATTATGCTCTTACAAAAGAGTTCTTGTACTCTAATGTGTCCCTTGAGCCGCCTTAATTTGTTTAAATATTTTCTTATAAATCTTTGTCTCTGTATCAATATGTTAAATATTTTACTTCACACTTTAGGTTTGTATTTAACTAAATACCCTTTCGATTAACCTTTTACCTGACAAACACAACAAAGTGTACAAGCCCTTCGTTGTCTTTAAACATTTCCTGCTTTTTGATACATTTTCTTTGTTGCCGCGTGGCTTTTTTTTAACATTTTGATTCCGTACATGTGCGGAAATTTTATGTGACACTTGAGAGATTTATGTGCTGGGGCGGGGTCGAGAGGCGGGAGATTCACTCAAGTGTGTATGGTGCTGTAGTAGGCCGTTGGGGCGTGGCCTTGTTGAATTTAAAACTGCCAAAGTGACTGACACTGGCATTGTTTTGGAGCTCGACCAAATGCCAGACACGTGCGACCCGGTCACTTATTGCCTGAAAATTATTAATCATACGCACTGTAGATTGGCAGAAAACATCAGTGCGCAAAGGGAAAGAGCACAATTTTAATTAATTTCTGTCCCTCAACGCGATTTTGCAATATTTGGTATTTAATTTAAGCGGTAGCTTAGCCCAAACAACAAGGCCAAAAAGTTGTCTTTCGCCCCCAAACCCCTGGGGTGGCAAAAAAGAAACCGAAGCAAAAGCGCAATGAAATGAAATTAATTTCGAGAATTGTTTGACATTCATGGCAAGACAGCGAGTGCGAGACACCTTGGCGACAAGTTAATGAATGCCAAACAAGTTGTTGGCTGGCAGGCGGTCGTTCGGTCGGGCAGACAAAAGGCACAAAATATATAAATTACAAGGCTAGGGGCGTATGGGCGTGAACCTTGGCCAATTTGCAGCATGCAGTAGCAGCATGAAAAAAAAAAAACAATTATAAATTAGTTTTTGCATTTATTTGTCGGCGGCTGTCGTCAGTGCGTTTATTAATTAATCTCTCTTGGCTCAGCGCGGCAATCAATCTAAATCGCTTGTCAGCACAGCCCCGAAAACAGGCAGTAACAGCAATAAATTAAATTCTATTGTGTGCAGTTAAGCGTCAACTGACAACTACAACAATACCAATAAAAACAACAATTGGCCAAATAAAAATATGAAAATCCGCCAGAGCGAAAGTTCAAAGCGTCAATTTGGCAGCATGACCAAAAATTGTCAGATGCGTTGGGGCTGTAGTTAATTAAAAATAAATTGAAATTATTAAAATGTTCCGAGGATAATTATAAACGTTTCATGTCCTTGCACATGCCATGTACACATCACGCATACGCAACGTGGCATTCTAACATTTTGTGGGCACAACAACATTTTTGCGAAGCGATTTTTGTCAGTCCTCTTTTGATTGATGGCTAACCCCAATCTGACTGTATGTGTGTGTGTATGCACGTCCTCTCATCTTTTTTGACTGGCGGCTGCATTTTTGGGCATAGAGTCATGAATTTGTGATGCGAGCACGCAAGGCCAACCAACCGAAAATTAAAGTGGATTTGCCGTCCAATATGCCTGTGCTATCATGCCACATGCAGTGCCGTGTGCCCACCGTGCGACAATGGGCAACAGATTTTTCAATTGTGAAGTGTTTCCGCGGTGCATTTATAATTGAACCGCTGCGCGCGCTGGCACCAATTGTTCTGTGGTTTTTATATTCAAAGCTGTTGTGTTCTTCAACATGGCATGGTAAAGTTCAATCGAACGTTAGAGTTTAAACATTTATGCATGATCTTATATAACAAACTTACTTTAAACTTTGCTATTATGCAATTAATATAAGTTTTGTGTATAAGACTCAAATTTGTCACACAATGACTGATTTTTAACAAAAACCTCCAATCATAACACAGAAAAGAGGAAAAAAAGATTTTCCATACTACTTATAGTAAAAAGTTACAACAAAGTTAACAAGCAAATCCCCTCACAGTGGGAGATCCTTATGGCTTGATTGAAATATTTGATTACTGATTAGGACTGTTAGCAATATTGTCTGTGGCTTATCTGACAGTGAATGTCAGTCAGCTTGTGTGCTTGTAGCATGAAAGGCTATTAGCCTTATACACAAACCTGTTTCTTTACCTTTTTCAATCCATCCACACACATACACACACCTGCTCCTGCTTGGGTTGGAGCTCCTGTGTTTGGCTGAGCACATCAACAGAAACATGATCTCATTAATCATACGCATGCATAATGGCTCGTGTCGTACCAACGACGGCAACAACATACAACATACTACTACAACAGTAGCAACAACAACAATGAAGCAAACCAACATGCCCATTGGCTACAAGCAAACAAGCAGCAGCAATGGCAACCCGAACTCGCCCTAATGTTGAGCTATATGTTATAATATGTTTTGCTACGGCAAGCTGGTAAAACTGGCAAAACTGGCAGCAGGTAGAACTGGCACTAACGTGTCTGAGCACTGGATGGACGGACGGACATGGGCCAAGGCAATGCAGGTCAGGTCAGGCAAACTACAATAACAAACAGAAAAACGTTGCCGGTGATAATCATGTGTCATTGTCGCAGCTGTCGCTACATGGTTGTCCCTCTCTCATCTCCTAGCTCCTTTTTTTTTACTACTACAACAAGCAGCGCGTGTCGAAATGATTTCTACCTCATTCAAAGCTGCCCCAGCCCCTTCCTTTCACACACACACACACACACACACATTTTGCCTTTGCAACCAGTTCGTGTTTCTTTGCGGATAATTAAAGAGACGTCAGCTGTGGCTGCTCCATCATCACGAAACATCTCAGTCCCAATTAGTTAGACAATTTAATTATGCGCCTACAGGCACTCATTCACAAGACCTTTTTTTTAAAAAGAAAAAGTCGTCACCTATTGTAGAGAAGCATGACAAGAGCAGCTAGCAATGTGTAGTTTTTGCGATGCATGAATTATGTGATTTTAATTGCTAACCCCCTGGCTAAATCGATGCTTGAGCTAAGCTAGCCGTTTGATTCATGGTAAACTACCCGACTGCTATCCTGACCCAACAATTTATCTTCAAGTGTCCTTCATTGCAATCGTCGCACAAAAAGCAAAACCAGCTGACACTTCAAGCTCAAGTGCATGCTGGCTAGATATGTTTTGGGCAGCCAAGTAAGATAAATTATGCATAAGGGATACCCTATAAGGAGATGTGTTTATCCCATGTCGAAGAACCATTCAAAACCAATATACCCCTCTTTATCATCTATACCTCAGCCAAAATTGACGTTTCTATATGTATGGAGTCTACTTTTGAGAATGACAACACACAAATTGCAGCACAGTTGTTTGCCCAACGCTGTGTCCTTGAATAAACCCGGTCAAAATAGACATGATGAACACAAAATAGAAAAAAAGGATAGAAAAATGGAAAACTGTTCAGCTACTGGTTTGTAATTTTAAGAGCATTTGCTGAACATTTTTCGTTACATACACATATTTTTGGGAACATTTTCTGGGTGTGCATTGTGTTTGTGTGTGGGTAAGTGTGTGTGTTTACTTAAAGGGGTCGCACACCAAATCAGCATTCATCAATGCAGAGGCAGACCAGAAATGCCAACGAATTTGCAACTGTCGAAATATCGTTGGTTTTGCTTGTTTGTTTATTCTTCAGTTTATCGAGTTGTATTTTTGCCGCCTTGTGTGGCTGCTGTTCCCGTCTACTGCTGTCAAACTGCCAAATGGCAATAGAAATTTAAATGCCAGTTTTGTGATTTTTTCCTTTTTTCTTGTATGTGCTCGGAGCATTTGTATAGCTCACATGCGGTGGTCTATGCGGAGAATTTTGCAAAAAATTGTGTCGAATCAATTGCTTGAAACGACGCTAGATTGACATAGCGAATTAATGGTGAATGATGGCTGTAGATTTGGGTAACCAGGAAGACGGTTCAAATCTTTGTGTGGAAAGTGTTGAGTCAATTTCGAAATGTATACTTGCCGGATATAGTTGTTTAATATTAAAGGATGTTGTAAACAACAATGTATAAATAATGAATACAAGCAGACTTAATGAGGTGTAAACAAATTTTAGTTGACATTCCTTTTCTTTACTTTTCTTGATTTATTTTGTCTTTTTAAAGCTTTTAGTTGTATAAACAACTGCATTAAAAACATAAACATAACTCATACGCTTCGTGGGCCAAGTTAACTGCTAATGCAACTACAAAAATGAATAACAGTTTACTCTTTACTTCTCTTTCCCACTCTATAGATAAGCTTACTGTCTTGTGGTCTTATATTTAGTACATTGCAGCTGCTTTTTCTGGAATATTTCTTGCCTTTTATTTTAATAACTGCTGCTACCAACGGTAAGTAGGTGTTTAGTAGCTATTATCACTGTAAGTGTGAGTGTATGTGTATGTGTATGTGTGTGCGGGTTTTCTTTTGTGTGCTGTGTGTTGTTTGCACATTTTGAACTCTTTAGCGTCAATAATTTATGTACTGTGTGCCAACAGATTATGATTTATGTTTATGTGTATAGCAGATGGCGTTAAAATGCCAACAGTGTCTTGGGCAGCCTGTGGAGTGGAGTTGCTTGCATTGGAATGGGAGCTCTTAGCAAAACGCTCAAAATACACCATAATTTACCGTTACTGTGAGTGTGTGTGCGTGTTTTTGTGTCTTTAATGTGCAAATATTGCGCCAAAAATGGTTAAAGTGACGCTAAGTAACAAGTTGAGAAATTGCCAAGAAACAAGACTCGTAAATTTCGCACATGAAATTGCCAAAGTAATAAACAGCTGGCCAAACCAAGCGCGCCGCTCTTAAAGGTCAGGTAAGTGGTATGTGCGCAGTCAATGGAACGCATCCATATTGAAAACACATTCAACCCACTGAACAGACAACGCTCCCACACACATGAGGGTGTGTGTGTGTGGTTGTGTGGGTGGTGGATTCGAAAGCATTTCAAAAGTAATTCAAGCAAGAACAAAGTTGGGTAATTGAAAGTTTGCTCATAAAAATTTGTCGCTCTGCCATTTCGCCAGCCTGTCTGCAACTTTTCATTATGCAACTCAACCAGCCGCAAGCAGCGGCTCCTTAAACCCCTAACCCAACTATGCCGCACCCCCCGCGCTGCCACCAATACTGTTATCTGGAGCACTATTGAGACGCCTGCAAAACTAGTTGAAGTGCTTGAATTGTTTACGTTGATAAGTTTCGTTATATACATATATATTTTTCTCTATTTTTTGTCTCTCCCTATTTGTGGGGTTTTTATGGGGCGGGCCGTAATGAAAATCGCAAACTCGATTGCAGTTTAACTGCAGTTTAAATGGCACTGAGCTGCAAATGGCCTGACTGTGCCCCATCCAAATTTGGCAACTTGAAACTGTTCAAATTTCAGGCAAATGATAAATGGCGCGTGCTCAGCTGTAAGCAGCAGCATCAAACGCAAAAACCTCGCCAACAAGAACAAGAATGAGTTTCGGTTTACAGCAAATGATATGAAGACATAACAGCAAATTGGGGTTTGCCACTGTGGGTAGCATGTCTAAAAGTCACATGAGCTCACACACAGCTAGCCACTCGCAAAATCTGCGCCACCAACAAACAAAGGCTGGCACTGGCATGCACAAGATCTTAACACCGACACCAATAATCCAGCAACACGCGCACACACACATACACTTAACATTTGCTTGTTGTGTTTGTGGCTTATTGTTGTTGGTGTCGTTGGCAGTTAGGCTTTAAACCAAGCTATGGCCAATGTAATAAATTAGATTTACGAAAGTTGCGCGATGCCGCCAAATATTTAACAGCAATCAACGTGCCACCTCCAACCAAGTCCACGTCCACAAACGACACAACACAGTTTAGCTAACAACGCAACAAAAACAAAAAGTAAGAAATTTATTTTAAGTAAAAATTAATGATAGACTTCGTCATGCGCTGTAAAACGTTTCTAACAAACTTTAAATAGATTTTGTAAAGCTTTATTATTCAAACTTATAAATCTTCTAAGTCCTAAACTTAACCTTGTACATAACTAGTTATTTCCACAATAACCAAAGGTTTCGGTCATAGACTTGAGAAGAGCAAAGCAATACAATGGAATTGGAGACTTAACAAGACCAAAATTGTGGTGTTTTTTTGGTAGCTCTATTGCCCTTTTTGCTAACAATTTTTGTTGTTGTTGTTGGATACAGGGTATAGAGAGAGAGAAAGAGAGAGCTGAGAAAAAGGCAAAGGCAAAAGAAACTTTGCCCTTTTACGCTGTTTGCTGTCATTGTCGCAGTCTCAAGTTGCCCGACAAGACGAAAGGTGTCAACAATGACAAACACTTTTAACTAACCAAGTTTTGTTGGCTTGTTGTTGTTCCGTTCTGTAGTATGCCGTGTTGCTTGATTGTGTGCCACCGATAGAAGGTTTAAGCCCAGTCCCTTTCTCTCACACACACACACACACACACAAAAAATGGAAGAAAAAAACTTCTGGCGGCATTTGACACTAAGGGAGCAATGCAGCCAATACGAGTAGATGGCAAAGGATAAGGGTTAAGAATTTCAGAAGAAAAAAAGAAGAGAGAGAGTACAATGCAAATTATTATGGTTGACAACGCTTTCAGTCTGTCTGACCAGGTTAAGTAACGCCCAAATGCGACACATCAATTTTACGGATACACACCCCTACACACACTCACAATACACTCGTTACAGGTAAATCAATCACTGGCATTATGCGACGCAGTTCGTGGATTTTTATGCGACCTCAAAGTCGCGACGTATTTCCTGCGGGCTTTGGGTTAGATCTTAGAATGACTTTCTTCTTCTCCTTTTTTTTTTTGTAACTGTTTGGCCAAAGCTTTTTTATGACTATACACACACACACACACGCATTGTCATCGTCGCTGGCAGTCGCAGATTTTTATGCCGCTCCCGGGTATGTTATTACATCTAAGTGGCAGCCGCGCGTTGCTCATACGCCACGTTGCAGCTGGCAATCAGATAAGATATGGCGGGTGTGGCATCAAGGAGCCCTTTTTATGGTCTTCCTTTATAGTATCTAGAGGCTGAGTAAGTCCTTATATGTGCGTGGGTTAACAGAAGATTTAAAGGTCCTCATGTGCAACAGCTTTCGTTTCTTTTGTAGCTGCCCTCGTTAATTTTACGTAATTTGCTTGGCGTTGTCATTTCGAATGAAATGACAGTGCTTAGGCGTATTTATTAGACTCTTGGACAGAACGAGCCAGTTGCAGCTGCTTGTTAGCAATGTGATCATCGTAATTGATAGTTTTTGTTGTTTTTTCTTTTTTTGCTGTTTGTTTGTTATATGGCTTAAAAGGCTCAGCTTGCTGGAATATAACTCACGTGGGCATGCCATAAATTACATAGGATTTACAAGTATTTTTCTGTGTATTTTCATTTTTGTTATTTCAACGTGGCTTTAAACTCCCATTAATGCAAATGTTATGTAAATAAAACACATTCAAAGCTAAGCTGCTAAGGCAATTTAACAATTTTGGTTTCAATAGCATTCAAGACTTTTCATTATGCCAATTATGCTACACGCTGCTGTCTAAACATTATTATTAAAGCAAGTTGCAGTAGTTTGCTATGTGTAAAGCACTTTACTAGTGCTGCAGTAATTAAGTTAAATTAAAGAACCTGTAAAGTTGTTTGGAGAATTTACAAATGCTTTGTTATTGTGACAAATTGTCGAGAACATGAAAAAGAAAAAAAATTTAAATAAAAATAATAAAGAGAAACAAACAAACATGCAAAAAACATGGCAACGAGTGAAGGCTTTCTAAAAAAAAAAATCCCCTTACCCTGCTCCGCTTTCATCTCTCTTTAGTTGCTGTTGGCAGTCATGGCTCGTGGATTTGAATAATTGTGCAGCAGCGTGTAACGGTACATGCAGCTGAGTATATTGCATTATTGTTGCTGTTGTTGTTGCTATTACTGCTCTCTAGTGTGCCGGCTTCTTGATATATGTGTGTGTGGGTGTGTATTTGCGAACTTATGTGCGACGATTTTGTTATTGTTATGTGCACAACAAACATACACAAACACACACACATAGAGACACTCACGTGTATTTTGCGCTTTTGTTGCACAAATTAAAAATGATTTAGATGCCAGCAAATTGAGTTCACTTTGGATTTTGTTTTATTTCCTGCTGGCTGGCGTGTTATTTAATTGTTTGACACACAAACGTGTGCCGAGAGATATAACAAAATGCATGGAGACAGTTTTATTTTTAATCAAGCCCTGTCATTGTTGTTATTGTTGCCAAATTTGTCTCTCTCTCTCTCTCTCTCTCTCTCTTTATTCTTTTCTCTCTCTCTCCAGTGTCAAAGAACATGCAATTTCATGCTTTTGTGCATTTTTATTCTATCTAAATTGTAGATTCCCAAAAGAAAATACAACAAGAGGACAACTGAAATCCCACAAATAAAATAAAATACAGAAGAGAGAAAAAAATAGTAGGGTAAAATGTTTGTTTTGTTGGTCGTAACAGAGCGTTTATCTGAATGCTAATTGCTATCATCATGTGCTAACGCCAAAATGTATGCTTCACAGTTTTTCCCTTTTTTATTTTGTTAAGAGAAAAGAAAAAACTTTTAGTGAAATATTTGTGTTTGAATGTGTTTCTTTTCGAGCTTTAAATGACCTCATAAAAGGGTGAAACTCAAGCCCACACAAAGTGGAATCTGTGGAATGTACACACATACACTTAAGCAACGGATGTGCCATTTTGGAATGCCGCAAGAAAATGGATAAAAGAAAGTAGTAGACGCAAAAGAAAAAAGGTTCATGTTTGACCATACGCTCGCCAAAAGCGTTTCCAATTACCAATACGCCATACTTCCAAGCAGTTGCCTTAGTCAAGAATCACACTGAATAATCCCGAAAGACGATTGTGTTCTTGGGAACGGTCGGAACGGCTGTTAATTTTTATCAGTTTTAGAGCGTCGTGCTTCAGCTTCACTGGGCAATTTCATTTAAAGCAAAGTTTGCGTCATAAAACTCGCATATTGCCAACTTCTTTTTTTATTTTTATGATTTGTCTCCTATGTCCTATGTCGCTGTTAGGGGGCTAACAATTGCCAAGCAATTGAATCCATTCGCAACGGTTCCGCTTGGCTATTTCATAATCAAATACATAACTTTATTAATGCTCGCCCGTCCTCACACACGCACACACGCACTGACTGAGAAAGAGAAAAGTTTTAGACCCAAAAATTTGCTTAGATTGGCGAAACAATAAATTTTCCATTGTCTAAGACTCTGTGGGTCTCTAGTATAATAAAGGATGCCATCCCCAAAAAATGCTATTTGTTGAGTGCGCGAATGTTGCCGCATAAATAAAAATATAATTGAGTTGCCTGCCACATGGCCAAAAAGAAAAAGGGATAGGGGCAGAAGGGAATGACAAGGAAACTGAGTATTGGTTGGAGTCAGTATTGATTTTGGGTCAAGAGGCCTTCTGCTCTGTTGAGCAACTAAATTAGCTGCTATTAATTGGCCAATCGGTCAGTGCAGACAATTTTCGTTGCCACTTTTACAGCTTTGACTGAGAGAGTGTGGGTGTATGGGGGGTAGGGTATACAATTGATTAAGCATTTTGTGGCATTTTCCTGAATGCATTCTACCCATTTCACTATTTAATTGCATCGGTAAAACTTTGTGACAAGCAGCAAATTACCAGTGAAACTTTTTTTGCTGCTGCTGCCGCTGCCGCTACTGCTGATGCTGCTGATGCGCCACATAATTTAATTAAATTATATTATGAAACTGTGCGGTGTGATACAGAGGTAACGAAAATTTCATAAAGTTGCAAATATGTTGAGCGCAACGGGACTTTTGAATTTTAATTGCATTTATATTGTTATGATATCATAATTATTATTTGATGCACGTCTTTAATTGGTTCGTTAAAATACTGCTTTAGTGTGAGGGGAAGCAAAATGTTGAAAAGAGTATTTAAAGTATTAAAACAGTTGATTATTTAACACTAAAAGGTTTTTACTTGTTACTCGCTACTATAATAAACTCGTTACTTAACAGTGCCTGCAGGCTCATCAATCGCTTGTTAATATACTAGCTAGCCACAACGCCCAAAATACGTATTTTACAACGCTTAAAATATTTTATGTTTGGGTTTTCGCAACCAGAGCACTTCACTAAAACCAGCCCCATCAATCAATTTGCCATACAAAATTGCCACTGCATACAAATCGCAATTAATTTACCTACTCGTTGTTTGTCTGCATGCCTTTGGTTATGTCATTGTCTGTCCAACAGTCTGACCGTCTGTCAATCTATGTGTGTGTGTGTGAGTGGGTGTTTGACTGTCTGTGTATATGTGATGCCCGGAGGTTGAAGGGAGGTTCTGGCTTGAATATGCTGGCCAAGGCCACTCGCTCTCCTCTCTCTCTCTTTCTCCCTCTGTTTGCATATTAAGGTGCAGCTGCTGTGACAACAACTGGATACACGTCATCGCAGTCAGAGATAGACAGAGAACGAGAGAGAATGAAGCCTCAGAGCGCAGTGTTTGTCTGCATGTTTGCTTGCATGTCAAATTCTCATTTCATTGAAATTGACAAATATTGACTAAGAACTTGTGTGCAATCAACGCTGACAACGCTCTGCGCGAGGGGTGGTAGAGGGGTGCTTATGTGGCTTTGCTTGTTGATAAAATTGCAGCCAGGAAGTCGAAGTCGCAGCAGCCAGGACACCATTTGAATGTACATATTTGTCAACTGAAAGCGAAACTCAAAACCAAAGCGACAAATGCAATAAAAGCGACAGATTTAAGCCTTAAAGCTGGCCT
This sequence comes from Scaptomyza pallida, assembly GCA_018152965.1. Lineage (NCBI taxonomy): Eukaryota > Metazoa > Arthropoda > Insecta > Diptera > Drosophilidae > Scaptomyza > Scaptomyza pallida. The sequence continues at coordinate 3,702,097 of JAECXP010000238.1, forward strand.
TAAGAATCATCCTGATGGCATCGAGGCTGTTTTCTGCTGCTGCTCCAGGGCAACAACAACAAAAGACAAGGCCACAAATTGCTACGCAACTTTCAAGCCAATAAACTAAACTGTAAACGGCCACTCAGCCCACAAATGAGCTAAATGGATAAGGCAACAGCGGAAAGTGGTTAGAAGAGGAAGGCGAAGGCGAATGCGAGGGTGAGGCAGGCAGGCAGGAAGGAAAGAAAGTCTGAGCTTTGTAGCAAGTTTTTCGGCTTTTGTGCAACAGCACACACACACTTACACACTCATATACACACTGAGAAAACACCTGGGGAGCGAGTCAAAAAACAATTTTCGCTCATTATCATTTCAACATGTTGTATGCCCAAGTGTTTCAGATTGTTCAAAAGAGCAACATAGAGCGAGAGAGAACCAAAGGAAGCACATTAGAGCAGTTGCAAATTACACTAGCAACACTGATGAAGAAGTTTACCAACGGATTGTTGTTGTTGCTGTTGCTACTGCTGCTGCTACTGCTGTTTTGGCCTTGTTGTAGTTGCTCATAAATGTGCCATGAATAAATTAACTCGCAGAAAAGCAAAAGGCAGCAGCGGCGTTTGGATTTCATGCGAATGATAATAATAATTGAGGCAGGAGCAGCAGTAAAAGCAGCTGAAACACACATTGTCAAATAGTAACAAAGAACACTGCAAGAAATTGCCTAGCAGAAGATTACAAAATTGTAATTAAGTTAAAAGTATTTGTGGCTGCTTAAGCTGGCTTTGAATATTGATAGCTTGTCTGACCATATTTAATATAATAAATGAAAGCAAAGTCTGAAATTAATGATAAGACTTGGCCAACTGCAACAAATTGATTTATTTAATAGGCTTGGTGGCAGCTTAAATTTCAGGCTAGAAACAGTTTTAGCCACAGCTTTAAAGAGTTTAACATAAAGTGTTTCATTGTTAAATAGTTGTTGATTTTATAACCTAGCAACCATTTGGAATGTTTGTTGCCAGACAACATTTCTTAAAACTCACAAAAGCTTTGTCGATTGACACTCAAATCCGAAACAAAAACAGAGCTCAATCAAAAGTTTCTCGGGGATGTTGTCGGCACGTCAAAGTCGGGCGCCATCGGCGGTCAATCCAAAGACTCGACAGTCTCGCAATTTAAAGCAACCGTTCTTCAGTCACAAGCGTCCATTGCTCTTTCAGGTGCGCAAATCGCTGGTAGAGTATGTGGATGAGGAGCTGCTAAAGATGGACACATCAGTGTTCTATCAACGCATCTTCATACTGGCCAAGAATGTGGAGCCGGCACGTGAGAGCGCCATCCAATCAGCGGAGAAGCTAAAGCGGGCTAGCACTGCAACAGCTGCCTCAACTGTTGAGGGTGGAGATACAGCTGCGATGATTGACGAAGCGGATGAACACTATTCACAGCAGTCATCGTCGGATGAGGCCGAAGTTCACATAAAAGTCGTGGACATTAATGATGTAGAGAAGGAAACAATCACGGGCACCTTTCGCTTTGACGACGATCAAGAGGTGCAAGCTAACTCGGAGGAGGATGAGTTGGAGAAGCAGGACTCGGAGCCCGAGGAGCCTGAGAAACCGAAGGATATATTCTCACAGTTTAGCGACAAATTGGTTGACTTGCACAAGAGATGTCGTACCTTATCCTATAGTCCAGATCCCATGTGTGGATTAGTTATCTATATGAATGAATATACTATGATGATGCTGGAGAGCGGTGAGGATATGATGGGAATCTTTTGTAACGAGCTTTTAAAGTTTGTGGATGAATACTGGCAAAGCAATCGGGTCTTCCTAATGGAGGATCATATCACAGAGGTAAATATCCAAACTCGTATTTCGCTTTAACTATCTAACAATCAATTATGCCTTTAGCTGTACACCAAGGATCTGTTGTTTCGACGCCATCCAGCTGTCTTCCTTAACGAAAAGTTTCCAACCTCAACGCCCACAGATGAGTATCTGATGGGCAAGCAGCATTTGATTATCAAAGACAAGATGTCCAAAATATGCGGCTTGATCAGGGATAGCATGGCACCACCGCAACGCACCACCGAAGCGGTGCGCTTCACATCCAGCGGCCTCTCAGAGATGGAAGAGCTGGAGGGTGGTGAAAGCTATGGCGAGGATGAGGATGATCAGCGACTTAATCGCCCTTCAGGCAAAGATCGGCGCTTGACAGTAACCGTCTCGGAGACTCTACCACCAGAAATTTTCCGCAAACTCTTACCGGAAATCCAACGCATTGAGCTGGTGCTATCTGCCACACGTTTCTACTATACGCTCGAGGAGTTTGATCGGCTATATGGCAACGTGCCGTTTGCACCCGACGATGACGGTCTCTTCTGGCCCATACAGAACAACTATGTGCCACCGAACATCTTTAAGCGCACACAGTATGATATAAATCTCACTTTTGCGGACTATGCGGCCGATATGAAGCGACGCCTACAGGAGGAGCAGGACAAGAACAGGGAGGAGTTGGAGGCAGCTGCTGCAGCAGCTGATGCCGCTGCCGCTGGCCAATCACAGCCACAAGCTCGACAATCGAAACCAGCAGAGGAGGAACAGGAAGTCAACGATTAATGATCCATATCTATACTATGTATTCGTTTTTCGTTTTCGTTTCGCTAAGTGCAGAACACCACATTGGATCTTATCAACCACAATTGTTGTCGCCGTTATCTACCAAAACTCGCGCTCGGTTACAATGTTTTCGCTTTTGTGCACATGACTGCATTCAATGTGTTGGCTAGATGGGGTAGTGTGGTGTGGCAAGACTGCTTACATGTTTTGGCTTGCCACTTGAATGGCTCGACTTTGTTAACATAAACATAAATTTGTGCACATCCTTAATAACACACACATACTACATACATACTTGAGTGTTAGTGGGTGAGTGGAAAGTTTTGGGGTTTTAACATAAACCGCAACAGACGCCAGCTGTCACTTGTAATGCCGTTAGCTTGCAGCTGTCAAAAGCCGTTGCTGTCATTTTAAGTCACTTGACAGTCCAAAAGGCAAATATTCCACACACCACACACACACAAGCACACAACCCACACTCACATAATTATAGCAAATACACGTTTGCATTTAAGAACATGCGATTTAGTTGGAATTTATAAATCGCTTTAAAATTAACAACTCGTTTAGGCAACAACACTTATTTATAAATTGTGCAAAATGTATATGAGCTTAACTTTTTGTGGCGCCAAATATAATAATACTACAACAACAAAAATGTCAGTAAAAATTTGAAACTGAAACTCGAGGCGTGTTTAGAAATTGAGCTGAAAAGTTAATTAAACTTTTAGGTGTGTGTGTGTGAGTGTGTTACAAGTTGTTAAACACGCACACACACACAAGAGAGCGTCCGTCAGTCTGCAGGCTGCTGCAGGACATGCACTGACAAGGACACAATTCAATCAAGCACCACAGCAACAACAACGAGTGTCAGCGTATAAACAAGGACATTGCACTCCAGGGTGCTGCTGCCTGAGGAGAGCGAAGAGCGAGCGAGCGGTGAGTGGAGCCAAAGCCAAACATTTGCCACTGCAGTTTTCATAAACTGTCAGGCAACAGCAGCAGTAACAACAACAGCAGCAACAGCAACAGCACTGAGAGACAATAGCGATAAGCCGCTGCAGTCCACAGGACGCAACAAAAAAGAGAGGACGATGTGGCCCACAACTTGAGGCGCAAACTCATAAATTACACGAGCCAGAGCTAGAAAAAAATGCAGCTCAAATGACTTTTGCCTGTATGTGTGTGTGTGTGTGTTTGTCCAAAAAGTAAAACAGTTTTGCTGCAGTCACTTTAGGGGCGCTTGGGCGTGGCAGTGGCAACAGCATCCCCTTTTGCCAACACCGCAGTGCTGCCCATGTCTGAGCATGCCAAAAGGCCAAGCATAATTCGAGCCAAACTCAATTTGTTTGTAATGCTTTAGACAACAGCAAAAGCAACAACTAAATAATACACACACATATATATACATACATACACATCCATATAGCATATATAAACATGGCACAAAAACAATTTTTGCGCAATTTTACAGCGCGCTAAACGAATTTCAAGATTTTTTGCTGCCACCAAAGAAAAGAAGAAACCAAAAACAACATGAAGAACATCACGTGCAGCTGGCTTTTGCCGCAAAACAAAGGTTTTTAGCAAAAATAGGAAGCCAAGTTTGTGTCGGTTATAACATGCTACATACATATATAAAAATATATACATTGCATATAAGTTTGAGATTTGTCGTCTGGGAATAGCGAAGATGAGAATAGAAGAGTAAGAGAGGAAGAGAGAGAGAGAGATAGAGAGCGAGCAGCTGATGTGACAGTGAACAAGACGCAAACATGAAAAAAGTATTTGGCTCTATTAAAGTTTTTTGCAACAAAAACAGCTGCTTGTCAAAAAGTAGTTGAGAATTAAAAAAAAAAAAAAATGGAAACCTGCTTATTCACTTAAAGACATCATATGTCTACAAAATCTCAAAATCAAATACCTATATATTCTTAAAATAAGCAATAAATAATAAAAAAAAAAAACTTTTGAAAAACACACAGAAACAAATTCAATTAGAGCAATGACCAACAAATCATTTAAAAATTCATGGGAAATTCGCAGAAATTATAGCTTGCAACTTTAAGGGGCCGTTACCTAAGGGTACGCTTTAAGTTTCCAAGAAAATTTATGTTATCAAAGTTATTGACTTTTATACTTAGGTTTATAATGTATGTATACTTTATATTCGGCTCAGTCACACGGAATACACGCAAGGGCTTTAAATCAAATTAAAAGCAGCTCAGTTGCCTTCTTAAGCCCAAAACAATCAGCTAAAGGCCAACAAAGTTTTGCTATTAAATTTGTCTAAGCCAAGCGATAAATATGAAAAAAATTAAATTTAATATTAAACACACACACACAGACGCACTCCCACACACACACAGTACCGCTAACAACAAACACAAAGTCAAGTGAAATTAAGCGCAAAAAGCAGTGCAAATAGCTGGAAAAAAACAAGCAACGACAACAACAGCCACAATAAAAAAAACAAAAACCACAACAACACCAGTGGGTAACATGTATATATACTACCACAGATTTCTAAGCCTGCTTGACTGACACTCTTCCGTCCGTCCGTCCGTCCGTCCGTCTCGTCTGTCTGTTTGTCTTCCGTACTTTTTGGCCTTGACGCCATGTCCGGAACTTGTAAGTATTTCAAATGCAGCAGCCACAAAATGTTTGCGACTGCGAAATTTCTCAGCCGGGTCGCAGTTAATTTCAAGCATTAAGCATGTGTGTGTAAAAGTGCCTTTAAATTAGAGTACATGCATATATCCTTTCACTTTATTGTTGTTTATCTTGATGGTGGCTGCCTGTCGCATTTTTTTATTCCATCTTTTTTACACTTTAACTCATATTTATTATCGCGCTGGTTTTTGGTTTCCTGCGCCATTAAAAGCCTACAGCAACCGGAAAATGTTAGAGATACGTATGTATGTGTGTGTGTGAGTGTCCTTAATATTTGCTCTTACCATTTGGCGCTTGTTTATTATGCGATTATGCTTGAGTTTAGCGCCAGATGTGCAGGGAGGTTGAGGTTTTTTGTTTTGTTTTTGAGTCCTATTCCGGATATTTTTGTTTGGCTGGCCGTCGGCTGAATTTTGGGGGACCTTTTAAAGCCACTGCCTCCCCTTAGCGCTACTATCTCATACTTTGTATTATTATTGTTCGCCATGATTGTTGTTGTTACTGTTGTTGTTGCCTGTCAGTTTGTCTGACTTGTAAATAACGTGGGTCAGGGGGTTTGCCGCTGCCCGACATCGTTACAAATTACATTGTTACCAATGTTGGTTGATGATGTCGTTGTTGTTGCGCGACCTGTGACATTTTTGAAACACTCCCACGAATTTTGTGGAACTGCAGTTGAAAACATGATAAATTATTGTCAGTTGTTGAACGGGGGTCAAAGACTTTAAGGCATGCGGTGACTGACTTCTGTTAACTTAATCATCAGGTTAAAAATCAATGGTTAAGACATTTAGGTTTTCGTTTTTCATTTCTTTTGAGTGAGGCTCACATAACGTTTTTGCTTTTGAGGGCCGAAAGAGTTAAGGTAAAAGAATTTAAAGCATTTTTCTTTTGGCAGTTTAGGAAACTGAAACTTTTAGCAGGCATTCCACAAATAATATGCTGTTGGAATGCTGTCAAATACACTTCAAGTGCTTCAACTCATGTTAGATTTAATTAGATATATGTAAAAGAGAGAGAAAGAGAGCTTGAGAAACAAATAAACAAACTGACTTAACCAACTGTATGTTATTTGTTGTGTTGTGCAGCATTTGCCAAAGTAAACAACTCAAGCGGCAGACGTTAAAAAGCATTTTCAAGTCAAGCACAGCTGGTGACAGGGCTGCAGGGGGGCCAGAGAAGTAGGGGCGGGATTGTGTACAACATTTCTCATTGTTTGGCGACGCAGTTTGACGCAGTTTTTATTTGTACCCCCGCGCCATGCTGCTTCCTTGACGAGTTGCTTACAAAACAGTGCGAGTAATTAACTGACTTGTCACATAAGCCGCATTAACACAATGTCACAAATGTCCTTGGTGCAGCAGCGAACCCTGCTACACTTCTCCCTGATCCTTTAACTGGCGCTGCATGTCAGCGACATTACGTATACGCATGGTGTGCCATGTCTGCACCACACGCGCAACATTTACATATGCGTTCCCCGCTGGCTTATTAATTCTGCTTTGGCTGTAAGGCACGTGACTTGTGGCATGCCTCCCCCCCAAAAAAAAGAAGTTGCGACAAACAAAGTTTTATTCGTGCAAAATCCTTTCGGCTATCCAACTAATTCCTAAAAGGATTTTACACTAATGCAATAAAATTTAATTACAACTAGGAAAAATCCTTTAAATAGTTGCATAAAAATGTTGCAGCGGTTAATTAAATCAATCGTGAGCATCGCTGAATTGAGTTAATTTTACAAATCCAATACCCGGTGTTCCAATCAATGCCGCATATTATCATCAATATTTTCTGTGGTTATCCCTCCACTTTTTTCTTTCATGCGCAAATTGAGCAGGAAATATGGAAAACAAAAAATGTTGCCTTTTGATTTAATTTTGTGGCTAGCGGGCATGATGACAAACGATATGGAAAAACGCACAGCGAAAAGAAATATTAATATAAAATTAATGCAAATATCCGGCATATTGTCGCATTGATTGCCAAAGTGCAAAATGTTTGCAACACTCGCTGCTGCTGCTGTGAATAAATTGACAATGCACGTGTTGTGTAATGGAAAAATTTAATGTAAATGAAAAAATATTCATTATAGTTTAAAGGAATTTTACAAAATATATATACATTCCGCTTAAGTGCCAATTGTTTTGCACTTATTGTGCTATGTGTCTGTGCTTTTGTTTACAATCTGCCACAGGGGGGCGTAATCTAATTGCAACACAATATAAAAGTCAAAAAGAGCAGCTACGAGAATTCATTGACAAGTCTGAACACGTGTTTTTTGCACAAGAGAAATTTATTTGCCATCATTTTATTGACAAAACAAATAAATATTTATATTTCTATTTTTATATGGCAAACAATGCTGTGTAATGCCAAAAATAATACAAGATTGCCATCAAATTGAAATCAACAATGGAATACAATGGAAAATAAAATCAAATTGTTTTCAACACAACAAAACAGCAGCAACAACGTACGAACTGAGAAAGCACGCACACAATTATCACCTCAAAATATTGATTATTAAGCGCATTTCGAATGCTATTTAGACATGGCCGCTCCCCCAGCACTCTTTTCCACTTTGCTGAAACAAATGCTTTGTTGTAGTTTGGTGTTTTTTTGCGCTCGCAGCTGTTTTGCATAAAAAGTGACAGTCCTCATGGCTGTCAATGTGTGTTCAGTGAGTGTGTGTGTGTGTGTGTACTTGTTAGTATTTAGCATGCAGGTCGCCATTTGTGGCTGCTAATGAAGTAATTTCGAGGCATATCACGCATAATCCAAAGCACGTGAGCTACTTACAATGTAATTCGTTGTCTATTTGTTTGATATTGAAAAACGTACAGTTCGCTGGGCGTGGTTAAAGGGATTGGATGCGGTGGGCGAGGGTGTTGGGTGGTGTGCTTAAGCCATGTCACACAAGCGATGCATACTTTCAGGCAAACAAGCTTGTGCCTGCCTGCTGCGGCAGGATTTCAAGTGCAATTCATTGTCGATATTACGTGCCATGGCATTGAAAATGTCTGCTAACCCCACACACACACACACCCAGACCGTACACACATGCTTACATATATGGAGCCATCGATAGCATATAAATCCAGGCATTGATGAGCCACAAAATGGCCTGGCCATGGGGCATGTTATTAATTACTTACAGCATATTTCAATATGCGTTCACCACAAGCGAACATAACAGCAAACAGCTTAATAACTTAATGCCCGAAAAACTCTCTCACACACAAACACCCGACAAGGAGCCTGCCAGAGGGGAGAAGATCGCAGGGGTTTTGGGCTTCGCTTGTAAGCCAATACGCAGCATAAGTAACGATTACAATCTCAATTACTTCGTTGCCACTCGCTGGTCAGTGTTTAGTGGTCAGTTGTGTGCCACGCCCACTCATAAACAGCACGCAACACACACACACACACATGCACACACACAGACAGCAAGAAATTAACTTAAATGTTGGAGCTGAGCAAACCGTTAATGTTAACGCCCGCCCACCAAATAATCTCCAGGGCAGAACTTGCTCTAATTATACGCAACATAAAATTTACTCAGCACGAATAAAAGTTGTTCTGTTTCCGAAACAACACACACACACACATACTTTTTATATTGACTTGGCGATGGAATTAACGAGCTGCAGATAATACCACCTGGAGTTACAGAACAGAACGAGAACAGAGAAAAATAAAATGACTGCAAAAGTTGGTGCCGTAAAACAACAAAACAACAAACGCAATTACTGGCGAATTGTGCCGACAACAGACTCCTGTGGCTAGCAGTTAAGTCCAAGTTTCGTCCTTGTATAAATAATTTTAAAATGTGATTTATTATACGAGCTAAATATTATGAAATGCACTTCAAAACCATAAATAAGTAAACGCAATTATTTTTGTTTTGCAGCTTTAAGCTTTGCTTTCTAAGAATTTGTATCACAAAATTGTTTGACGAAATTCATTTTTTTTTAAGTTTAAATCTGCGGGAAATATGAGTTTTTTTTCTTCCAAGAACTCATCTGCATCCCTTGCTAATATACTAAGAAAAAATCTTACTTCATTTTGACACACTGCGATGCAAGCGCAAAAATAACATATTTTGTGCATAACATGCCACACAAGCATCTGGGATTCGTAACACTTTTTTTTTGTGGATGAAGCAAGGTCAACGCAAAAATTTAACAAGACTTGGGAATTTACGAAAGTCATCCAGCTTAAAGTCATGTACATACACTTTTGGAAGAAAATCTTTAAATACTTAAAATTCAATACCAATTTATGATTTTAATGCGTTTTGTTTTTCGATGGCAATAACTAAGCGCTTGCTAAAAACGCAATTTAGAAAAAATAACCGTTTATGGGTGATTTAAACTAAAGCACATTACGTATACGTCGCATATACCGCAACAATCACTGGAAATGGCGACTTTTATTGAAACTGCATTTAGTTGATGTTGCTGCTGCATCAGAAGTGCATCAAGTGCACAAAAAAATTTGCCATAAAAATGCACTGCGGGCTCCTTGTTGTTGGGTTTTTTTGCCAGCTTCCTTCGGGCCAACTGCTATACGTCGTGGCGTTGGCGTAAACGCATTTTATGGAGCACAGCAAAGTGAGATTGTGTGTGTGCGAGGTGCTGCTTGGCAAGCCCCTATGAAACTAGTATGATAATAACGAGAGCTAATGCAGCACTTTAAGCGCTTTTCAAACAGTTAACAGCTTTATGCACAGCTCATAAACTGACCCAGCATTATGGATGTGTCAGTGCGTGTTTGTGTGAGTTTGTGCAACTTAATTTTTAGTCAGCAGTGCAGCTAAAAATAAAATAAAACTCTGTCCATAAATCTACAGTGGGCGTTGCTGGCTCTGCAATTTTCCTTGCACATTTTGTTATCCTTCTACAACACAGCATTGCTTTTAAGTCAAATTGTCAACATTTTTATATGCATATACAAACATACACTAGCTGGAAGTGTGGGGCATAATAAAAATGTCTTGCAGCTTGACAGACAAGGAATGCAGATGGAGTTGTCTTCTCTGCCCTGTCTTGTCTGTCTGCCTAAGTGGCATTTTCATGAGTGTCAAGTTATCAGGCAGCAGGAAAATTCTATTCATACTTTAATAAAATATTTTTAAAAGTTGAATAATCAAATTGTTTTGTGAAAACTTTGAATTTATTGATAGTGCATAACAAATTCGTTAAGCTTTAGTGCTGCTTGTGGTGTTTGCTCATTGTTATTGATATATTTGTGTGTCAGCTAGCGAAAGACTGAAAAGGCTAAATGTGTCTGTGTGTTTGTGTGTGTTGATGTCTGTGTGGGTGGATGTCCGCCCCTTAGAGACATTCACAAATATGGCGCATGCAATCTGGCATTTTGATTTGAGCTTTGCTTTGTTTTTTCGGTTCTATTTCATTTCTGTTGTTTTGAATTTTTTATTTGACATTTAATGCCATTGCTGGCATATTTTGTGCTTGCTTGCCAATTTATTGCATTCCGTTTGTGGGCGATGCGTTAACAGAACTATTCGAATGATGATGTTACAAGCGACAAACACACACAGACAAAGACCGAACAAGAGAAAGGGAGAGTTTAATATGCTCGGCAGGCGTCAATGTTGACGCTTACCAGCAGTAAAGGCCAGTCCAAGGCCGCCATGGCAGCAGCAGCAATATTTAAAAAAAGATTTAAAAAAATAAAGTTAATGCACAAGTGTGTGTTTGTTAAAAAAAAAATGACAAATCCTTGGTAAAGCGCATTAAAACGCATTTTTAATTAAAACGAAAGCAAAGTTGAAAGCTTGAGCATTAAAACATGACATGAGGCAGAGGAGAGAGAGAGGGTGAAGGCAGACAGACGACTGCAACGATGCCAAGTGCAACCCATTCGGGAAACTTAAGCTGACCGCAAAAAATTAATTAAAATTACATAAAACAGGACGCGTCGACATTTTCTCTTTCTCTCTCGATCTTTCGCTGTTTGCAATTGCTGGCAGCCGAAGCGGCGCGTAATTCACGGCCGAATGCAGCCGAAAACGCCCAGCCTCGCAGTTCGCAGTTCGCAGCTCGCAATTGCAATTCTTTTTGCCAACTTCATCGGGCGTCAAACGTAGCGCATAACGGTGTAAACACACACACATATGTGTATAGTGTTGTGTTTGGGTGTGGGTGATTTCAACAAATAGTTGTGTGCTATGCGTTACTCAAAATGTACGTTATTTGAATTGTGCAAATCGGATTTGTACGTGACCAGGCCGAAGCAATCGCAAAGCGAGGGGTAAAAAGGCAAAAGTGGACCGGTTTGAGAAGTAAGGGGGTAGGGGCAAAGTTAGCAGAATGCGGGACGAGCGCTTGCACTAATGTTTGTCCATGTGGTTGCCTTCAGCTAGTGCTGTGTGTGTTTGTGTTTGTGTGTGCGTGTGTGGCTTTGTGTTAACATTTGTGCCCAGGACCGTGCATCTTTCTGTTTGCCTTTGGCTCCACGCAGTCGGAAACACGCACACACACACACACACGAACATGGCAATAGGAACGCACACATGCATTTGCTTTATTTGCAGGCAAATGTTTTTTCTGTTTTCCATTTTTTTGTGTTTGATTTCAAATTTAGCGCACAATTTCGTTTTTTGTTGCATACTTTGCAGCGCTCAACTTACATATTCACTGTCTCTCTATATCTCTCTCCCTGTGTGTGACTGTGTGTGCGTGTATTGGTTTGGCAAACGTTTTTTTGGACCCGCCTGGCTGACTGCCACTTTGACCCATTTGGCAACGGCCAAGTCAACGAACATTCGACTCACACGGCATTTGAATTTGCATTCTGGCTACCAAAAGCTGAACACGCTTCCAGCCATAATGGAGAGAGAGAGAGAGCGAAAGAAAGAGAGCAAATAAGAATTGAAAACGAAAAACAACATTGCCGCATATTGATACAGTGAGTCCTTGCCGTTTACACACAGCTGCATTCATTACAGCCGCATTTAAATATTTAATTGCATGAAAAACTTAAAATTTCCTCTGATATGTGATAAGAGTACAAATGGATGTTAAGTGTGGCATTAATTGTTGAACGAAACGAAATAAGGTGAAAGAACAATTGCAAGCAGAGTTAAATAACAGCATTTAAGATCTTTAAAAACATTTTCATTTTAATTGCATTGTATTTTATTGTTATCATACTTTCCCAACTCACTGTGGAACGAAGTTTTACTTATTGGTCTTTAGTAAACTTTTTGGTTGCAAAAACAAAGAAGAACCGAAATGCATGTGCAGCATGCAGTTTATTGTGAGCTCTTTATAAACATTTTCCACATGAGCCGCATTGTCTATAAATTTGTATATTGATAGCCTTTAGCAACCGGCGCCAAGTCGACTAACAAAATACTCGCACTTGTCATAAATCAATGATGAAATTATGTTTGAGCTACAGCAAGCCAAAATTTCAATTTAAATTTAATAGAATTTCGAATGCGCTAGCCTGAAAAAAGAATAGCTTTAAGTTAATTGTTTTTAATTTTTAATTGCAATGAACACAATTGAAATCTGTCCAGCAGAAATATCTATAAACAATGAATGAATTTTGTTAAAATTTGATGTCGCTTTATTGACACATGACTCTTGGGCATTATGCTGCTGTGTTCAATGTACATATGTATAATTATGGGAATTATTATATGGTACATATGTATGTGTGTTTTGCCACAAAATGCTGTGCAGCTGTGCTGCGTGTTTTTCCTGTGGCCACATTTGTCGACTTGGAAATCCGATTACAAATCATTTTTATGTGTTGTGCTCTTCTTCTTTTTTCATTTTTATTTTATTGCGTATTTATTGAGGTATATATATATTTATTATTGTTATTATTATTATGTAGGCGATTCGTTTCAATCTGATTTAAATACATTGTATTCGAGGGCCGACTGATAATTCACAGAGCTTATTGAGCTACCGCTTAAATAACTTTTAATGTCATTATTCATGATGTGCAACCAATTATTAACGAGTTCTTTGTTTTTTTTATGAGCACAGGTGTTTAATCGAATAAATGAATGAGTTTAATGGTTACTTAACAAAAGAGTTGAATGAAAGTAAATAAATGTCATGAACATGTCAACCCTCTTATAGAAAATGATAAACCTTCTGCAATTGTAATATGCAAATTAAGTTCATTTTTAAATTGCATTGAAAAACTTTTCAGCCTCATTCAGTTAGCCATAATTGCGCCTCGAGTTAATCGACGACGCTAATAGCTATCACATTTCGCAGTTCGTAGTTCACAGTTCGCATATCATTCTCATTTTATACGTTTTTGCAATTTTGAAAGCAATTGGCATTTTGCATTCTTCGTTGCTGCATAGCGCAATGTGCTGCGAGCTGTGTTTTTGTTTATGGCAATTGCATCGCTAATTATGCCCAATGCCCAATGACTGGTAAATGGTAAATGGTTGAATTGCAATTGCTGGAATTTCAACTGCAATTGTTACGATTTACCCATTTGCCGTTTTTTTGCATGCTGATTGCCCGCGTCTCCTGTCTCCGGCCGCCTGCCTTCTGCCTGCTGCCTCCTGACTGCTGCCTTTCTTCTTTCAACTCTGTCTCTGTCTCTGACAGCCGCAGGCCGCATGCATGGCGCCAATTAAAGACTCAATAAAATTCAATTGAAATGACCGCCCACCACCCAGCAGCCCCTTGCGTGCGCGCTCACAGCTTGTTTCACATTGCAATCGACCTATTGGCTAATTGAGCTGGCCATAAAATGGCTGCAACTGCAGTTTGGCAAGCAGCGTGCAGCGAGCGGGTAAGCATTGTGGTCTGCAACCCATCAAACTGTCAGAGCTGGCCAGATTTACCAAATTGCCATTGAACCATATATGTGGTATGTACAAAGCGCCGTTTGACAGCCAAATGCATGTTGCATGCAAGTTATTTGCTCTCGTGGTCATGGCAATAAACAACAACAATAGCAACAACAACAACTTCAGAAACAGAAAGTCGTCACATCAACTGCAAATTATGAGAAAATTCCCATTCCGTAGGTTCATTATAAAGCAAAGCCGATTATTATTGAAAATTGGTCTCTTGGCCATTTTGGCATTCGCTGTCATAACAGATGACTTTTTAATGTTGTATTGTAGTCAATTATTGGTCTTATATGCCCAGATATACTTACCAATGAACCATTTTCTAACAGAGCTTAACTTTATAAACATATATACTTAATTTGAAAGTTCAACCTTTCACTTATTAGCTTGAAATCTCTTTTTTTCACCTCGCTGCTACTTTCGATAATAAATCGCTAGCTTTAAAACTAAATAGTACTTAAATAAACCTAAGTGAGTATAACGACAGTAGTTTTTGTGCGTTTAGGAAAACGACAAATGAATATTACGGGGGAAACTGCGGTAACACAAACAATAACAATACCTAAAAAAAAGCAGCAGAAACAATGCTCATTTTCGGTATCATTGCACAACAAAATACCCGGCAATTAATACAAATGATGCTGATGAGAAAGATAATGCAACAGAAGAAGCGGCAGCAGCAGAAGCAGCAAGATGAAGCTAAAAGTTTTGCCAGCTGAAAGCTGAAAGCCAAAGTCAGAGCAAGGGATTGGAAATGGAGAAATGAAGGCAGCCCAGCGGAAAGCCAAGCTAAAGCTTAAAGGAAACGGGAACACAGCATGGCAAGTGTGTTCATGTTTGTGTTAGTGTTGGTCTGTACGGCAGCTGCAATCTCAACTTCGCATGCATGAAAAATGCAGCTCATCTACTTAATGCGCGCGACGTGCCGTGCAGCATTTTTGGGGAGCGGGGTAAAACGAAAAGTTTGGATGGACTGAGAATATTTTTTTTTTCGGAACGAAGGGGGTAAAAGAAAGCAGCTTACAAGCAAAATGAATGCTTGCTCGGCCCCGCATTTTATCTACCAGCCTTTCCTCCTGTTTGCCCTGTCTGACTATCTGTTTGTTTGTTGTTTGTTTTGCTTGTGCGGATGTGATGCTGAGCATGCTCTTTTGGCTGCCTTGGCAAATTGCCGTTGCGGGTGTGCCAGTCTGTGTGAGTGTGTATGTATTAACGCTTTATAAATTGTTAATTGTAATGAGTCCAAGCATAGAGTAGAACAAAAAAGTCCAACAAACAAGTCTGCTTTAGTTTAACAAACGACGATATGATTTACATAAGAGCTTAGCATTTTATGCTGATGCACAATGGAGTCCAGTTATGATTAAGGCTAGATGCTTAATAGATTTCCGATACATATCTATAGTAATTGATATATTGTGACGGAGAGGATGTCAATGATGCTTTTTCCGTTGCTCCGCATCTTTTTTTTATCGTAGCCATCGCTGCTGTCGCTAATCCGACTGACATTTTCATTTTCACACACACACACACACATGCGGCGAAAAACTGTCATTGATAAAAGTGAAGCACGTACACTCACACACACAACGTGTCAGACATGGCGTATGTGTATTATGGCCCCTTCACACAACAATGCATAATTAGAATTACAGCAATAATAATCATGATTATAATGACAGCTTGCACGAGGGAAACAAGTGTGTGTGTTTGTTCGTGTGTGTGCATAATTTATATGCAGCTCAAGCATTGATGCAGCTTACAACTAAAAATTTCTGTTCATTTATAATGCAAGGCAAAATGCTGCTGCACAAATTTTGCACAATGTCTTCAAGTGCTTCATTCACGCACATCCTCCTCTATTTCACACACACACACATACAATCGCATGCCACGTGCTTAAGAAGATGATGATGATAGATTTGCTAACAATTGCCACGCTCAGCGCTGAGCGCTTCCAGCTTTATGTGCTTCTGCTTTTGCTTCTGCTGCCATCTTCGTCGTCTTATCTGTGCCAAATGGAACAATGGCATACTGAGAAAATAGCAAAAGCACTTGTAATGACAAGATGATGCTCTTCAGATAAAGGTTTCCATACATACACACTGATGACGCTAAGAGGCAGCAGTCGCTTTTGTCTATGTACATGGAAATATGTTGCAATTATGGTTGTAATAATTCTAATTAGGTGGATACTTAATATGCGAAAACAGAAATTAATAAGCGACTTATCGACATGAATCTTATGTATCGTATATGTAAAGGTATGCTTAAGAGTATTGAATATTGCAGCTTGTAATTGAAGCCTTATATGATTTTGTATTAAAATAGTTTATGGCAATGTACTCATGTTCTTAGTTAATGAGTGATAAGTAGCTTAGTCATAGATGTCCTTAACTCAACTTGGCACAAACACTTCAACAAAATCAATAAGCCCACACAACCGCCTAGCTAGTGTATAACAAATTACATCCGCACAGCGTCTGACAACAACAATGTGTGTGTGTTTTGTGATATATTTGTGGCAATTTAATGGTTGCAGCAAAACACCCACGCGATCAGCTGACACTTGAACATCATTTTTCAAACAGCAGCCAGAACTTTTGACAATTGTGAGGCTGTAAATGTTGCAGATCAGTTGCTAGAACACGCAGCACATCAATCAAAACAACGCCGCTGGCAGAGATTTTATTTTTTATAATTTTTATTAATGGCCAAAAATGCGCTTCGTAAAATTTATAAAAACATATTTGCTGCTCAATGCTCATAATTAATTAAAAACATTTTTGCAACAGAAGACATTTGTGAAAATTTGTTGTTGTTGTTGTAGTGGTTTGGCACATTTGTTGAGCTGGCTGCAAGGCCAGAGCCTTCAGCTGAAAGCTGAGTTTTAAGCAGTATTGCTGTCGCCTAATTCGGATTCAGCTTTAGTTCAGCGCTGGCCGCATTGAGGCGTGAATGGGTTGGCAAATTGCGCTCCTTCTTCTCCACGAAGATCTGATAGTGGCCCTCGCCATAGCCAAAGCCGTGCATGGTCTTCCGCATGGCATCCGGTATGAGCTTGAAGCCGCCACGACGCTCCACAAGCGGCGAGTCCAGGCACCCATCATCCACTTGGCCTGGCTCACATTTGCAGTCGGGCTTCGAGCATGCCTTGTTCTCAATGATGCAAAACAACTGCAGACACTTGCGCATGATGTAAATCATGAGAAAAATGATTAAATTGCTCGCCAATAGATGCTTGCGCGGTGCCAGAAATAACATCCTGGTAGACACTGGGCACTGACTATCACAGTACAATGTGCGAAGATGTTTGAATATTTGTTCGGGATTTGCTTTATCTTAAACTGTCACTGTTCGAAGACCAAACGACGACTGAGTGAAGGATGCTGGTTGTAGCTGCGTATTTATGGGTCTGCCTGTTACCTAGGCACTTAGGTAGTTAAGGACTGTACAGACTGTACAGGCAGACTGCAAGTACAGTCATGTAGGTACTTAGTCCTTCAGATTAGGTAATCAGCTAACGCATTGGCCTGATGTCTTTATGAGTTTGTGGAAAATATTAACTGTAAAATATTTTGCTTTAATACAACAGGCAGCAGCAGCGACAGCAACAACAACATTTCCAGCGAAGTCTCAGCTACAGTTGGCAAACACAGAAGGTCTCAAGAACACACAAACATACTCCCACACATGACGGAAAAGTGAATTTCCCCTTGCGTCTTGGTGCCCGATAAAAAATTGCATAAATTCACAAATTGAATATAAATAAATTTCCTGCAGCCAAAAAAAGACATAGGAGCAGCAAAAAAAGGACGAAATCAATATCGACGAGCACTCAAATGCTGTGCATATGGCACGTGCCACGCCCTTCTCCGGCGCCCAATCTTCAGTCAATTCAATTTGCATTCGAGTCGCACAAAAAACGACTTGCCATAAAAAATGCCAAGAAATATATATGTGTTTTTGTGTGTGGAAACCCAACTCCACTGCAGTTTGGGGCAAGCTTCTGCCTCTGCTTAATCAATGGCGCGACCGCTCATTAGAGCGCCAAAAAGTTGGTATTCCACTTTGCACCTGTCTGGGCAAAAAATGGCCACACTTTCCGGTCTCCCTTGTGGGGCCAGCTTCTACAGCTCTACCCTATTCCACTCTTTTGGGGCAATGTCAGTGGCAAAAAGTTGAGGCAAACTTTAAGGAAGACCTTCGCTGGGGCAGGCTCATTGGTTGCATCTGCTTCCCATCTCTTTTCAGCTTCAGTGATTACTTTATTCTTTTTTTTTGGTATTCTGCACAGCTTGTTCGATCGCGCTGCAGTCTCAGTTGCCCCAACAATTTGCCTTCATTTGTTGACTTAATCATTTGATTGCGTTTTTCTGCATGGCACTGATTGAATTTCTGCGCCAGTTCGTGTTCAGCCGGGGGAAATCAAGCTAATTAGTTTAATTGATAGTTTTGGCTTGGCTTACGGGATTTACTTTACTCAATGTGGGTCTTTTGGCTTTTTTTTTGCTCTACTTCCTTTTTTTTGGCTCCGACACAAATCACATCAAGAGAAAGTTTTGCTTCCGAATGGGTGTTGTTGGCTGGATGTGTGTGTGTTGTGAGTGTTTTGAGTGTTTGTGTGCCAGTTGGACAGACTATTGGAATTTTAAAGACACTTCAAAGCACTATAACCCAACATTTTTACTGTCTGTTTTATAGCCTGCACTTCAAGTGCTTATTTCAATTTGGAATTTTTAACAGTTCGCCAAGCAATCTACACTTTTATTATGATTTTACGATTTTTTGCTGGATATTCGTTTAACTGTTTCATATGTGGGTCCATGTGGTTGCGGCATGCCACAACAGCAAGCAGACACAATTGAATATATGCATAAGAGTGTACGATATATATCTTACTGTATATGAAGACCAAATATTTATGTTTCGCATGTGCTGGCATTTAAGATGAGTTTTTGATGAAAGCAAATATATTGGTTTGAATGGCGGGCATATATAAATCGTGGCATGCCACACGGCGCACGTTCTCAGTAAATTCTGAAGAGGGTCTCTGGCTCTGAGTCAGAGTCGGAGTCGAAGACGCGTCGTGCACTTTTTTTGGCAGCTTTCATAAATATTTATGATACAGAAGCAGCAGCAGCAGCAGCATCTCAACACCAAACCATTCCACAGCTGTCCCTTGTTATAGCACACATATAATATATGTATCTGAGACAGAGAACAACAAACAACTGAAAGGCAAAAAGGTGCGTCGCCTTAACCCGCCGATGGCCCCGGGGTTTTTGTAGGTTTTCAGGCCAATGCCAGGCGTTGCTACTCAGACCCATAAATTATGCATTAAAAAGTTCAACGTTCAACTTGATTTTGATTGTGTCTCCTAGCATAGTAATTGTGGCGGCAGCACGCGCCGCAGTAAATCTCTAACATTCTGCCCCCCCATCACGCCTCTTATTGTGTGCCGGAACTCTATGTTGCTACCTGTCGCCAGCATAGCAGCAGCCACAGTAACAGCCACGCAGCTATTTTAAGGACATTATCCTTGCGAGACACGCCAGCAAAACAAGCGCCAAGGAGAGCAAAGCAAAATAAAATTTATTTTAATGCGATTTGCATTTATTTCGCTTGGCAAAATCTTTGCGCCCTTTTGGCCAGCCAACAAATTGCGCCTTCAACTTTATTGAAGTTGCAATTCCAGCGTGTTTTTGGCCTGCTTCTGGCCGAAACTGTCTGCTTACTTAGCCACTGGGCCAATGGACGCGACGAGACCATTAGGCAATAGGTAACAGTAGCACATTGTGGATGTTGCTCCTTGCTGGAGCAACAGCAACAGCAGCTGCATCCATCAGACCAAACAATTTCCGTCAAATTTCCATGCGCTGACAAAAGCTTTTCACTTGAGTGCCAGACAAAAGCCAACAGCAGTAAAATGGCTAACAGGCAGCAAAAGCAGCCTGACTGAGACACGTCAACAGAAATATGTAAGAGAGTTCCAAAAACCGAAGATGATGTACTCTTCATTCTTTAAGCTTGTAGATTCGGCTAAAAATGTTTTGAAAATATGTAAGTATTCAATGTGAAAATTGTTCATTAAGTAGTTTTAACAGGCTTTTAAGCTCATTTAATAAGTAGCAACTGTATCTCTATCTCAGAGTTAAGCGATGATTTCATTTAAATCAACTGCTTAACAGTTTTATCACAAAATGTTTCCTACTAAATTTAACGATTTCATATAGCAAACTTCGTAACTACATCGTTATATTTTCGTGAATTCTCTGCCCATTTTTTTGCATCATTTCTACTTCATTGCCTTGAAGCATTATCAGTCTGATGGCAAAGTTAGGTTACTACAATTCTGTCTGTCTGTCTGTCTGTCAAGCATGCTTATGCTACAGTCCCACCTTCTCCCTCTTCGTTTACCACCTCATAATGTTTGCCAGCCATTGGCGCTGTGCCTGCCAGACTCTTAACGGACATATTCAAAGCCATTACTTTGCATTTTACACCTGACAACAAGGTGGCAAAGAGGCTGTGGCACAAACAAAAGCGCTCAGCAGCTAACCAGAGCACGTCGTGGCACTTGGCATAGATCCAGAAATACTTATATATACTATAGACGATATCCGCGCAAATGAAACTTAAGCGAAAACGTTAGCCAACCAACCACAAGAACAACAACATCAACAACAACCTGACTCAAGGCAATTGTTATCGCTGGCTGGAAGCTGAAAGTCATGACAGCATCACTGGTATTGAAGTCATCGCCACAGCCAGTGGCATCCAACGTATCTACGGCCGGTCATTAGCCAACTTGGCTGTGGCTGAGACTCAACCAACTGACCAACTGACTGCTGGTTCAATTCTGTCGCCCAGCTCCACGCCGACGTCATTCAAATGTCATTAGCGTGAGGCATGGGTCAAGCCAGCAGAAACTCAGCTCCAGGTGAGGAGCACACACACAGAGAGAGCATAGAGCCCATCATGAGGCATACAGCATACAGCATGAGGCATGTGGCGTTTGGCTCGTAATTTCATTTCGAAAACGAGCGCAAATTGCAGGATTGGCGTTCCGCAGGATGTGTCGTCCGGTTTCTTGTTGCAGCTGCATTTGATTAAATGCTGCCGCTGCAGTTGGTCAAGCGTGGTGAATGCTTCTTGGCGGCTCTACCACTTGTGCATCCTTGTGCGAATCTGTGGCCTGTGCTTTTTAATTGCATTGATATGAAAACGTTTTGCATATTTCTCCTTACCAGATTTATGATTGCAATTCGTTATTTATCACATATCGCCCCAATCGCAATTTTCAATTTTCAATTCCGGAAAAAGAGATTTATGGACCGCTTTTTTTCTGTTGTTTCCTAACCGCGGGCACCTAGCTTTCAACTGTTCATTTTGGCGGATTTAGACAGCGTAAACTAAACGAACAAATTTATTGTGTAAACTGTTGTCGACATCGGCGTTGAATGTTAATGGATTTTTGAATATGTTGATACAAGTGCCGCAATGTATTGAGGTCGATCTAAAGAGCTTAATAAATATTTATTGTTATTCTACTTTCATATTGTATTTTTTTTTGCGCGTTATCATTGGATAGAATTTCACAAAAACTATTAAAAGTGCAACTGCAAAGACCAAAAAATGTAAAAGGTAATTGAATTCAATTATATTTATTGAAATTTTCTCTTTCAAATATCCTATAAAATTTTATAGCCTATAAAAACAGAAGATTTTTTTTTTCATTTTGGGCACTCTAAAAATTTGTGTACGAAGTAAAGCAAACAAAATATTAATTTTTGTACATTGAATCCATTGCTATGATATTATCTGATATAGGAATTATTTTGTGCATACAAATCAGACAATGTAAATAGAGCAAATGTATTTTTTAATTGATTGATTTTGCTAAAAGCGCATTAAGATATTGCATAAAAAAACATATAATAAATTGACTGCCTTAAGCTCTAAAACACTTTTTATCGTTTTGATAAAGTTTTAAACATTTTTTTCAGGGTTGCATTAAAAAGTTTTAGCTAACCTACAAGCAGACTTGAAACTTTTTGCAATGTTGAGTACTTTAAGTGCATATTTATTTTAGCGAAAACTTAAGAAAAAGTTGTACGCTTCTAATTGGAGCTTTTAAACAAGCTTATTAGCTTTTGAGTTGTCTACTCGATGGGTCGCTCTCTCTTATATGCTGAAGCTTTTTGATCTTGAATTTTGAAGCTTTTGAGAATGTTTTGTTGATAAGTAGCATTGTTGTTGCCGGCTTCGTTTATGCTCTCATCGTGTTTGTAATTTGTTTGTGTGATAAGCAAAAAATGCTGAGTAAACATGCATATACAAGATCCAATAACCATGTTCAGTCTCTCTCTCTCTCGTTCTCTTTGTCAGGTATTTTAGCCTCACTCGTTCATCAATTAGCCGCTAATGTGACTGATTAAAGGTCAGTCTTTGGTGTTCGTTGTTGGCTGACAGCTTTCAATTTCAAGAGAACTTAATCAGCGCGACAAAACAAATTCGCTTTAGTTTAGTTTACGCGCTGTTTGTGTTCATTACTTCGCTGTGGTCGCATATTATTATTTTAGTTATTGCATAAGGAACGGGAAAAACGGGAAAAACTTTTGTCATAATAACAACAAATAGCAGTGATACGATCGATATACATACATATATAAAATCTATATGTATGCAATTTGCTGTCGAGATTATTTCATAATAAAAACGGCGTCAGAGTGGCAAACAAAAACAAAATGACAGAAACGTCAACGGAAACGAAGCAAATTGAACAAACGGATCAACATGAACAGGTAATTAAACGCCCCGAGTGCAGCCCATAAACATTGATTAAACGTTGAATAAACCGAATTGTATGTTGTGCTTATCGTATCAGATACAAATCGCATTGCGTGTCTAGAGTCTAGACTGTGGAGTAGTTAACTTTGAACCGTTTCAATTGCAACTGAACCTTGCATCTTATCGCTGCTGCGGGTAAATATGTAATGACTGCCTGATAAGATTGAATGCCACGCGAATCAAAGTCAATAGGAAATTGTACAACGGCTACCAAAAATACACACTTTAGTATTCAATTCGATTTCGCGTTAAGATAAGTGGAGGAGTCTTGAAACTTGGACGCTGTTGCTTGCTGTTATTAAGCTCATTAGAAGTTCATCAAAATGTTGGTGTGGTGGGTGAAAAACTTTGCAGACTTTGCGTCACACTTGAAAGCATTTTGCGCTAATTTTCAAGTTGAACGAGCGAACTCTTCGACAAAAGCAACAAAAGCAACTATAACAATAACAGCAACGAAAATACCAAGTGCAAAAGTGTCGTGAAAACTTTTTTTGTGTGTGGCGAAAAACTACGAAAATCCATTTGTCGACATTTAAAGTTTGCATGCGCTGCAGTCAATTGCAGAATGGGCAGCATCATCGATTGCTGGCGCCCTTCGCCTTGCGGCAACTGTCCCACCATAACGACAACGAAAACGAGACCGAGAAAAAAAACAGATGATAAATTGTTGGCTAGCGTCACAGCACAAGCTGCCCATCAATCTACACCTGCGCCCGCTCAGTTGTCAATTCTTTGAACTTTTTCACGTGTTAACCAAACGATTGATCAAATCAAGTGCAACATTGAATGCAAGACACCGAAGCGAGTATACCCTGCAAACATTATTCGATAAGCGCGAATGTAAATAAATCATAAATACACTCCTATCAGTTGAAATCTTGAGTCAATATAAACTTTGTCTTTAAAGATTGCAGCCTTATCTGTTTTTAGTACCCTTTTTTGTATTTTATTGTGGCAGTTTATAGTTATTATCGATTTTAAGCTAGCTATACACTCAATAAAAGACATTTGTATTGTTATTTCAACACGCTCGAACTGGCTGACATCCTTTTATTTGTGCCTGTGTATGTGTGCGAACCCTTTTGAATTGCTTGAACACCTTCAGGTTATTCCATACAACACACAAAGTTTGGCCTGTCAATTAGCAGTGTGACGGCCAACTAACCCTAATGCCTACCTTTTTTCCTCTCTCGCTCTCTCTTTTTTTCACGCTGACTAACAACTGTTTTGCTTTTCTTTTGCAGCCAATGGATGTGCGCATCAATATGCCCTGGGGCTATGTGGTAGGGCGATGGTATGGCAACCGTCAGGTACGTCCCATATTAGCCCTGCACGGCTGGCTGGACAATATGGGCACATGGAATGAGCTGTTGCCGTTGTTGCCCAAACACCTGGGCGTCCTGTGCATTGATCTGCCTGGCCATGGTTTCTCATCCAAATTGCCGGAGGGGATTGCCTATCATTTTGTGGACTACCTGTGCGTGATACTGCGCATTATGGAGGAGTATGGCTGGCAGAAGGTGTCGCTAATGGCGCACTCAATGAGCGCCATGTTGTGCTTCATCTTCGCATCGCTTTACCCAAATCGTTTGGACATGCTGATCAGCATTGATATAGTGAGGACACGCTACCGTAAGCCACCCTCATATATTGATTACCTGCGCACCAACATTGAGCGCTATATGGTCGAGGATGAGCGCTTTGCAAATGCCAAGCGTGAGGAGCCGCCTGCCTATACATGGAATGAGCTCGAGATTGTGCTGCATAAGGGCTCGAACCAATCGGTAACCATGGAGAATACACATCACATACTGGAACGCAATGTGGCAAAGTCAACCAAGTTTCCGGAAAAGTATTACTTCTCACGTGATGGTCGCTGCAAGTATTACTTTGAGTTCAACACAAGTCCGCCCTTTGCAGCCGAACTGGCACGTACTATACGCAATGTGCCCTATTGTGTGATCAAGGGTACCGAATCGAACTTTATCGATGAGGAGAGTCAGGAGGTGATTGACATACTGCGCTCCAATAATCCACACTTTGAGCTGCACGAAGTTCAAGGCACACATCATGTGCATCTTAACAATGCCAAGGGTGTGGCTGAGATAATCAATCCGTTTATACTGCATCATAGGCCGCCACAGCTGGATACCTGGACGGTGGATGAGGAGGAGTTGCCGGAGGCAATGCAGCAATTTGCATTAGCCGTGGATGAGGCTGAGAATGCCAAGCGGAGAAAGAGAAAAAGCAACCTTTAGCTGCTGCACTCATCTCTGAGCTGACGGTAGCGCGAGTTGAAACAAAAACCAAACCAACCAAACCACAAGAGGACTAAAAGGCTATTACAAAAGTAAGATAAGGCTATGAAACAAATTAAACTGTTATTTAAACTTTCGCCCAACTTGGTTTAACTTATAATTCGACATTATTAGTTAGTTAAAAAATTCATTTAGCAAAAAAACAACAACCTTATTTCATGCATAATAAAACATACTTAATGAGCAACTGCTTGTTATTGTACATTAATTACCTTTTTTTTTTAACTTTAAGGGCTTTCAAAGCCCCTTTTCTGTGGAATATATAAATTTGTTTGGCTAAATAACCACATGCACCTTTTTTATTTTGTGCGCTGTTGTCGATCAATCAACTTTGGGCTGGCATTTAATTTCGCTTTAATCTTTGGGTCGCAGTTCATTGGCCACTTCATTAGTGATAAGGGAGCAGAAAGGATGTGGATGCCGGCACCCACTTAAAAACAATGGCGTTGCAGAAAACAAAAGGGGCCAAAGTGTGTATGTTGTGTTGTGTGTGCGCTGATGTGAGAGAATTTTCAATGTGCGCCTGAAGGTATGCTACACTAAACAGCATCAACAACGGCACAAAAACAGCAAAGCTTCGATATATCGAAGCGGGACCATTGAATGGTTAAATCAACTGCCAGCTACCCCAGCCACCCCCCGGAGGCCCAGGAGCATCTTTTGGAAAAATAAACAAATTTAACGGTTTTATTGCTGTAGCACGTTGCGGCCGGGTTTTTCTACGTCAATTAAATTAGGTTGAAGCCGGAAAAATTGTGCCAACACACACACACAGAGAAAGTGAGGGAGGGGAAGGGTAAACGGAGAGAGAGACAGTAACGTCGATGAGAGAGGCGAGCTGCAATGCGATTACGTTTTTCCGACGTTACGAAATTGATAGCGGATATAAATGTTTAATGTTTTGGCAATAAAATTGTGGCAAAAAGGCTGGCAAACCACTGAAAAACGTTAGCGGATGAAGTAGGGGTAGGGAGGGGCAATGAAGGCGACGACTGTATACTTTAGCCGTCGTCAGGCCGTAGTATCATCTGGACGCTCTGATAAACCATCTTTATGATAAATTCAGTTGTGGTTAACGCACAATTTAATTTGTTAAAAATCAATAAAAATCATTTATGCTCAGCTCTCAAAGCTGCTGTCGTTTCTTACAGTTGACCAAGATAACAATTAAATAAAATATGAGAGAAGATTTAAACAAAACAATAATAGATTACCCAAATCTGGAACTTTTTCAAAACGGTCAAGTGTCTAAGCTCTTTTGAGAAAGCATTGAAGAAGAAATAAATAACTACTCTAATATTTTTTTCATAAAAGTGCATAGTAGTAGCAACGATAAGATAAACAAAGTTGTTTACAACAACTGTCTGAGTAATATTTAAAAATCGGGTATGTTTCAGATGTAATAATATTTATTTTAAAACTTATCTGCTTTGCCATTACCAGCAGTATCGCCGCTAATTGGATACTGTTGAA
The DNA here is from genome assembly GCA_018152965.1 of Scaptomyza pallida. Lineage (NCBI taxonomy): Eukaryota > Metazoa > Arthropoda > Insecta > Diptera > Drosophilidae > Scaptomyza > Scaptomyza pallida. Next base: position 3,728,886 of record JAECXP010000238.1, read on the forward strand.
AGACACGCGTCTTGTCCAGCTGCACAGACTGCAGTTCACTTGGCTGCTTGTCATGGGCGAGAAAGTGATTGGTGTGCCAGAATTGGGTTTGGGCAGTAGGCAAATTAAGGCGTCGAATGCCCAAAAGACGATTGCGCACATCCACTAAACTGGCTGAGCGGGGCTGCAACCACACTACAACCATGATGGCCACCAATGTCAACAGTAAATATGTCAGACTACTGGCCAGTAAAGTTGTGCGCACATCGTCCACGCCCACCTCGTACTTGCCAGCCTCCAAAATCACCAGCTGCAGGGCAAAGCCAACGGCAAGCGAAAGTTCCGCGTACAAAAATGGTGAGCACTCCAATAGCCAGTGTAGCGCCTGACTGGATAAAACGCCGACACTAGCATAGATGAGGCATAGGAAGAGAAAACAGTTTTCCGACTGATTCTCATCGTAGATACACAACAGAGCCACAACGAGTGTTAGTTGAATAATGCCAAACAACAGGTAAACGAGTTTTGGTGTATAGCGCAGCAGAAGCAAAGCGCTCATGGCACAGCCTCCAGCATAGAGAGCAAATGGTGTGAAGAGCTGCGAGCGTTCCACAAAGCCCGACGTGGCGCTCCACATCAGCTGCATGTGAACCGGGGAGTGCAGCAGGCAACAACGCTGCAAAATAAGCACTAATCCACCTAGTAGAAGCACAAACCATTGTCGACTGGACCGTAAACGATAATCCTTGCGATCCACAAATTGTGCCAGGATAGCCCGACGATTGAGGAACACTAAACGTTCCTCATTGAGTAGATTAAAGACAAGGTCACGTGATTCCTTATAGTTGTGTACGCCCAAATGCTGCAGCAGCTCATTGACGCAGACGAAGAACAGCAGGAGGAGATTTACGCCCAGCTCAATGAGACCACAGCGCTGTGGCTCAAACTCATTGAAGATAACAAAGCCACAGGCCAGACCACAGGCATGCGAGGCATTAGCCAAAGCAATCCTTGCCGGACGCAAGCCAGAAGCATCGCTGCGCAGGCTCACATAACTAAAGCTGGCCACATAAACCACACTCAAGCCAATGCAGCTAAAGTAGTAGCTAATTGCTGTTAACATTTGGGATTATTAGTTATGATGGCAAACGCAAGTTTATAAGTTTGACTCTGAACTCACCCAACTGATTGCTGAGCATAAAACAGCTGGCAAACAGCGAACAGAGCAAGCCGTAAAAGATGATATAGTAATGATCGTAGCTATAACGTTGCTTGCCATACTTGCGCAATGTCCAGCCTAGGGAAAGAGCTATGGTTAGAAGGGCAGCTACCAGGGTATACCAATGTGGCCAGAGATTGTCGTAGACGAAGGCGGACTTTATATAGTAGCCAAGTGAAAGTCCACTGCCCCAAAGGCAGCAAAGAACTAAACAACGAAAGAAATAATCAAAACAAAATACAAAGCGTGTGTATATAGTTTGTTACCTAACAGATCGGGCAGTTGTAGCATGTTGCGCATTGCCTGCCAAATGGTATCAGGGCAGCTGCATCGATTCCAGTTGACATCTGTGCAAGTTGAGAGTTTGAATAAAAATGAGTGTCAAATCAAATGCATTTATCACACAACTAATGGTGGCTGCTGAATAGATAACGAATCTTGTACACTGTTGAACATGCTGATAAGATAAAATGTAGCCAAACATGAGACGCCATAATTAAACTGAGCTGAAGACTCACGACTCAATAATGCTGCGAGAGGTCTCCAGCAAGGTGGAATACTATATTGTTTTGAATTGTATTGCTTCATAGACAGAGCAACAGCTCTGGACAGGGTTATAGAAGCGATTGGGAAAAATGTGATAGCAAGGTTTGTCTGTTCATTGGATTAAAATTTCCAAGCAATTCACACAAATATGTTTTGTCTGTAAGCTAAGATAAATATGCTTACGCAATATTTTGTTAGCTGCCTTTTGAATACCAATTTAAATAATTTTAAGCTCAATCTCGACACAAAATGCAATCATTCAGTTTAAATATTAAAGCGTATATTTTATATAAATACTTTATACGGAGAAAATAGTTTGTCAGCATTATGTTGGAAAATGCAAGCAATAAAACAAATCATTTTCAAACAAAAATACAATTTGCATACAACTGCTTGTCTAGCACAAAATGTAGCTGTAAATTTTGCGTAAATAATAGATTGTATTCAAGATATGCAAGCTAATAAAATAAACGAGTTGAAATACACAAATCAAAATAGTTGCATCTATGAAATTGGCTAATTTCTATTCAAATATTGAATTGCTACAAATATTTGTGTAGAAATAAATCTAAGGTGAGTTCTTGTTCAATTACTGTTGATGATGATGTTAGTGTTGTTTTTGCTGCATGTGGCAACTAAAAGCGACGTGAAACAAAGTGGCGCACACACATATGCGGAGAAAAACTAACCCTTTTACACATATGCATAATATGCAGACTAAAGTGCTTGTTGGATTCTAAGCAGCGCCTAAAAGCGTGCAACGTTTTTTTTTGTTTGCACGCAGCTCAGCCCCGCTAGAGCTTAAGGGAACTGCTGTTCTGAAGGGGCCACAACCCTTGAGGCCAAGCAGAGGCTAATTAGTTGAAGTTGTTGCCAGTGTTGCCAGTTAATTGACTTTTGACGACCCGGTTGCGGTTGTTGCTGCTGTTGCAATGTTGCACTTGCCACATTGCTTTCTTTCCTCTTTCAATACCCTGAACCCGTAAAATAGATTAAACATGGGTTTAATGGTTTTGCGCAAAGGTGTGTAAGTATAGGTATTCATTCTTGATCAGCATCAGCAGCCGAGTCGCCATAGCCATGTCTGTCTGTTCGTCCGTCCGTCCGTCTGTCTGTCTGTCTGTCTGTCTATCCGACTGTATGAACATGCCGATCTCAGAGACTAGAAGAGCTACACACATCTAATTTGGATCTTAAGCTTTTGGTACACACTTGAACCAATTGAGAACTGTTTAAGGGTATCTCCGAGTTAATAATTCTCAACATGTTTGTTTTTATGTTTATTTTGGCATTTTGCTTTTGACCTTTGTTCGTTGCAAGGATTTACTTTTGGCTGCACTCTTACGGGGAGAGAACGGCTTATGAATTTAATGAAGCAAACACTAAGCTTCTTTTATGCCACTTGCCACTTGGCCAACTAACTCAAATGACGACTGACTGTCTTCGGCTTAAGCAGATTTTGCGCTGTAATTACGCATTAATTTAGTTTTTGTGCTGCGGGTAGAAAATGTGCAGTCAAGTGTATAAATTGTATGGGCAACATAAAACTAAACACATTGTGTTGCCATAACAATAAATTGTATTTAAAAGCAGCCATGCAGCTGCAACAGCCATGCAGCAACAACGACAACATTGTTGAGTGCCTTTAATTTTGCTGAAGCGGCCACTTAGTGGCCTCTTGACGAGGCTTCGCCATTGTTGTTTTTGTTGTTAATGTCGTTGCTGTTGCATTGCATAAATTAAATTAATGCTGCACCGGGCGAGCTCTGCACACAGAATCAGTCGTGACCAGGCCAAGAAAACCTGCCAACACAGGCCACGGCCTAAAACCCCACCGCGCAATTACTCAGTGCGGGTGCTGGCGCCTAAATCATGTCGCAAACGGGCCCGCTACCGCAACCCCTGCCTGACCTTCAGACATTTGCAAATGTGTAAACATTTTTCAGCAGCAGCAACAAATAGCCCTCCATCTCAAACCACCCTCACCCCACCCCACCCCAACGTGCTGCCGTCCATCTTTTGCGTTGTCACAGATACTTTGGCACTGATTTATGCAAATTGCTTGCATGGCTTGCATGGAAAATCATGAAAAATCGTTAATTGTGCCAAGTGTGCTGGACGCGCTTTTCATTAGCGTAAAGTAGAGGGGAAAACCCCAATGCGTTGCACGCATGTGTTGCCGCAGCACCACTAGCAGCAGCAGCAGCACCACCACATGCAACAGCCATAACAATTACAAACCAAAACCTTTGTAGCAAGTTTCTTTGTCTCCCTCTCGCTTGCCTGATTCACAGCAATTATGCAAATTTTTATTGCCCTGCCTGTGCGGCAAAAGTTAATGCAACTTGCTGCATGTTTGCATTATTAAATTGTTGCACTTTAAAGCATTCGCAACTCAGTGCTTTTATCGCTAAAAATGCGTTTCGCCTTCTTGTTTTTATTTTCTTCGTCAAAGTGCATTTTATATCAGCGTGAATCCAGTGAATCTGTTTGTTAATACTTCATGAAACTCTGGAAACCCAAGCGACATTTATACATAGTTTACGCAGTTTGAATGAAGTTGCATGCAACGCCAAAAAAAGGCATAAAAGCTTTACTGAGTGCGCTTGCTAACAAGGCAATATAAAAAGAACTTTTAGCAGAAGCATTGAATACCCATTTTACAACTATTTTTGATCAAATTGCCAATTTCGATAGATTAAAAGTTTTTTTATCAGGCCAAAAAAAGCTATTCAGTAATAACAGAAGCTATAAAATGTGAATGGTTTTTTGCCATTTTTTTTTTTCGTATTTAATGCATTTTTCTAAATGTACATACCATAACGTTTATTAATACGTAATTGAGCTTTTGATTAACTGACCGTAAAAAATTGTTTTTGACGCATGATTTTCTATTTTATGGCAGCAAAGAATAACAACAAAATAATATCCTGCCTAGCTTAACAATGTCAACAACAATTACTACAATTTATGGAGATTGTCTTTGAGAAACAAAACATGCACATACGGAATACTCGACTGTTGCAGTTTTATGAAGCAACAGTAAGGTGTCTTTGTGTGTGTTTCAGGTGTGTGTGCGTGCCGACAAATGGCTGCTGTAAAAAGTGAAAGTGGCAAGAAAAAAACTACATAAAAAGGTTATGTGGCTGCCACACACACAACACAACAAAAAGTGATCCGAAGCCCAAATTCGAAACCCAACGAAAAAAATGAAAACCAAAGCTCAGCCGAATGAAGCTCAAGCGTTGTCAGCGGTTTTATGCGGCGCTATAAATAAAGCAATAACATCATTTTGAAGTATCTCATTACGTGTTACGGCGGCTATGAGTATGGCAATTTTTTACGACGCACAACACCAAAACACACCTAACACCGCTTCATCGCCTTTTCTACAGCCCTCCCCAATCACTTTCACGCCCTTGCGCAACGACATTTGCAGTAGTCAACATGCTGCAAGAAAACTTTCGAGTAGTTTTCGCCCAAAAGTAAGCCACAGCATTGTGTGGGCGTATGTGTATAAGCATCTTTGTGTGTGTGTGTGTGTGTGTGTGTCTGTATCTGTTGGTATTTTGGCTGCCAAGAGGCATTTATGCAAAAGTTTTGGTGTCTGACCTCAAACTCTGATGCTTTGGCAATTAGTTTTTTGGCAATGACCAACAACACACACACACACACACAAACACACACGCACACTCATACATAAAACTAAGCCAATGCCAATGTGTGGGTGAGTTAGTGTCTGTGTGTGAGAGTGTGGCTTGTGGCTGACTGACATTGTGAAAGCCATCAAAATGATGGCCAACTATCAAATGGGGCAAGGCACACATTTGAACAGCTGGCCGCAATTAGCACGTTTCGCACATTGATTTGAACCCAAAGCACCAAAAACAACACTAAACATGATGGCCGAAACTTAAGAACTTGAGCTGCGAGCCAAGTTATTAAAATACTTTCGCATCTCTCTAGTTATGTTCTGTGTAATTATTAATTATGTAAGAGCTCAAGGAATGAGCAAGCATTTACAATATCTTATGTTTCAAGTATTTGGCCAAGTTAAGAGCAATTTGAGCACATGCGATTGAAGATTAAATTGTTCTTGGAAGTTTATTTATGTGGCAGCTTGTGAGTAGCTCAGAAGATTTTAAAGGTTAAAATGTTATCAATATTCCTAGAACTTAAATCTATTTTTCCTTTAAATCTACAAAAGTATATACAGAGTTATTGTGAAATTGAGCTGAATTTATTCTGACCTTTTGACAGTTTTTTCTTGCATTTCACTTTTACGTGATGAATTTTTAAATTTGAAACCTGTTCTTTTTTCATTGATGTAGTCACCCGTGCAAATTCCATTTTAAAGTACTTCTCTGGTTTTTTTAAATTAACTGTCGGTTCATTTTGAGCATATTTATTTGGCCCCTGCCAGCAATTTTTTGGTAGGCACCAGTCGACTCACCAGCATTTGCATAAAATTCCGATTTTATTTATTTTATCGCAGAAAAAGCGCGAGCAAAAAAAAAAAAGAAACATAGAAGAGCAAAATGAAGAGCAACTCATTTAGTTTTGTCAGCTTCGCTGGCGCCACAATTTTTCAAACTGCAATTTCAATTTCATTGCGATAAGCAATGTAACATTTTTTTTTTTTAAACTTATTTTTAATAGAATCGCAAATGTCCAGCTCATAAAAGTTGAATGCATTATGAGAATGCATAAATAAATATTTAAGTTGAGCGCAAAGCCAATTTCAATTACAAGTTCTTCGGTGTTTGGCAATTATTGTGAGTGTTCGACAGAACGAAGCCATGCAGCGACAATGTCTAGACTGTGGCATCAGCTGTAAAAGAAGTGTAAAAGGAGTGGGGCATGCAACATACACACACACACACACACACACACACGTGCCTGACAGCGCCAGACACCGTTCAGATTGGCTGGCTGCCTGACTGCCTGTCAACGAACGTCATCGGGCAGGAAATGAGGGAGGATGCCAAGTCGCTGTCGCTCTCGCTGTCTCTCTCTCTCGTTAAAACTGTCGCTTGAAGAAATTCTAAAGTGACGACGCAACGCCTAAGCACAAATTACAAATTGAAAAACCAGGCTGTCAGCGCAAAAAAAAAACAACGAGCGAAAGGAGGCAAAACGCAGCGGGACATGCTGTTTAGCACACTCTCTTATGTGTGAGCCAGTGACAGGACGCTGTTGCTGCTGATATGGCTGTTGGTTGATGGTGTTGGGTGTCCTGGCATGCGTGCAAATGCCTCGCCACTTAGTTTTGATCAAGTTGAAGAACTTTACATTTCGCACTCAAATGTTCCGGCAATCAAAAAGTGAAACAACTTTTGCCTCAACTTGACTCAGTTCAAGAATTTTATTCTCCCTCGCTTGCAATTTGCAGTTGCTTTCGGTAAATGCCTTTGGTTAGCTGAGTAAATGACAAACGTTGACTTTTGAATGCCCTGCAGCATTAGGGTATTTAAGAGACAACTTCGTTTTGTTCACATATGCAAAGTAATTATAAATAAACAAAAAACTTCTTTGACTTCCACGTTTACCTTTGTTTATGTAACCAAATTGTTGCCCTCCAGGCTTAATGGGGTATTGCAAAGTTTAAATCACTTGTTATATACTGTTATTGCCGATTTTGCTAGTTTGCTAGTTGAACAGTTAAATTAAAGTGGCACTCGGTAGTTTTTAGAGTTATTTATATTTAAATTGTGTTTTGTTTGCCCTTTTTTTTGTTGTTTTTGGTTTGGTTTGGCGCTGCTTCTGGCAATTTCACAGCTCAATTGCTGCCACAAACTGTTGGATAAAATATTTGCCAAACAAATTAAAATTTACATTGATATCAAAAAGTTGTTGCAGTTGTTGTTGGTGCAACAAATTACACGCCATTCGCCATTGGCAAACAAGTAAACGAGCAACAAGAGAAAGAGAGAGGGATGAGGAGCGAGTGCGCAGCCAAAAAGTGAATAAATACAGAATGCAAAAGTGCAAATAAACAAAACGAAGGATGCAAATGTAAATGACAAAGAAAGGGAAGAGTGCGGGTGGTGGAGGCATATTGCCTTTTTAGGCAGTGTACGTGCCACGTTGCCAACTTCTGCTTTAGTTTTTCTTTTAAATGTTTGTATGTATGTGTGTATTTCTTTCTGTGTGGCACGTTCGTGCGGCTTTTGGTTACTTGCCCCCTTGGCGGCACAACAAATTCCAGCAAATGGCAATCAAATTTCGCTTGGCTGCCGTTACGAAATCCTTCAGCTTCTCCTGAAGCTCCTGCTTTTCCTGTTGCTGTTGCTGTTTAAATAAACTGAGCCCAACTACAAAAGCTTATCTGGATGAGCAACTAATGTGCACATGTCAAGCTGTCTGGCAGCTCAGATATTTATCTTGATTGCCCTTTTAGTTTGCTCCTTACTCCATTTTTCTCTTGTTTTTACGCTTCTCTGTTGCAAGTTGAAGACAACAATGCGTATGATTTATTTCAGTTTGGTTAGATAAAAAGTTTAATTGGTTTCCATGCAAATTGCACTAGATCTGCATATTATTTATGCATTTGTTTTTAATTAAAATCCTGCTGTAATATTTGACTTTGTTATGAATTTCGAGAACTCGTCCTGTGACAATTAATTGTGTTTGTTTTTTATTTGGCTTTTATTGAATCTCATGCATATATTAATACGCTGTCATTTTGTGCAGATTCACAAGTTTTTGGCCACAATTGAAATGGCAAATTCTAATTACTGACCCCGTTTGAACTATTGTGACAGTTAAGAGAGTTCAATTATAGGCCAAAATGCCAAAAGTTCCAGCAGACAACACAATCAAACACACACACACACATACGGAGAGTGTTGAAATTGGGAAACACAAATCGGAAAACTGTTGGCTCAACTTGCCTTCGAGTGAATTCCAAAAAATAAACTTTGAATTACAAACTTTTGAACTACAATTTCCAATTACAAAAGGATCCCATACAATTGCATTCTCGGCCAATTCCTGGACACAACAGCAATACATATTAAAGCCACCTTGAAAAAAAGATAGAAAGCAGGCAATCGTTTTTAGTTTTTGTAGTTGTTGTTGCAATAAATTCCCCATACACACATACACTTACCCACTTACTGTAGTACTCTCTGAGGAAATTTTGTCCAAAAACTGCCAACTGGGGACTTAGTAGTTGTAGTTGTCGTTGGATGCATCGCAACAACAACAACAACAACAACGGGAGTTAACCAAAAACTCAAATTTATGACCAGGCTAAGACTAAGCATCGAGCAGCAAACACCGGGCAATGTGAAATAGTAGAGTTGCGAAACTCTAGAGAGTCAGTGGCATTTGCGATTTGGTGCAATTGTCTTTACATTACACACACATACACACACACACAGACACAAGTGCAACTAGCTTGAGTTCGAGTGCGTTTCTGTGGTTACTCGTAAATAACGATTGGCATGTGGCTCAAGTGGCCAAAAACACACACACCAACAGTGTGAGAGTGTACCAAAGCTTGAAATTGTTTGTAGTACTCGGATGCCAAACGCTATGATGTTCGAAGCACATAAATCGAACGATTTGAATTATGAAATCCAGAAGTTTTGGCCGCGTTGTAAACAGATTTATGCTTGACAAATGCCCAAATATATATGACCAAGCTCAATGACAATGCATAAATTAGCCACATTAATTATTAACTGGCGGGCAACAAGCAGCGAAGCGCAACTAATAAACGAATAAACAAAAGCAAAATAACCCCGAACCCACAGCAGCCTAAACAAATACCCACAAAAAAGACGCAGCAAATAGCTCAGCTCGAATGGAATCATAAATATTGCGGATAATTAATTTATTGGCATTTGGGATTTCCTTATGCGCCACAAAATGTGGCGCGTGGCATTAAGTTTGTACATACCCGACAGCTTATATTAAATATACGCGCCATATCGGCAATACACAGTGTACATATACCGCTCTTTTGCATCGCAGCGGCATATTTGCCATACATTTCCAAAGACAGAATCGGACGGAATTTAGACAGTAAAAACAACAACAATTACGAAAAAGCAACATAAAGTTTCAGCCTAAAAGATGCTCTTACTTTGATTAAACCGGCATATTTGCCACAAAAAATCGGATAAAATCGGACGGAATTTTGACGGACATACAACAAAAACAGGGTAAAATTACAACAAAATTACAACAATTTGCATGGCGAAAAAGCCATTGCAAACTTTTGTGCGACAACAATAAAATGAACATTGAGTAAAATCATTGTACACTTTTGGGCAGCAGTATTTAAATTATGACGGTCTTAATTTCCGAATCAAAAACGAATTGCATACTTTTGTACGAAGCAATTTTGATCTCATTAGCTGGCAAGCCAATAAAATGTAGCACAACGTAATGCGATTTAAATCAACAGAGAGAAAGAAAGCTGGCCGTTATAAGTGTGTGCGTGTGTGTGTGTGCGACATGTTTAAATGAATGTATAAACAAGGATTGATTTGTGTGTCATTTGTAACATACCTTTTGTTTAATTGATTGAATGTAATTATCATTAAAATGCAATTGAGAACTGTCAGTCAAACATGATGTATAATGTTCTGTAAAAGCTTAGGAAAATGACTAATGACCACACAAAGACCATAAATAAAACTTAACAGAAAATGCCCTGTATTGAGGATTATAAGGTTCAAGTTACTTAGATTTATTTGATGTTAAGCCAACCTAATATTCCCCTTTTAAGCATTGTTCGAGGGCATTAAAAGCGGTGTTTGCTTGTCCGAGTTGCGGTTTTTGTGCGCATGCAAATTAGGAATGCAGCCATTGTGTATAATTGTATGACCAATACAATTGCTACCACACACACACACACACACACACTCACATACACGTTGGCGCACGGTAAAAAGTATGCATTAGAAAAAGAAATGGCTAACCATAAAACGGCACCACAAAACGAAACTTTTTAGCTTAAGTAATTTTCGTGTGGAAAATAATTCATTAAAATTAGATTAAAACGTTTGCAGCCAAACCGAACAAACCTCAGTAAAAAAAAACTCTCTAACGTGCTGCACACATTTTGGCAAATGATTTCTTAATGCAATTTCTTTTCGGGCCCAGGTCGTGAGTCCGGACGCTATTGTTGCTTTTAAAGCCCACAAAAAAGCACACGCAAACGCCGGAATATACGGGATGGGGTGGAAAAGCAAAAAGCACATAAAGAATAATAGCACAAGCACGGTACAAAGTTTACCCCCCAACTCTCATGTTGTTTTTGTTGTTTGTTGCTCTTCTTTGGTTCTTCATTGTGCGTATCAGCAGCAGGGTGACTTCCGGTGTTATCTTTTGTTGAAATATATACCACAAGCTGATCTCAGCTCAGCCTTTTGCTAAGGATTGTGCACATACTTAGCAGACAGGTTGAACGCGTCATACCATGAGCAAGATTTGAGCTGGTTGTGGTGTGGAGTGAGGGGCACTATCCCACATACATGGTATACCCTTCGAGTATTGTTTATCTACCGTTGTGCAAAATGAAAAATAAACGTCATGAATGTGGCTCAACTAGCAAATGTAAGTTAACCCTTTTGATACCCTTAACCCATGAAATGTGTAAAAAAGGGTATACACAAATGACTGTATGCGTTACATAACGGGTTAAGGGTATGTCCTAGTCGAGATCTCTCGAATTGAGTTTTTAAACCATTGTTGCTTTTGGCGAATGGTCTATCATAAATATTTATCAAACAGCTGTCATGGGTTTTTTTGGGCTGGTGATAGGGTGGCACTTAAGGTGTCAAAAAGGACACACACGCGCAGGACAATAAGTGTTAACCGCATGCCCAAGTAGGACACGCTCAGTAATGAAACGAACAGCACACAAAAAAGCGAAGAAAGAAAAGAACAACTACAAAATAAAGGAAAATTAATTTGCATATGTTAAAGTGGCAGAACCAATTAAAGCCAAGGCAAGGCATTTGCCTGCCAGGATACATACAGCCTGGTGATTGAGATGTGAAAAGGCGAAACAAGGGCACAAAGCATAAAAAGAAGGACGGCCAGCCAAATGCCCCCCATTGGCGGAATAATGGAAACTGGAAAATGTGAAATCATAATTGGCTTCCAAATGCTTGAACTCAATTATGTGCTCGGCAAAAAAAACATATAAAAATGTTGGGTGCTGCCGTTGACAGGCAAATTATGGATTCAAGGCCAAGTCGCATAAGCATACAATATAATACACATAATATATGTACATAGCTCCCTCCTCCCAAACACATTTATATAATGGGGGGTTAGTTGGGCTGTCTGGGAAATGGCACTTTCACTTTGGGCTTAGGTGCCCAAGACAATTTGCATACGACAACGCACACTGCCTTGGGGACCAACTGCAGTCAGGAACGAAGGATGTATATATATATATATAATTGGGCGAAGGAGTTGCTGGCAGTTGTAGTTGAGCGGAGATCACAGCCGACATGATAAATTACTCAAATACAAATTAAATATAAATCATGCCAGCACACTGTTCACAGGAAATTTGCACAATGCATTCCGACTTGCAGGCGTGTCAAGATTTCACTCCAACTAGTTGAGCTTAAACGGTAGTTGCACTCCTCACCACTCTTCATGCCTTGAGGCGTTGCTCAACACAAAGAGGAAGGTGTCAAAAAAGCACTTTCAACACATTTGTTAGTTGGACATACTGTAGTTAGTGTTAAGTAAATGAGCTTAATAACAACAACATGATGAGAAATTTAGAAGAAGCTTTCAAGCATACATTTTCATAATCTCAACAAAGCAGAGCATAAAAATTTAGGTCTTTAAGACTTTCAATACCCTTTCGACACATATTTTCAAGCTTGAAGGGTTTAAATATGCTTTAATAGTTAAATAGCTTCCTTCAAGAAGTAACTATATTTTATACACAAATATATCTCAACACATAATAAACAATATCTTTGAAAAACTAAAACAAGTTGAGTCGCATAACTAATAAGACCAAACTAATAAGTACCCAAAGCATATCGGGTTGAAAGCGCCGAAAAATACGTATCGCTCAGTTGCTGTAAAATAGCCAAACTGAACAGAACAGAAGCAAAAGCAGAACAGACTAGTAGAAAGAAGGAAATGGCGTCCAAACTGAATAGGAGCAGCAATGAGGTAGGTGAAGTGGAAAATTCGATTCAAGAGTCACGTGCTAATCGCAGCCGCATTCCCAAAAAAAAAAAAATGCCGTCCCTTGCCAGTTTATTGACTTTGACATCAGAGTGCCGTGGGGCAGTGTTGCCTGTCGATGGTACGGTAATCGCCAGGTGCGTCCCCTGCTCGCCATTCACGGCTGGATGGACAATATGGGCAGCTTTGCACGTCTGATACCACTGCTGCCCGACCATCTGGGCGTGCTATGCATTGAACTGTCTGGGCATGGACGCTCCACACAGTATCCGGCTGGTATGCAGTACTCGGTCATTGAATGGACGAGCATTATTCGACGTGTGGTGCAGCATTTTAAGTGGTCGAAGGTATCGCTGATGGGTCACTCATTTGGTGCTGTGGCCTGCAATTTATATGCCTCGTTTTATGGCCAGGATGATCATGTGGATATGCTGATTGCCATTGATCTGCTGACCATACCCTATAAGACCAGCGATTTCTATATCAAGTACTTGGCCAACAGTGTGGAGCGCATGTTGCAGCCCCCAACACAAACTCCCAAGCTCTACACGCAGGAACAATTGAAGGAAACACGCTGGGGACCAGCTCCGACGATTAGCCGGGAACATGCCAAGCCTCTTGTGGAACGTTGTGTAGTGCCAGCGCCCGATCAGGCCGATAAGTTTTATTTATCCCGAGACACACGTCTTGCACACCACACACTCTTTCCAATTGGTGTGGGACTTGTGCGAGAGTTGAATGTTCGCATACGCAATGTTCCCTATATGGTGATCAAAGCGAATAACTCCAACTATATCAATGACGGATTTATACCAGCTTTGGAGATCCTACGCAAACAGAATCCAGCATTTGAATATCATTTGGCGCAGGGCGCACATCATGTCTTAATTAGTGATCCCGAGCAGCTGGCTGCTTGGATTGTGCCATTTATAAACAAACATCGACCAGCGACAAGATATGAGGATCCGGGGCACCTAAGTGCTAGTAAACTTTGAAAAGCATAAACACATATCTATCATGCATGTTTTTCATGGTCACTTTAAAAGATACCAAACCATAAATTCGTGGTTTTTTTTTTTTGGAAGCATAAAATGCCACACAATCTCTCCTAAATATTTGCTCAAAGCTCATAGTTTTCATATTGTGATAGGTCAGAAAGAAATAATATTTAAGCTGAGTGTTTCAGAATAGTTTGATAAGCATAATTTGAGTGAATAAAACAAACTGGAGTCATTTTAACAATCAGCTGTTTAGATTGTTAAGCTTTTCCCCACGAGTGTGTTATCAAAGCTTTTAAGAAACTTTCTTTGGTTACAAAGTGAAGCATCAAAACAGTTTTTAGCCGGCTGTTTGGACTGATAGACAAACTTTTAACGAAAGTAATTGTTAGAAAGCTTCAAATTACGATGGAAACTTTGTCATTAAATGATGTGAGTAAATGCCAAAATGTTGCTAGGCAAATTAATTATATTTGTTTGTCTTTTGATAGTTTAAAGATGTGCAAATCTCTATGCCCTGGGGACATATTGCTGGACGCTGGTATGGCAATCGATCGGTGCGACCTATTCTGGCCATTCATGGTTGGCTGGATAATCTGGGATCCTTTGACAGACTGATACCCTTGTTGCCCAACTATTTGGGTGTGTTGTGCATCGATCTGCCCGGCCATGGCTGCTCTTCAAGTCTGCCGGCGGGCATGCGTTATAGCTCAGGTGACTGGGCTTTGATTGTGGCAAGGATAGTGGAGGAATACAAGTGGCCCAAGGTCTCATTAATGGGTCACTCACTTGGCGGAGTTGTGAGCTATATATACGCTACACTTGCACCTGATGTGGTGGACCTGATCATCTCACTAGACGTTGTGCATCCCTACTTGGAGACCGTGGAAGTGTTGGAAAACCATTTAGCAGAGGAAGAACGCACTGAAGAGGCAATCAGTAGTGCGCCACCTTGTTACACGATGGATCAGGTGCGCCGCATAGTTTATAGAGGCAGCAACCACTCGGTGCCACCAGAGCTTGCGCATCATTTGGTTTATCGCAGTGTGTCCAAATCGAAGCTATTTTCAGAAATGTTCTACGTACCCAGAGATAATCGTATTAGGTATTTCAAAGCCATACCCATGGACTCAAGCTTGGCCAACGAACTGGCGCTTAGGATTAAGGATATACCATATCTGATTATAAGGGCAAACGATTCAAATGTAATGCAATCTGATTCCAATGAAACGATCTCAACTTCTACAGCAGTACAATCCTTACTTTGAATACCACACAGTGCCTGGCGGTCATCATGTGCATCTAGTCAACCCAGAGTTGTGTGCCCAATATATTGTACCCTTTTTGAAGAAATATCGACCAGCCTCCTTAATGCATAACAAACTGTGAAACTGTGAAAGTGATAGTTATTGCCAATAAAAACTAGACAGCTTCTTATCTCTTAGTTTGCAAAAGTTTGTTTACATGTTAAAGCTTTTCAAACAGTCGGCAAACAAATCCAAACAATCTTTACGATCCCAACACGTGTGCTTACCGAAAACTCAAAGAGCATAAAAACATATGTTTCTCTGTTTGAGCGCAGAGCGCAACTCATAAAGCTTTCAACAAAGAGCACAAAGTGGCTTTTGCTTTTTTATTTCAGTTGCCGGCGAACTCTTCGCGTTGAAAGACACAAAGCGGGCAGAGAACGCAAAATTTTTTTTTGTTGTAAATTAGTTTAATAAAAATAAACTGCATTTGGAGTTCAAAATTTAGTGCTAATCGTTGGTCGATAACATAATCGTTAACAAGATTATACGGAAGAACCTTTGGAAGTTCAGAATTTAGCAGACGAACAATCATAAACAATCGGTGCAAAGTTCAGAGAGCCACATGGGAACTTTGTCATTGAGCGACGTGAGTAAGCAAAATTGTAAAAGCTTTGGTCTCTGCTTGCAATGCAATTCACTTTGTTGATACACTGTTAAACATGAAACTGTTTCTCATTTGACTTTTGACAGTATGAGGATGTGCGCATCTGGGCACCTTGGGGTCATATATCGGGTCGCTGGTATGGAAATCGAACGGAGCGACCCATTTTGGCCATTCACGGTTGGCTGGATAATCTAGGAACTTTTGATACACTGATACCACTGTTGCCGGACTATCTGGGCGTGCTGTGTATCGATCTGCCCGGACATGGCTGCTCTGCTCGAGTGCCAGCCGGCATACAGTATAGCACTGCAGAGTATATTCTTATCATAGCCAGAGTCATGAAGGAGTACAAGTGGCCAAAGGTGTCATTGATGGGCCACTCGCTGGGCGGCGTCTTGTGCTTTCTGTACACAGCACTTGCCCCACACACTGTTGACCTGGTGATCTCATTGGACATTATTCTGCCACCATTGGAGAGGCCTGAGGGCTTGGACTATATGTCCTACATTACAGATAAGCGACTGGTCGAAGAGCAGCGCAATGAAGAGAATACCATGCATGAGCCACCTTCCTATACGCTTGGTCAGCTGCGCCAGCTCATGAGCAAGGGCACCAACAACTCCGTGCCGCCACAGTTTGCCCAGCACTTGCTCTATCGTAGTGTGGCAAAGTCCCAGCTGTATCCAGAAAGATTCTACTTCTCTAGAGATGGCCGCACCAAGTTCTATAATGTTTTGCCGTTGAATGCACCCCTTACGGCTGAAATCGCACGTCGCATCAAGCAGAAACCGTACCTCATTCTCAAGGGCTCCGAGTCACACTTTATCGATTCCAAAGCCAACGAGGTTCTTTCCATTTTGAGAAAACAAAATCCACACTTTGAATACCATGAAGTGCCCGGCGCTCATCATGCGCATCTTACCAATGCCAAGGAATGTGCCCAGTATATAGTGCCATTCCTGAGGCACCATCGACCACCCCCTGTGGCCAGTTGGTCGTTAGCTGGCGAGGAGCAAAAACTAAGCAGCAGAGAGCGACGAAAGGCACAAGAGAGTTTCTTTGTTCGAAACCTAAAGCGTCTAAATAAATTGTAAAGCCAATAGTTTGATAAGCCCGCACAGTATATTGTATGTATATAAGGGGGATGATCACATCATCTAATAAATTGTTTTATTGTTATATTGTTAAATTGTTTTTAAATACCAAGCTGAAAATATACTTATTTGTGATAAAAGTAAGATCATATCGAACAAAATTCAAACAAACTGTGAAAATACAACTGTTTTAACGATCAGTTTAATCTAAAAGCAATTAGCGAATTCAAAAGAAAAAGCTTTCTCTGTTTTCAATACTATTCGTTTAAGCTTTTCGCTCTTTTTTACTCTCCGTCCTCAATTATACTTGCCAAAAAGGTTCTTGCAGAGGTTTAAACTGTTTAAGTGAACTACGATTTGAACCAGTAGCCGATTAGAAGTTAACGAAAGAACACATCGCCTATATTATTATTAACTTAGGCAAAACTACAAAATTCTAAGTGTTTACTACGGAATGCTAATCGCTTTTCGATAGTATAATCTTAGTCATAATCAAGATTCCACGAACACACCATTGAGAGATTTAAAATAAACCGGCAATTAATAATATCTGGAGGAAATAACATGGGTACCTTGTCATTAAGCGATGTAAGTAAACCGTCAAAAAAGACCTTGAGGCGGCAATAATATTCTTTATTCTTACTCGATAGTACAAGGATGTGCGAATTCCGGTACCCTGGGGTCACATTGCAGGTCGCTGGTACGGCAATCAGGTGGAACGTCCTATACTGGCCATTCATGGCTGGATGGATAATCTGGGAACATTTGATACACTGATACCTCATATGCCAGATTATTTGGGCGTTCTTTGCATTGATCTGCCAGGACATGGACGCTCTTCACATATGCCGCCAGGGATAAACAACAGTACATCCAATGGACTAACGGTTATATCCAGAATAATGAAAGAGTACGAGTGGGAGAAGGTCTCCTTAATGGCACACTCGATTGGAGCTCTTCTGAGCTTTATTTACACCGCATTCAAACCTGATAAGGTCGACATGATTATAACATTGGACATTGTGCTGCCGATCTTGGAGAGTAACTTACTCTTTATGTTTTTACCAGAGTTTTTAGAGAGGCATATGCAAGAGGATTTACAAGCCGCAGAGCCATCCATCACTGAGCCGCCTTCTTACACGCTGGATCAGATAAACGGAATCGTTAGCAGAGGCAGCGACGGCTCTGTGCCATTGGAATATGCCAAGCATTTGGTTCACCGTGGCGTAGCCAAGTCTAAGCTCTATCCGGACAAGTTCTACTTCACCAGAGACAGACGGATTCGGTATTTCAGTCATTTCGCTTTTGATTCAAATTTTGCAGCTGTAATGGCAGCCCGCATGAAGGACGTTCCCTACCTTGTTATAAAAGGCACGGAGTCCACTGTCATCAACGAGGAATCCGATGGGGTGATCTCGTTCTTCAGAGCGGAAAACCCAAACTTCGAGTTCCACGAAGTGCCCGGACTTCATCATGTTCATTTGCTCAATGCCGAAAAATGCGCTGAGCATATAGTACCATTTGTCAAACGCCATCGACCACCAACCAACGGCACGAAAAACATGATCCAAAAACACAAACTCTAATGAAAAACAATTTGAACTTTTGAACATAATAAATCTGAACCATAAAGTTATGATAATGTTGATTTAACTAAGAGGGTAGGTCAGTAATCCATTCAAAGTGAAATCAAAAGTAAAACTGATATGCATGCGATTTTGTTTTTGCTGATAATGCGATTAGAATAGAAGCTTAAGAGCTTTTCTAAAATTAATTTCCGGACACGCCAAACACTCAAATTTGCATTTATCGGGTACAAATACGAAAGAAATAAGAACCTTCATTGGATATAGTAAACCACAACTAGTATCAGTCAATTGTCAGCACTTCAAGCAAAAAGACGAAAGCAAATTGAATAGATAATTCAAAATAGCTGTGGAAAATTTGCAAATAGGCAGGAAATAGTATACAAAGAGCTGAAAAAGTCTAAAAGTCATCATGGGCACATTGTCATTAAGCGATGTAAGTAAATATTAAAGCAAGAAACTTACCAAATGTTAACCTCGACATCTAACAGTATGAAGATGTTCGCATTTGGGTGCCTTGGGGTCACATTGCTGGACGCTGGTATGGCAATCGATCGGCACGTCCCATTCTGGCTCTACATGGCTGGCTGGATAATTTGGGTACCTTTGACACATTGATACCCTTGCTGCCCGACTATTTGGGTGTGCTGTGCATTGATTTTGCGGGACATGGCTTATCTGATCGTTTGCCAGCTGGCATGCACTATAGCGCTGATGACTGGATTCTAGTCATCGCCCGGGTAATGAAGGAATACAATTGGCCAAAGGTTTCATTAATGGGTCACTCGCTGGGCGGCACGTTATGCTTTATATTCACCTCGCTCGCACCGCATTTGGTTGACATGGTCATCTCATTGGACATTTTGCTGCCGCCAATGGACTCTAAGGAGAATCTGTCGATTATGGCGTACTTTATGGATAAACATCTGGTGGAGGAGGCACGCGCCATTGGTATCTCAATGAATGGGCCACCAACCTACACAGAAGAACAGCTGCGTATTGTATTGAGCAGGGGCAGCAACAGTTCGGTGCCACCAGAGTTTGCCAAGCATCTACTGCAACGTAGTGTGGCCAAGTCAGAGCTGTATCCGAGCAAGTTTTACTTTAACAGAGATGGTCGCACTAAGTTTTATACGCTGTTTCCGCTGAGTCCCGGCAAGGCAGCAGAAATGGCCCGTCAAATCAAGGCTGTACCGTATCTTGTTATTAAGGGATCCGACTCCAACTACATAAGTTCCCAGTCTGATGAGGTTATCTCCATGTTGGAAAACCAAAATCCCTACTTTGAATATCACGTTGTGCCTGGAACCCATCATGTGCACCTCATCAATCCCGAAGGATGTGCCCAACACATAGTGCCCTTTTTGAAACGCCATCGACCGCCCGGAGGTGTGGCAGCTGTCCAGGGCATACGAGCACAACGGAAACAACGCAATAAGCTGTAATAGCACGCTGGGGAAAAGCTGAATTGATAACTGTGAAAAGTAAGGATAATGTGGTTGTTGCTTTTTAGTTGGGCAAACAGAATGGAAAATTAATCGACAAAAGACAATGAAAGATTATTAAATAAATTACTTGACATTGAAGTGATTGTATCTCTGCATGTTTATAAAATGTTGCCTTTTAACTGTTTTGCCTTTGTACGTGTGTGTGAGTGTGTGCTCTCGTTTGCTTTTAAGCTGCTTAACACACTTGAGCGCTTGCGAACAATTAGCCACGGCACATAGTACACGTAGTATAATGCCTTGGCTTTCACTTTGACTTGACTAAGTGGAGCAAGAATCAAGGCATTGAGCAACATCCTCGAGTGACTTGGTTGGCAGCTAGCTTATAACTTAAGCCGCAAGAAATGAAATATCAAATTGTCAGGAGGGGGAGGAGGGGCTGGGCTGGCAACTAGAAGCTATTGAACAATTAACCACACACACACACTTACACATACATTGATAAATTTGTAAGTGTGTACAAGTATAAGCACTTAAATAACGCGAAATGTAATCAATTGTTGGTCTGAAGAGCCATTTTCCAAAATCATTTAACAAGTATTGTTGGCGTGACAACAAAAGCGTTTCCTACTTTCGGGCGGCGCCAGCAAAAATTAATTTCTGGTAGCAGCAGCAGCAAAAATTTCCATTGCCTACTTTCGTGCGCGCCACGCCTAGTAACGCAACGGAAACAGCGATGGCGCGTATACTTTATTTAATTTAAGCAGTTTCCCGCTGTTGCCAATACTCATCGACGCAACTTTACAAGTGGGGGGTGTTCGTTCCTATGGCAAAATTAATGCTCTTAGGCAAGAAATTAAAAAAACATTAACTTGTACTGCGTAAAGTGCGTTTTATGCTGCAGGGTATCAGGCAGTCAGGCAGAATTTTAATTAATGCCACGTCCTTGCCACATCTGCTGTTTGTGTATGAGTGTGTGTGCGTGGAGGAGCTGACTCAATTGTTGAATTTGAAATGTGTATTTGCTTTGTCGTCGCATAATTTTCTTGTCATACATTTTGATTGCTCTGCTACATACATATGTAAATACATATTAATATTTATGCTTTAAAGTTTGTCTTTTGCTGTGCTCCGTAATTGCAAGGAAAATTCAATCAATTAGCGCCACAGTCAAATTTCTAGCGTATTTGCCAACGTTGATTAAACAACAACAACATTTAAGCACTATCGATTTTGCAATTTAGCTACTGCCAAGCTCACACACACCCACACACACGTGGCAATCTCTCTTTGTGTGTGTGTGTGTATGTAACCAAAGATGCCGCAACGCCGCAGGACGTCCTCGACATCAGCATCCTCGTGTAGGCGAAACTCTGAAGGCTATGAAGCCATAAACTCCCAGGTATGGCATATGCCTAGATTTTTAAATTAAGGCTCAAGCAAGCAAAGCAAGCAAACCTGATAGCTTTTATGGCAGGAAAGCAAGCATTCTCGTCTCAAATTCGCTTAAATTCGTAAGGCATTCCTTTGGGCACGCATATACATATATGTGCTGAAAATTAAGTTTACCAAAAGGAAAGCCAAACAAAAATTTGAGCGCACAATTGGCTCAACGACTAATGACAGCTAACGAATTTACAGACGGTTGTTCAATAATATGGGTAATTTGCGAAAAGAATCCATCTTAAGTTGAGTGAAAAACAGGAAGCTCTTAAAGGAGTTGTATGCCTGTTGCCATGAAATGAAAAACTCTTAAGCCAAATGAATTATGCATGTTGCGGCCATCACACGTTGAGAACATCACTTTCAGCTGGCACGCTTAATAAACTAAAACTAAAACTAAAACTATAGCTAAAGGCACAAACTGTTTAAAATTCTCAATGTGCAAAGCTCGACGCTGCAATAAATCTGAAAATGCACTCAATTGCCAAAGCGCATGCAATGCGTTGCTGCCGCCGTTGACGTCGCTGCTGACGTCGACGTTGAAACGTGCGCGCAATTTTCGCAATTTTCTAATAGCCGCTAACGCATGTAGGAACTGAAGGGCGGATGGATGGAAGGCAGGCTCGTTCTGTATTCAGCTGTGTAAAGAGTCTGTTATTAAAAAGGGAAACAAGCCAAAAACATTTCACGTAAGCGAAAGAGAGAGCGGGAATTCTCTGTGTTTTTAACTTGGCCGGAAGTGCTTTCGACGCCATTTTGCGGTCAGCTTTTATGGCCTCAGTCCGGTACAGTTCCTAGCACTGCAATTGAGCGAGTGCAGCCAACAAACACGAGATCCCTCTATGCCCTCTATCAGCTACGTGCCCATTCAGACCATCACGCGCTTTAACATTCATCTCCAGCCCCAAAATTGAGTAAAGCTTGGCAAACTGCGCGCCTATGCTGCGAAAAGATTGCCAATAAATTGTTGCTAAGCAGCGGACAACTCGTTACGAGCAGCGGCATTCATAGGCTTAGAGTCAGTGTCATGATTCGTCCTTTTGCTGCTGACACAGCACAGCCATTTGCATTTCTCTCAGCGTGCCCCACAGCACATTCCGTCGCATTCCAGCTGGCAATTTACTTGTGATTGACATGTTTATAAGGGTCAGCAGCTCAGCAGGACCCTGGTGGGCGTCTACTAACCAGAGGGAAAACCTTTAACTGGTTCTCCACTGCGAATATATCTTTGATATTTACACTGTTCGAGCATACTAAGTATCCTTTTGCATTTCAAGTGCTTTATAGAGACAGCAAAACGCATAAGTTTCGAAATTCCTGGAATCCCATACGCATACACACACGCACACAATTAAAAGTTCCCACGATTGCAATGCCATGAATAAAACAACAAAGCGTAAGGCATTGATTAACAAGGTATTGGTAACTATTGAATGCCCTTGCTACTTAGAAAATTGTAATAAAAGAGAATAATGATAATGTGATAAGAAATGTCTTGCTATGACTAAATTAATGTTACCAAACAGCTTTTCCTACTTGCACAAATCAATAGCTATATACTAACCACCCTTACACTTGAGTTGATATAGCTTATGTACCCATTGAAGGGATCACACACTTCGATATCAACTAAAGCCAGACAAAACGCATGCTTTGTTTTAATTTAGCAGACGGAAAAGAAACCACAACTTAAACTCACATGTGAACAGGTTTTTTATATGGCACTGCACAACATCAACAAAAAGGGCAAAACGTGCAAGTAATCAGCCCATGCAACAAAAACAACATCAACATAACCAATTGATATGCAACTTGAAGAAAAACAGCTGACACGCAACCGAATGGGGGGCCAAGCCATCGAACCACTTACAACTCAAACCAAGTTGTAAAGTGAGCAGCGCAGGCGCCAAGCATAACTCACAAAAACGAACTTCAGTTGAGCGCGCGAACTGTTCGCTAACGAACGTTGGAACGGCAACGGCAACGGATACGAATACGAATACGGGTAACGGTGAATGGGGTACGAAGCAGCGACAAGTGCAAGTTTTTTGAAAGTCAATAAGACGAACTGTGCCTCAAATGAAGTTAAACGAAATTTAATGTCAAATTACAGTTTAAGTGCGGCGGCATAAAAAAGTTTAAGAAAATAACAATTAATTACAGCCAAATTGTTATGAAGTCAAGAAGACCTCTTAAAAATAACATTTGTCAGCTGTTAAAACAAATATTTTTTGTTTGTTTGGTCAAAAATGCTAATGGGTTTTGTTTGCTGCGGCGGCTGCTGCTGCCAGTTGAACTTTTCAATTAATTTAACAACCCCAAAGAGAGACGTCGCTCAAAATTGTTGGCTTGGCCCGCATAGATCTTATCGTCAAGCTCATAAAACGTATGCCACAGCAACCGACTAATGAAGAAGAAGCAGAAGCAGAGAGAACATTTCTCAAGAAAGTTTACGAAATAAAAGCAAACGCCACAAAACGGTTTTTGTTGTTTGTCTATTTTAGTAGCATTTTTGACGTGCCTCAAGGCCTAAAACTCCCCATAAAAGGTGTGCCCCAAAACAAAAAGCGGGGCATTTAATACCCCGCAGCGTTGTAAGCCCCCTCTCTCTCGCTCTCTCACACTCTTTCTACCTTGCAGACTTATGGTTTTTTGCATTTATTTCTCATACTTTTTGTTTGGAATTTTATGCCGCGTTGCTACTTTTTGGCCATGCGAATTATTCAATTTTCAATCTGACATTTGAAACTTGAAATTCATGTTGCTGCTGCCGTTTGGAAGTTAATGTCGAACTTGTTGATTTTGTTGCTTTTGTTGTTGTTGTTGTTGTTGTTGCCATTAATTGTAATTCAATGCGGAAGAGGCAGCCGACCATAACCGCTATAGTCAGCTCACCAAAACTCTTGACAATTATTACGGACCAGCAGCAACAACAGCAGCCGCAGCGGCAGCAGAGACAGGCATTCAGGCAGGCAACAGGTTGGCAAGTGGTGCAAATTGGTTGCGGCAGCTACATTGAAAATTCTTGGCCATAAAACGGAGCAAGTTTTAGACTCACTTTACGCATAACTGTAAGATAGACAACACAACTTACAAACAGGATTTCTCTCCGCAAGTGAAAGATATGCCAACTGTGTGTGTGTGTGTGTGTAAGTGCTGCTGCCACGCCCCTTATCAGTCAGTGTGAGCAGTGAGCAACAAATTAAGCCAATGTTGCAGCTGCTGTTTGGCCTGGCATAGAAAAAGTTTAGCGGCCTTCCCGTTAACTGCAATTTGTGTCAAGTAATTTTCAAAAAAAAAAAAAAACAAACCAGAAAAACACTAAATAAGCAAATTGGATAAATTTGAGTTAAGATAGCTGTGGCAAAAGATACCCTGTAGATAAGCAGTAAACAAGAGAAGGGCACTCCAAAAAATTTCTGACTCAAAGTGAATTTTAAGCTACTCCAACTCTTATCTAAGAGATCAACGCAATCGATTTAGTTAATACCACTTGTGGCTCATTAAAACACGACTACAGGGTATAGGCTAACTATGCGCAAAATTGGTATTTTCCATTAGTTAAGGCAACAAACAAACAAACAACGTTTGCAACAACAAAACGGCCAACAGGCCGACAAGACTTGCAGCGGCAGCCAAAGCTCTTAACAAAAAAAAAAAAAAATAGTGAAAATCATGTGTGTGTCTTGTGTGCAGAGTAGTTCCAGTCTTCAGTGTTCAGTCTGTGACTTGTCAAACGTGTTCCCGCCAAGGCATTGGAAATGCAACATTTGTGGCAACAACAGCACTAACTGTGACTCGGTATTAATTTTCAAAAACAGCAACAAAAGGCCGCAACCAATGAAAAACAAATAGTCATATGCACAAGTTTCCCTGTCTCTAACTTGGACGCTTTGTTCTTTTTTCTCTTCTGTTTATTTGAATTATGGTTGGCCCCTTAATAGAAATGACGCTCACAAAAGTTTAAAGCTGACGTTCTGAACGCTCTTTGTAACACTCATGGAAGAGGATGTGTTGAATGCGCTGCAAATGCGCAGCGCTTATCTATCCGGCGGCTACGATCGGGACAAACGAATCATATTCATTGTGAATGCATTCAATGATCAACAATTGTGGAATCGTCGCTGCCTCCAACTGACACTCGACTATCTCAAGCGTTCGCTCAGGTGAGTTCCAAAAGCCGAGAAACAAGCTGAAGTAGAAACGGACCGCTAAGTAATCTAACTAATTAGCATAGACAAAATATGCAAATGGCCCGCAGATGATTTAGACTTCTTTTATTGAAAGTCTTTTCATTAGACAAGGCTTTGGGCTTAGGCTGGGCACTCTGAAATCAGTGTGTAGGCCTTACGGAAATGGTATCTAGCTGTGATATGCAAATAACAATTTTATAAACTTCTTAAGCTTTTGGTGAACAACATTGAAGATTGAGGTTAAAAGAAATGCCGCTAGGCTGACTAAGTTTTGAAGTCAAAGAATTGTCATAGATAGATCACTTTGTGTCTGATTCTATAAACTTTAGTTTTCGCAATATAATTAATGGCCAAACATGTTTATGTGTTCAATCAACCCAGTTTGAACGGGATTTGAGTTGGCTGCCTAATGAAGCGTTTCTTATAAAAACTGGTTCTTGTTCTATGCAGTGCGGCGATCTTGCAGAATGGTGTTAGCGTCATTGTCAACGCCCAGGAGAGCAGTTTGCGCATCTCCAGGCAGCACGTGCGACAAATCTATGCGCAATTTGGTGGCGACATCAGTGTCGATGTGTATCTAGTCAGGGCGGAGGGCTTCTGGGAGAAGCACGTGGAGCCATGCGCCAAGTCACAAATCAAAGGCGAGGTAAGTACCTTCAGGCTAATGAAGCGGGCGTTAACTGCAACTCTTGCTGCTCCATAGCCTCTGGTTCTATCCAAGGAGCGGCTAACCAAGTTCATAGAGCCACACAATCTGCCCGAGGAGCTGGGCGGCACACTGCAATTCAATTATGATTTGTGGCTGCAGCAGCGCAAGGTAAACAACTTATGCAATCAAATGTGTAGCAACTTTTAAATACCCTTTCTTTATGCAGTCCATTGATGAATTCAGCAGAACGCATGCCTTGACTTTAAGCTGCATGGAACAGCTGTTGTTGCTGCTCAGCGGGCATCGGGCATTGCGTCCAGCGGAAGCGGATGTGGAGCTCAAGAAGAGCGCTCAGTTGCATGCGCATGTGCAGCGCAGCATTGAGGCAGCTATTGAAATGGGTAAGCGAATACGCAGCAAAGTTCGTTGCCTCAGTCTTTCTATATTGCGTGGTGCGAGCAATTTACATATACATATTTACAATGCCCTTCACCGCCATCGCCACCGCCGCCAACGACAACAATCGAAACGAGTCTGGCAGACAGCTAAATGTGACAAGTAATCTACAATAAAATGGAATCGTGTGTGCGTGTTTCAATTAGAAATGAAAAAATGTTTGGCAAACTTGTTTTTTGCGTTGTGGGTTGACTTTTTTTTTTTGTTACAAAACACTGTCCAACAATGAATTTGTTTTTGTTCTCATAGAAATGTTAAGGAATTTACTTATGTTATATCCATGTAGCATTTCCATATTCTAAATACCTACAGTAAAAAAAAAGTTGATGCATTCAAAAGGTTTAGTTTCAACAAAGGTAAAGCATTCCAAAGCTTTACACAACTCCCAAATATTTAGTCTGACATTTTTGGGACAAAAATTTAGTAAATACAAATTAAACAAGATATCAACCAAAACTTTTTAGGTATTACTTATGAAAATCGGTTTAATTTTGACGAAGTTATGGCCATCGAAAGTTCTCTTTAACTCCTGAATCAATATTTCGGCAGATATTTTTGGGATGGAATTTGAGTTAAACTTTTGTTTGGAATTTAAGCTAACATTTTCTAAAATCTACATAAATTGCGTTAAATATTTGTCCATTGTTCATATTTTTCTCACACAAAATAAGGTCACAGATTTTTAAAACACTTTTTCACGCCCATTTAAGTCTTTTGTTAAATCTGGCAGCCAGAAAAATCCACAAAAAATTAACATATTTTATTTGTTCATAGTTTTTCTTAATTTTAATCTCTTTTCTATTCACACAAGTTCAAATATTTTTTCACACCTAGCAAAGCCCTAAAGCACAACAGTTTTTACAGTTTTGTTTTTTGTAGTGCTGTGTGTGTGTGGATCTTTGAAGTGTGATCATCAAATGAGGAATACCACAAAAACCGCAGAAACTCAACATGAAGCTCATGTTGTTGGTTTTTGTAGTTTGTTGTTGGCGGTTGCCAGTGGCGCGTGTGGGTGACTCTATTTGCATCGTGACCCTTCACTTAGCCAGCTTTTATAGTATGTTTGTTTATTTTTTTTCGGCGGTGATGCGCAACGAAACTGGCACAGATTTTCACTTTTTACACGAGAGCATAAAGTCAAATGGGAAATGTTAACGCATAATGAAGAGATTTTCATTGAAACTTAACCCTTTTTTTTCTATTCTTCGTTTCTCTTTCAGGTAATACGATCTTGGCGCGCTTCAGCGAGGTCTACGAGACACAGGCAGCGCCACATGCCACACCTGTTGTTAGCTCAACGACAACAACAACAACAAGCAACAACGACAGCCCTTTGCCCGGCTAAGCCGCTGTTGCCACCAGATCTTGGCTGTGAGCGTGCCCGCATCGAGTTGCGTCTCAACGAGATCGAGAAGAAGCAGACAGCGATACGCACCGCTTGGCTGGAGCTGTTGCGTTCGCTGCGTGAGGCACGCGAGCTCTCCACCCTAGCCGAGGGCGTGACCTTTGTCACCAACTGGATTCTCAACCAGGCCGAGCAGCTGCTCAGTCGCCAGCGTTGCGTTGGCAGCGATGTTCGAGCCTCGGAAACATTGCGTGCGGCACACGATCAGCTGGAGCTGGAATGCCGTGATACTTATGGTTGCTATGCCGAGCTGCTCTACAAGATCGAGCAGTTTGCCAAGGAGCGCACGAAAGCCATGTGCCAGGATCTGCTCTCACAGCGCGACTTTATGCAGTTCGTGTGCCGATCCTTTGCAGTGCGCTTTAGAGCGCCGGCGCAAGGTTTTAATGACGGCTCTTCGATTTCATCGCCTGTTGCAACAGTTTGAGCAGCAGTTGGCAATTGCCAACCAGGCAGCCGATGCAGAGGCCAGTGAATTGGATGCCCAACAAGCAGATGAAATGTTAATGCAACTGAAAACGAGTCAACAACTCTTGGGTGAGTTCATAGATGAATTGGGTCGTATATGTTTAACATGTTTTCAGTTCAGTTTTATGCTTGATCGTAACAATTTAATAGTTAGACATGTTATTAAGTGAAAGTCGTTTCATTGGTTGATTTAAATAAGCGTATGTTACTGCTATTTAAATTGACAGCCAAAATACATGTAGTTAAAAACAGCTGGCTGTAGAGTTTGGGGCTGTTGCCAAATTGCAGCTGGTTTGTTAGTTGGTTAACAAGTTTGAACAGCAAAACTATGATATAGTCAGGTAAACTTGTTAAAGTTAAGAATATTCTGTACACAAACTGCTTCCCACAATCACACATTGACAAGTTTTGACACAATTTGATATGGGTTTCAACACATCTACATAAATGCATAACAATCACTTGACCTAGTAAGATAAGGTTCTTGATAGCATTACTAGAATATTTCAATATCTTATAAAGATTGCTTAACGAAATCTTTGAGGTTAGTTAATATACAGACCATATAGATAGTATACATAAAGACTTCTCCCAAACGTTTCATTAGTGCTTAAAATTCTCAAGACTTTATACCGATTTCTCCACTGTCCCATAAGCATACACAAAAGCCTTATCCATTATCAATATCATTCTACTTCTTGCAACAACTCCGTTGCAACCAACAACAACAAACATGTATTAATACCTTTGCTTTGCAGGCAACATCGAACGCGAACTTGTGCGCGAGGGCGAAAAGCTGAGCGACATGTTGGCCATGCCGGTGAAAGATGCATTGGGCCGTGACCTCCAGCTGGACTATAGCAACGACATTGCCCAGCTGCGACGACAGATCGATGTGAGCCGCGAGCGCCGGCAGCGGTGTGGAGAACGTTTAGCATTGCAGCGGCTCACCTTGGAGCAGGTGACCCACATATATGGGTACGAGCGGGAGGTGCGCTGTGCGCTCCAGTGGTTAAACGAGCTGTATGTGGTCTTGTTGCGCTGTCACTCCCATGTTGGCTGCAACATACACGAGATACAGCTGCAGAAGGACGAGCTGCAGGGGTTCGAGGAAACCGGACGGGTGAGTTTTTAACTTACAGAGAGAGAGAATGGGAGAGAGATCTACATTTGGTTTTCGGGCCAGCCAGTTTTGTTTTTTTGGGGAAACTCACTCTCTCCTCTTCTTCTTGTGTTCTCGACTTAGAGCATTTTCAACTATGGCTGTCAGCTGCTAGAAGCATCGCAAACCTTGCGACTCTGCTGCAAGCTGGAACAGTCAGAGCCGGAACAATTCCAGCTGCAACTGCAACGCATCTGGCACAGCCTGCAGTCCATTGCCCAGGAGCAGATGACCCGCTTGCGTGTCTCTGCCGTCTTTCATCGCAGCGTGGAGGCCTACTACAGGCAGCTGCGTGACCTGCGACCCCTGCTCACCCATGAACTGGCCAGCCAGCTGCAGGAGCAACGCCAGCAACACAATCGCAGCAGCAGCGGCATAAGCAGCGATGCCGAAGCCTCGCCAGAACTATCGCCAGCTGGAGGATTGGGAGAGCGACTGCAGCGACATCTGTTAGCCAGGGAGCAGCTGCTGGTCGAGGTGGGTCGCATGGTGCGCCTGGGCAGGCTGCTCAAGAAGCGTCTAAAGGAACCTTTCATCCTAGATGCACTAACGGGCAAGAGGTGAGTGCAAGAGTTAACTAAATCTTTTCTAGATTATGCGAAGGCAATGCAAGTGCGAGGAAAAAGTCATCTCACATCTGAAATCAGGGAAATCACTCAAAAGCCAAACCAAAAATCTCACTCAAATCAGTTTTCTTCTTAAAAAATAAAAGCTGACAGAAACTAAAACAAATGACAGCCGACCAAAGCACTCAGCGAAAATGTGAAATAATATTATTTTGTTGAGGGGACAGCAGAACAGTCTATTTCGGTGCGTGATCCAGCGCGGAGCGTTCATAGCTCAACGGGAAGCATAATTATCCAACGTGGTCGTCGTGGTCTCGGGGAATATATAATATAGTATATATAGGCATAGCGAGAAGCCAACTTGTCAACTTGTCAAGTTAACGAAACAGCCGGCAATCCAAAATATTTCTCATACCACATAAATATATGTATTTAGATCTTTCTGTATGTATATCTAACCCCACTGGAAAAGTAAAGATAGAAAAACGTGCACTAACAAGTGGGTCAAAGTGGAACTTTTTTGTGTGTGTCGTAACTTAATAATAGAAGTGTCTATGGTTTATCCTGAATAATTAAGTACTTGTCGTAATTGTTGTCGGGTTAACTGGCTCGGAGCCAAACGCGTGTTTAGTGATTGCGTCAAACTGCTTAGTTTTAAGTGGCGCCAAAACCAAAAAACAAAAGAAGAAAACGAAAAATGTTTGCCAGATTTCGTAATTTGTTTGGCAAAACTCCGACCGCCGAAGAATTGCCCATCATTGTTGTAGACGAAGCGCCAAACCACAATCAGGCTCCATTGGCTACCGAAGAGGAAGATCTAAGTAATGGCCATGAGGAGACGCTTAGTGCATCCACTCAAGAACTATCCCAGTTGCTGGATGAACTAAATCAAAGCAGCAAATTGCCCGAACAGGATGAGGATGATGAAGATGATGAGACGGCAAGCACATCAAGTGTAAAAACCAAAATAGCCAAAGCCTCCATAGAAAGGGACATAATCAAAGAGGATCCCTTGTTAGAAGAAGAATCGGATATAGAACAGGAGACCGCAGAGCAACCTGCTCTGCATAGTTTGGCAAAGATTAAAGCACTAATACGCAACGATAGCGAAACCTATCCACAAAGTGATTATACAGATGATGCGGATGAGAATAATACGCCCTCGCACTCACGCACTGCCTCGCAGGATTCCACGGCGGACACTAATCTCCATATGTTTCCATGTGATTACAGCATTGTGCCCGATGATGAGCTGCCTCTGGACACCAGTCCAAGTCCCCTGCACAGCGAATCCACAAATATTGAGTCCACTTGCAGCACAACAACAACAACAACAACTGTGACGCCAACGGGCAACAATGAGTTGGCCTGTGCGGCCATTTCTCACAAGCTAAGCGCCATTGCCGAAGTGGCGGAATCCTTGGATGCGGTTATACGAGATTGCAGCAATAGCAGCGCCGAGCTAGATCTGTCCAATGTTCAGGCACACAAGAAGCTGGGCAGTGAGGTAAGTCAAAGGAATGTTTTTTGCCTTTCAAGTTTCTTTTGTTTCATTGCTGGTTTCATTTTACATTCGCACACAGGACTGGCATTCGCGTTCCACGGAAGATGAATCCTTTGCAACGGCATCGGAAGGCAACTTTACGCCCAATTCGCATTCGTCATCGTTTCAAACGGCCTCGGGTCGCACCAGCTCCTACATTGGTTCCGCCAAGAACTCCTTTGACGAGGCTGACGACTCAACGTTGAGCAACTTTGAAATACCCGAGCTGCCTCAATCTCCTGTCAACATGTCCTTTGATAGCTCCGAGCTGAGTTACTTCTCAGCAGCAGCAGCAGCAGCAACAGCAACAACATCCCAACGGCAACGACCGCTTCCGGCTCATCATCATCATCATGACGATGATCAGGACAGTGTGGCGGGCGTGGCCGAGTTGCATAGTCAAAGCGTAACGCCCACACCGGAAGAGGAGGAACATCAGCAACATCATCATCATCTGCTGCTGTCTCAACCCATCGAATCGGATAGCGAATTGGAGGCCTATGGCTTGGATGCAATTGGCATCAGCACTGAGTTAATGCCCAGGGTCTCAACGGCCAATACGCCGGAGGTGAGTTTGGCCGGCTGCACTGCTTCCGCTTCTGCTAACAACAACAATGCTGACCAAACGACAACAACAACAGCGACGACGACGTCAACGTCGACGCCGGCGTCTTGGCGTCGCAGTAAATACTATGAGAATATAACGAAACAAACGATCAAGGGATTTCTTTGAAAGAGATGACTACCTCCCCACCCTCCCCCCACCGTCCCCCATGACCCAACGATATTGTGCCTAATTAAGATGCGCCATTTGCTTTGCTATTGCCTTTGCCTTTTGTTTTTGTACTTCTTGTTGTTGTTGTTAAACGTTTTTCTTGCCAAAAATTGAAAATTTTTATTTTAATTTTCTTGCTAATTTTTTGTTTTTAAGTTTCGTTTCTATTTTCGCTATTTTAGCCAAATGAGCTAAACAAGTTTTTTTGTTTGTTTTTAAACAGCGCATGTTTAAGTTATATACATACCTATTATATATATTTATTAAAATTTAGTTTTTGTTTTTGCTTGCAACAATTAGAGAATTCCAAAATAGCAATTATTAATATACATAATTTATTTAACTATGATTATGCAAAACACACAATAATTAAATAATTCATATTTTTTAGATAATACAAAATTTTAAATGCATTTTTTTGATTTGTTTAATAATTTTTTTTACCAAAAGTTTTTATAATTTGCATAAGCATTTCGAAAAAGCAACATAAAGTTTAAAAGTTTTTCTTTGATTAAACCGGAATTTAAAAATCGGACAAAAACGGACATTTAGAACAGACAAACTAACAACAGGTAAAAATTATAATACAACAATTACGAAAACGCAACATAAAGTTTCAGCCTAAAAGATGATTAAACCGGCAAATTTGCCACAAAAAATCGGACAAAATCGGACGGAATTTAGACGGACATTACAACAAAAACAGGGTAAAAATTACAACAAATCATACGAAATATATGTTATTCCAAAAGTGTTGCATAACCTTAGGCTGCAGCTGTTGAACTCCAACGTTAACCCTTATGTGTGCGTTACGTATTCAAATAAATATGACTCTTAGCAGCCTAATTAGTATCGTTTTGAGTTTGTTGCCACTGTGGGTGTTCGTCTAAATGTGAACAAGCGTTTTTTAAGTGATTTCAATTATGTGATATGTGATGCTGTCATTAAAAAGGGTGTTCACACACACACTACACACACGCTAAAATAAGCACCACTCAAATATCTCATTAATCTCAATAAAAACGCGTTATAAATAAAATATGCATGAGGGCAGCTTCTACTGCACATGTGTGTGTGTTTGTTGTGTTTAAGGTGGAAATTCTTGTAAGCTGCACAAAACTCTCCCTCTTTCTTTCTCTTTCCCTCTCTTTCTGAAGCGCCATCTAGCAATCAAAATCAAATTGCCGCCAGCTGCTTTTGTTGTTGCTGTGGCTTCGTCTCGTGACGTTGCTGTAAATATATAATTCAATAAATTTTTCTTTGGTTTTTTTTTTCGGCGCCCGTTGATAGGTTGGCGAAAATAATAACAACAACAACAGTTGATTGGAAGCAATCGCGCCAACAACGGCACGAACACGAACATCAACTCTTCCTCCCCACCCCTTAACACTACCACAACAAAGTCTTTTGGTCAGCCACTCGAGCATCGCCTGCCACACGCATTTCGGACGCTCAAGTAGCGGGGTGATTGAGGCAGAGGGGGCGGGGGTGTTCTGAATGCGGGCGGCCGCCTGTTGCATTCTATTAAGACACACGATGCAGTCAGGTTGTTGTTGCTGTTGTTGTTATTGTTGCTGGCTGCCTCTTCACTTTTCGCTCTCTGTCTGTTATTAAAGTACAAGCTATACTTGAAAACATTGTTGCTGTGCTTGTTGCAGGGCATTAAAAATTGAAATCATGAATTAACGACGCAACGAATGCCAAGAGCACTTGTTTATTTATGTCTCCCACCGCCCTCTCACACAGCGCTCTCCCTCTCACTCCCTCACTCACACGTCAAACACAGCTCAGCCGGCTTTTGCGTTCTTCCAAAACGGAGCTTAATGAGCGCCAAGAGAGTGGCAACACATAAGCTGAGCGAAACGGTTAAGTGCCGGTTAAGTTTTGCTCAGCCTCCCATTCTGGCTCTCTCACTACCAAAGCGATCGTCGGTTCGGTCAGCTGCGGATCTTTGCTCACTTTTCTGTTTAGTCTTGTTCGAAGTTCGCGTCGTTCGGTTGTTCATTTTTTTCGTTCGTGGGCACGCGGCGTCGCGCGTTTTTCTATTCAAAACTGAATCACACCGTTTTGTGCTAGTTTTGTTTCGAATGTGCGAATAAATTTGATTTGAAATAAATGTAAATATTTGTGTTTTTTGGCATGTAAATAAGTTGTGTGACGCTATGGGCCAACAATAAATTAGCAGCTAATGACATTGAATGCAACATAAATTATAAATAATAAAACGAAAAACAAAAACCGTTTATCTTTTATAATTTTGTGGCACAAATTGTGTTCTAATTTTGTTAGTGTTGTTTTGGCTTGACGAACAAAGCAAATTTGCAAAAGCAAAAATATCATTTTTTCTGGTTGAGGCTTTCTGTTAAAATTGACAATTGCCTGGGAAAAGATTCGATATCAGTCTGACTGGCAGCCAAATAGTATCAGCCACGCCTCGTTTCCAGGCATTTTGGTGCTCTGTACACATTTTATAGTGCTTTTGTTTTATTTTTAGACACGGACCCAAGCAAGAAAAGTACAATTAAAATCATTTTACATTGCCTCCACATACGTACGTACATGTGTACAGACAAAATGTTTTGGCTATTAAAATCAAAAAATCAGAGAAAAGAAGCAAAAAAAAAATGAAACTACAAATTACCTAATGCCACAGCCGGGCGCACATGAACTACGTACATATACATATATAGACACATTGCGTATGCGTAATATTTCAAAAATAAATGAACAAATCTGCCATAACACAGTTGCAATTGATTGAACAGATGATGAGCAGAGCAGTGAAAAAGGTTATTTTGTATATTTTGCATTTGGATGCAACAACATCAGTGATTAGAGGCTGACGCACATCCTGCACCACAAAATGTGGGCTATTCAAACAAGAGAGCGCATTATTCAATACGCGACGCGTTTTTTTAGTTCAGTTTGATTTCAAAAATAGCGCAAATTGAGCATTGTCATCGTGGCAGAGACGCACGCATCAAAGGCAACAAAAGACGAAATATGCGAAAAAAAAGTAAGAAAAAATCGCACATTAGTATAGGTGTATATAGATTTTATATATACGTATAGACACAATAATAAACACACTGGCAAACAACGCGCGCTATGCTAGGCAGAGGCATGAAGTCATAGTCGATCTATTTGCCATAGTTCCTTCTTCTCTTCTCTCTCTTTCTCTCTGTGCGATCGCTGTGAGCTTATTTTGTTCTATGTGCGATCAGACGATCGCCAGCGTTGATAGCGTGCGCGACGAAAACGAAAAAAAGACTCGAAGGAAAAACTATCGCGAAAATCAACGAAACAACGAAACAAACAAACATAAGTTAAGCATTAAAATATTATTATTTTCACTCTAGAGCTCAACTCAAAAAACCAAACAAACAAACACACACAAAATGCACAACAACAATAACAACAACTAAAAATACGAAAGACGCGCGCGCTCAAAGAAGAAAAACTAAACGGGAAAGATTAGAAAAGACGCCCACGCAAAAATACAACAAAAAAAGCCGACAAATAAAGAAAAAAGAAAAGCAACAACAACAACACTCAACACACACACTTCAGCTGCAAAAGCATGGAACGTCGCCAAACGTTAGACTCATCGATGTCTTCACTGTACTCGGCCAGCTCCACGAATCGCCAGCAACAACAACAGCAGCAGCAACAACAGTCACAATCCCAGCTAGACGCCTTCAATTATTCAGCAACAATGTCATCATCATCGCCAACGCCAAGCCAGGCAACAAACAACAGCAACAACAACACCAACAACACTGCCACCCTGCGTGCCACAACCATTGGCACCGTTGTTGTACGCTGTGGACCCATACAGCTGGTGATAGCACTCTTGCAAGTGAGTTGTTGTTAGTCGTCGCGTTGTTTTTGTAACTGTTGCAACATGGACATAGTTACAGATACCAAATAGATAAGTGGCAGCAGCTATGGGAAGAGTAGCAAATGCTTTGCAATTTATGCAGCGACATTCTGTACCGTTAAGTCAAAAGGTCAACAATTTTATAGCAGAACAAAGTCCTGAGCGATATTGTTGCAAAAAGTGAACAAAAAACAAAATATATTAAGAACTTTAAAGCTTTATTGTAGTACAAATAGTTTAAGTAGCAGTTGAATGTAGCTTAAAACTTTGCTTTACGGAAAAGCAAACTTTAAATAGTTTGAAAATCAATGTTTAACAAAGTAGCAAGAACAAAAACCCACAAGGAAACATTTTAATTGCATGTTTTAGAATCTCTAAAATTGCTAAGCACAAAATTATAGGTTTTAGTTGCGGTTTAATATGTGGTTTAAGCATTTACCGTTAGTTGTTGCTGCAAGCACTTTTCTAAATGAACATTCTAGTTTCTTTCTAATCAACTCTATTCGGTTATTCTCACACAAAACAGTCAAAAATTTGAGTTATGTTTATGTTTTGGTTTATAATAAGCCCCCCGAAAAACTGGTTCGTCGTTTTGAAACCGGCTTTAATATGATTTCCGTGGCAATTAGCACATTTGAGCGCACCACGAACGAAAGCAAAAGTTGTTGATAGCTGTTATAAATGTATCCAAAAGTATGTATGTATAACTACACATGTGCACATGTGTATGTATTAAATTTGAAACTAAAACAACAGAGAACAAACAAACAAAAAAAAAAAAAAAAAGGTTCAAGGCTGTCTGACATCAGCAGAGCGAGCGTGCGCGTTCTAACGTGACAAAAGAAATGTATCTGCAAGATACTTTTTTTTTGTGTTTTTAGCTTTTGGCAATTAGGCGCAGCTGCTACCTGCCAGACACAATACATATATATAGGCTAAGAACATAAAATACGTCTATAAAATGTGAAAAACACACGCTTAGAACCAATAACAAATCAATGTTGAAACTTTGAAGCCAAATTTGTGGCCTGAACTTGAGATTTAGAGAAACTCAAAGCCTCAGAGAACACACAATAATTATAAGAAGACGTTAAAGACGCTTCTTTTTTGTTGTTCATTGAAAAAATCTCTTTTTGGGGAACTTTTTTTTGAATGGGGACCCCACTCGAAACGAGCTGAAGAAACACTCCATGTGTTAAGCATTTGATTTGATTTACACACATTCTATTCTTGTACCCCTGCTCCCAAAAATTCTTGGCATGAGTCAGTTGAAAGCATTCTTGTTGAACGCTTTTCAACACGTTTTCCATCTTTTATATATTTTTGGCAAATATTTGCATATATTTAAACACATTTTTCGACGAAATGCAAACTGTTTAATTGATTTGTGGACGAGACTTACCTGTTGAAGCTCTGGACTGCCATCAAAAAGTGTTGAAAATAGCATTTTTTCGGGGTAAACAAATTGGCGTAGGTGGAGAGAAGCGCACACAAAAAAAACTGAAACAAAGTAAAGTGAAGAAAAATAAGCAAACAGATGCAAAGATACAATATAAATACTTAAAGTATACGCATATGCTAAACAAAACAAAACAAAAGGCGTGGCAAAAGATACTTTTCGATGAGCTCAGTTTTCGTATTGTTTTGTTATTGTTATGCCATTGTTGTTATTGTTATGCTCGAGAGGTGGGTGGGTGGTGGGGTTAGGAGAAGCGGAAGCACATTCAAAGTTATGGATAGTCTGCTGAAAAGCATTATGTTAAAAGATTAAAGGCAACAACAAGATGTTGAGTACTTGTTGTTAATATGTAAATAAGTTGAGAGTCGACATAAGTTTTGCTTTTTAGTTTTCAAAACCAATTCAAATTATGTTAAATCTTATAGGAATTTGTCAAGTAGATATACGCATCTTCTTATCGCTTTCCTGTTTGAAGTTTCTTGGAACATTTCTCAACGCCAGTTTGGTAATCAACTCGTAATTCATTGGCATGATTCTGGGCCAACAATCTTCAATCTTCAATGATGGACAGACAGCCCATTGGCCAATAAAATCCATTTACTAGACACATGTAACTCTTGGGCAACGCATCAATCTCAATGGCTTTCAGCAATTTATGGCTAAAAGAGGAAAAAGCCCAATGTTTGTTGTTTTGTAAATTGTTGCCATATGATGCAAACATTGATACTGTTTGGGCTTAGGTTGATTCTCTTGTTTAGTTGTGGCCCTAATTTGAAATTCCTTCCAACTTTTATGTTGTTTTCTTACCAACAAAACCGAGCTAAGGCAACAAATTTACTGCAAAGCAATTAAAAAAGCGGAAAACGATCAAGAAAACTTCAAAGGCCCAACTACAACACAACGCCACATATTTATTTTTGAGCGTGTGGCAGTAGCAAGTCGCCGCCCACCACTAGTTGCACCATAATTGGAACTAATGCGCCAAATTAATTTGGCATTAGCATTGCTTTTGAAAAGATGATGTAGAGATATTGGCGCGAATTAGTGCGCAAAGGCGACCTGCTTTAACTGAAGTATCTATTCTGGTTTCGCTCTGATTTGCAATCGAAGCAAGTAACTAATTGAATTTATGGCATTTTCATTTGTACAATTCGCTGCTTTTCACTCATAAATTAGACAAGAGTTTTCTCTCAGTGAGCATAAGTTATATGTATGTGCCGTCGCTTTGGGCTCCTTTGGCGTGGCGTGGGTGAAACGCGGCTGCAGCTGCGCAAAAGTGCTTGCAGTTGCAAAGAAAGAAAGCCAAATGTACATACATACATACATACATGCCAGGTTAGAGAAATGTTTACGATGCTTGGCAGGCACATAAATTTACGCATGAAAAGCTACACATTCCTCTCTCGCACTATGCGACGTCGTCGTCGTCGATGAGGATGAATGCGAGGGATGGCTGAACTGAAAATCACGGCTTTGGTACCTTTTTGTAGCAGTGATTTATTGTGCAGTGATTTACCGTTTAATTATCTAGCGGCATTGGCTATAAAAATCACATCATGTTTCAAACAACTTTTATGCCGAAACATAAAATGTGAAACAGACAATTTTCAGAAACCTTTTACCTCTAAAAGCTTCATAGTTTCCTCTTCTCAAGGCTCCCGTTACACATTCAATGCTGTCTCCTTTATTCTGAGAATTGTTTCCTTTTCTCTGCTTCGCCTTTTTGTCACATTAGTTGGTTCGTTCCAAAGATAATCACAACTTTCGCGTCACTGGAAAGCAAAGAAAATTGTTATGTTGGAGAATGTTTGTTCGCTTCAATGAACGTGTCGAATTACCATAAAGCTGTTTATGCAGCCCTAACTCGTTGTACCATCCACACACCAAGAGGTGGCGCTGGACGTTGTCAACATGTCCAAAGCGCTAAAAAGAAAAAGGAAAAACAAGCAGAAGGAATATGCTAAAAAATAATGTATTCTATGCGCAGACGCAGGCAAAGAGTGGAAGACGCTGCCAGTTGGCAACCAAAACGCATCCAAAGCCGGTCTCTTTGGCTGCTTGGCAGCTTGTGTTTTTTCGTGTCTATCGCTGGAAAAGAGTTAATGCAGCTCCTACTTAGCGCAAACTGACAAAACAGTTTTGGCACGCACTGATTGATAATCGAAAGGCAGGCGGCGCAAGCATAAAAGAAGGGGAATGTACGGGCTCTGAATCTGTTGGCCAAGTTATCAGCAGCAGCAGCAGCAGCAGCATCCAAGCAGCTGCTGTAATTACCGGGCACGATTTTTCTGGCTGGAAGATGCGAAATGTATTGCATGTTTACATGAAAACTGATATTTTACCGATAAACGCTCAATGAAAGTCGACGGCTGCTGCTGCGGCGTTTTTTGGCTTCATGCCGGGCTCCGGTTGAGTCGTGGTTAGCAATTTGTACAAACAATTATAGAAATTATCTTTCGCTTGGCTGCGAATTAAATTGAAATTTAAATTGCATTCGATTGCTGCGCTGCGATTGTTTGCTCTCTCCCTCTCTCTTTCGCTCTCTCGTTTTTAGTGCCTGCCTGGGAATTGGGAAAGTGCGAGAAATAACGCAAACAACAAATACCTGAAACATATTTTCTGTTTACTTTATTGTGTATTTATAGAACTCAAAAGTCTGACATCACACGCAAACGAAGCGCTCTAACCTTTGTCAGATCATTAAAGTTGGCGCAATGCAAATTTGTCGAGGCAAAAACGAAAACGAACAAAAAAAAAACCAACACCACCAACAATTATGATAAAATAAAGTCAAGTTGAACCGGCCAAACTGACAGCTCAGTGCTCTACATCAATTGCATGTCAGCTGTAGCAGTCAGCTTGCGTTAGTCAACCAATAAGCTACAATAGCCTGAAGCGCAGAGCGCGTTAGACCATTAACAAAACAACAACAATAACAACACAAAGCAAATACTTATACATTTGCATATGTGTATTTGCTCAAACTGTCAATCTTGTATGCTCTGTATCAATTCACACACAATACACTAATGCTAATGTTGTTTTTATAGTTTTTGGCTATTTGTCCAAACTCTTTCATTTTTTTCGATGTGCGACACAATTGGCACGCTGCGGCTGCTATTGGGGCTATGTTGACACAAATGATGTGGGCGGAGGTGACAATAATTGATTTATATCTTTTGAATTGGCTAATTTGATTGATATTCCGTAAACATACCTGTATATTGCAGCTTGCTAAAATTAGACTTCACAATAAATATGCAACTATTTTTTGCACTGCACGCGCGTACTTGTGGGAAAAGCGCGGGAGATGACCGCCCTGTGCATGACGACCCTGTGTAAGTAAATGGGGTCCCATGAACGATCGATCGTGCAGGACAATACGCATTTTATTAAAAGCGTTGACTGGCAGCTTATTTAAGTAGCTTATATCAAAGTAATTTGATTTACGAACAGCTAAGAGTTATATTCGCAATAAGAAGTTATATTTACTGCAACTAAATTAAGGAAACAGACCAGCCATTCAAACACTCTGGCAACGCTGCATAGCGAAAGAGTTGCAAACAATACTCTTCTTCTTATAGCAAATCCATCTCGCTTCAATTTTGCAGTCGCGTGTAAAGAATTACCAATTGTCTGATGGCTGTCAGTTTAAATCGCAAAGTTTTCTAGTAATTCGCCAACGCCCACGCTCAAATGCTCGTGCACAGTTTCAGATTGAGTAAGATACTCAATCAAATCATCAAACAGCATCGGCATTAAACGCCGGGCACTCGGTACGGACGTAATGAAAGAGCGCTCTATAAAGAAATAAAGAATGTAAAAAAAAGAGCGCGCAATGATTTCATACAAACGATAAGAACTGCCAAGGTAATTTTATATCGAAATCGTGTTCTGCCCGCTGACACAAAGTATTAATTTAAAAGCCAAAAACGTGTTTGGGCTAAGCGCCTCAGAACTGGACGTTATACATAGATCAACACATACACATACATACATACACACATTCGCACAATTATGAAGCCGTTGGGGGAGCAGCTCTAAGGTATTATATCATCGCAATATCCTACTGACGTCTGTTCGTCTACGACTTCCGTCTCTTTATTACATCGAAGGCTGCTTGGTGTCCAAGCTGTTTTTTTTCTTTTAGCTCTTTATAAATGGCCAAAATGGCACACAAATTAAATGGTTCGCTGCATGCGGCAACTATGAAATATGATTCGAAATATTTGAATGAGGCGCCTCGCAGTGCGCACAACGAATTGAGTTTGCAAATACAAATACATACATACATACGTGCAATGAATAAAGTTATGGTCGGGCTATTTATAGTGATGTCATACCATATATGGTTCAAATTTCAGTTAGACGGCTCGTGACGTGATTTTATAGTTTTCGGTGTAACGAAGCCGTTACATCAAGTTGAATTACCCGCATAAAAACAATTTGCATATGCTACAGTGAAGCTTGCTTAACACATAAAAGCAGTCTCATTTATGTAGATTTTCAACATTCACGCACATTTACAGTTGTAATTTAATGATTTTTGTTCCATTCCTCACGTTCCTCGCGCTCTTTAATGACCTCGTTCAGATAGGGCTCCAAATACTTGACATCCTCTTCGTACTTGGTCCACTGGTCCTTGGGCAAAACAGTCTTGGTCATTGATAGGTGCAGAGCACGCATTATACGATAATTGCGCTCATCGTATAATTTGCGTGGAAGACGACGTACTGCCTCGGCAACGTCCTCGTTTTCATAATAGCAATCATCGCGATGCAAGCCATATTGATTAAAACCGGACAAATTGTAGGCCCATTTGCCCAGCTTGGAGACGACCAAAGGTCCCTTTCTGGCAATATAATTCGACATGATTTCTTGTTATGGTCAAATAAATTATAATTTTGTTAAAAGTTGTTTGCTTAGCTCCGTTTCGCCTTGCTTTCTGTTTGACAGTCTACAAAACTAGAGATGATAATTTTAACGTATCGATAACAAATCGTTTTACAGGAAAATTCAACTTGTCGAAGTTTGTCTGTCTGCATTTAAAAACAAACCCATATTTGTATGTCGTTATGTACACTCATCTATTTATGCATATTCAACTTTAACTAACTAACGTCAGCTAACCATTAAATGCTCTGATGTGGATGTTGATGTAG
Source organism: Scaptomyza pallida (assembly GCA_018152965.1). Taxonomy (NCBI): domain Eukaryota; kingdom Metazoa; phylum Arthropoda; class Insecta; order Diptera; family Drosophilidae; genus Scaptomyza; species Scaptomyza pallida. Next base: position 3,772,003 of record JAECXP010000238.1, read on the forward strand.
ATGTTAAGTGCCCCTGGGGCGGTGATGGTGTAATTTCAGTCTAATAGCACGGTTATTAGTTTTCATTGTAATTGATTGATTACTGTCATTAGCTAGATGCTTGATCTTGAGCGTATGCAATGGGAACACGGCAGCTGTAAGCGCTTCGAGCGCTCCAATATGTGTGTGGACCCATAGCAAACAAATTAAAGTTCAATTTAATAGACAGCTAAACGATGTGGCTCCCAACCCAAAAATGGTTAAAAGACAAACAGACGACGATAAAACCCTATAACGTTTTCGTGAATGTCAAACAAAATCGTATTTAACACCCACGCATTCTTGTGGTTAGTTTTTCGTGATGAGCCAGATGCTGCAGCGTGGCTTTCACTCTGAAAAGTGTTTTGTGGCAGGCAGCAGCAGAAGCTGAGAAGTTCTCTGCGCACTCTTTTTTCCCTTAACCCTAATGGGTAATAGGGTTAATGGTTTTTGAAATGTATGTAACAGACAGAAGGAAACATCTCCCTATAAAGTATATATATTTTTTATCAAACAGCTGACGATCTAAGTTCCGTCTGTCTGTCTGTCTGTCTGTCTGTCTTTTCGTCTGTATGTTTTAAGGTAGACTAAAAAAACTTCAAACATGAACATAAACTCTCTACGCGTCAAGTTTTCTTCAAATATTTCGATAACATTTCTGGTTTCCGTTTTGTGAGATCGATAACAAAAAATCTTGAATTTCAAAATTGTGAAAATGAGGTTTGGAACTATGGATAAAATAATGAACATTTGAAAAATTGGATCAAAATCGGTTTAGAAATAACGGAGATATCGTTTAGTTTAAATGCCATTACGCATAGGTTAAGGGTATGTCTAGTCGGGAATGACTAGAGCCTTCTTACTTGTTTCTCTATGTTTTAAACTAAAACCACATGCATAACTCTGGCCAAATATGTGAACAGGCGTTTGGGACAAGAGATCCAACAGGAAAACTAACGTCCTATATAAAGTCAATGCTCTTTTTCACACACACACAATCACACACACAGCAAGAGTTGGGAGCTGTTGTTCTTCTACTTTTGTTGTTGTTTCTGTCGATGACTCGACGACTACCAAAATTAGAAGCTGCTGTGCAGCATTGTCGTTGTCTTCGTCTTGGTCTCGGTCTTGATCTTGGTCTTGGTCTAAGCAGGTTTCGAGGAGAACTGAGGCGATGTCAACGACTAGTTTCATGAATGAGAACGCAGCATTGATGCAAACTATAGCAGGGGCCGTGAACGTGACTGTAAAAAGATGTAAAACATAAACATTTTATGGGAGCTTAGTCAGGGCTTACAGCAAAGATTAGATATGGCTATAATATGTGCAACTTAACTTAGTTGTGAATCTTAATACCGAAGACTAGAGAAACCAATTTCCAGTTTGCTTTGCTTTCTTGTCTACAATGCTTGCTTATTTAAATCCATTACAGAGTCCCGATAAGATCTACATTAAGGTGGTCGAGTTGGAACCAAAGATCACAGCGCTTGGTGACAACCTGGATGAATCGCTGCACATGCAAAGAGAGCATGATGAAACATTACGCAATCTACAGGTAAGTCCAAAACCATAAAACCAAACATTCAAAACTTATTAACGTACATCTTTGCTTTGTAGAACCTGCCTGGGCCCATGGAGGAGTTTGTACAGAAGGCCGACAAACTGCTGGCCAGCAAAAGGATCAGCTCGGAGCTAGTCAATGCCATGGCCGATACACTCAATGTCATTTGGCAGGATATATTGAATCTGTTGCATGATCGCCAGCACATATTGCACTTGTGCACACAGTTTCATGACAAGATGACGCAGTGTTTTAGGCGCATGGATCAGCTGGAGCTGGCCTGCAGTGAGTCAGCGCTGCCCACCGAGGTGGCAGGTGTTCAAGAGTTCCTAAACAAATTCAAGCAATTGCGCATTGATATGCTGACGGGTGTGATGGCAGCTCTAAAGGATGGCAATGAGCTGTTAGCTCAGCTGCAGGAGTTGGAGAAACTGGAGACGCTGGATACGAGACCAGAGCACATAAAGCGTGATGCCACTAGAGCTGTGCATCAGGTGCAACAGTGGCTGGAGGCGTTGCATGATCGGCGGAACTCACTGGAGCTGGCCTGGCAATCGAGAAAAACCCAACTGGAACAGTGCTTAGCTCTGAAACTGCTTGGACGTGAGCTCATCGAACTGGAGTCAGCATTGCAGCAGGCCAGGCACGAACTAAACACCATGTATAGTCTGGGTGAATGTGAACACTCCGCCAGTCAATCCTTGGCCAAGTATCGTGAGTGGAAACAACAGGCGCTGCTGCTGCGAGATCGTGCTCTAAAGATCACGCGTGCCAAAGAGAAAGGTTCAGGCATCGGGTCACTTTGCTGTAGCTGGAGATGAGGATTGTGCTCGTGCTTATGCTGTGCTCAGTGGTTGTACGGAGCATCTGGATCTGGTAGATCAGCGGGAGCATTGGCTGCAACAGTCACGAGATTTCTTTGCCAAGGCTGAGCACACTTTGAGTGTGCTGGAAAAGCTGGAACTGGAGCTGGCCAGTGTTAAGTTGCCACCCAATTCACCAGAAAGCTATGCCATGTTCGCCAAGGTCTCGCGAGATGTGCGCACATTCACAGAGGAGCCACTGCGTCTGGGCTACGGCATACTGGATGAAGTGGGTCGCACACTGCCCGAGACGCAGGGCATCAAGCGTGTGCTGGACGAGCTGGAGAATCGCAAGGCATATGTGGAGGGTATCTGTGCGCACAGCAGTGAGGATCATCAGCGTGTACAGCGTGCACTTTCCGAATTTCTCGCGCAGCACAACGAACTGCTTGCCTGGCTGCGTGCCTCTGGGCAGCTTCAACTGCAGCAGAGCGTCAACATGGGTCGTAATATACATCAGGCGAAACAGTTCCTACTGCAGCATCATGAGCTTATGCAGGATTTGGAAGTAAGCACACAAAACAAACCTACAACAACATATGCTTATCCTTTTTCTCTTTTATTCAACAGATCAAAGGTGAACTTATCAATCTGTTGCTGGAGTCCATCAAACAGCATCTGGAGTCGCTGAGTCCGCAGCAGCGTTACGATGTAGACTCCAAGGCCGAATCCCTGCACAAGCACTGGATAGAGTTGAAGGACCTGGTGTTGAAGCGTGTGGATTATGTCTCCCTGCTAATTGAGTTCTTCGAGCAGGCCAACGAGCTCTCTAGTCAACTGGATCATTTGCAGCGTCAGCTGCTGCAAACACCCGATGAGCACAAGCTGCAGTTCCTTAAGGCCACCTGGGCCAACATTGCATCCAGCTATGCCGAACTCAAGTCTGCCGGCCAACGATTCATCAACTTAAAAGTCCGTAAAGCTAACCATAATCTCTTGATATATAGTTTATAAAGCAGGAATTCTCTAATGTCAGGCCAGAGCTTTGCATGCCAAGATTTTTTTTTAATTTTTGTTGGCAGCCACGTTTTTGTTTTACTAACTGCTGATGTCAGCTGCTGACAGCTTGCACATTTGCCATCTGTCCATCAGATCCAGACCAGAACTGACTAATATGCCCCAACATGATGCAACGCTTGCTATTTTTAGAACGCTTTGCAAAAAACCAGACAAAGTACACTGGTCGCTGCCAGCTTTGTTTTATGCTTGGAAAGAAAACAATTTTTTTTTTGTAGTACATCGATTATTATTTCAAAGAAACTCCTAACAGGTATTTTTCTTCTTTTTTCAAAATCTCTGACAACGTCATTATATTAGTTGTTTATATCCAATTTTCATAACTTCTCAATTTGCAATGAGCACTTGCAGCAGCAGTCTATTATCCATCTATGGATGAAAATAATTTCAAGTGTTGATTGCATCTTCTTTGTGCTTTTACCTGCACCAGCCTCGGCGCACATAAATTTCCAACAATATGATTTTGGTTATAGCCATAGCCGCACACCATAAACATATATCAAGAAAAAAAGACAACGCTGCTATTTTGTTTTTCCTCCCAACATGTTGAGCAGACATTGCTGTAGGGATAGAGCGGGTAGGGGAAAGTGAGAGACGCAGTCGCATAGAAAATTTGAAATTAGAAAATTCGCTTGGCTGCCGACGCCTCGAGTCGAGAGTTGAGTCCATAAATAAAAGCAAAAAGGCAATTCGCGCACTGCCTTGTCTATAGATAGAAGACGTATCTCGGGTCTTGGTCTGGTCTCTGGACTCATGTGCGCCACCAGAACACTTCAGACCCTGGCCACAGGCAGATGCGTGCCACGTGCCACACGCTTTATTCGGCAACATTTTTTTTCCCAACTTGTCAGTCAAGACACTTGAGGAAGAAATTTAGAGACAAACCAAAAAGGCAAACGCAAAACTAAAAAAAAATATATAGCCAAAGAAAAAACAAAAAACAAAATACAAAATACATGAAACTGATTTTATTTTAATGCTATTTTTAACGACATCGCTGCGTAGATTGTGGATCCATATCTCGAGACGAAATCCTCAGTGCAAGCAGTAGAAGAGACGCTGAACGGCTTTAGTAAGCGGCAAGTCGACGTGACGAGCAGTCTGGAAAATTGGACAACGAGCATTGCGGAAAAGCGCGAAGTTGAATATCTACTAGAGAAAGTCATGAGTGATAACGAGGAGGTAAGTTTGGCATGTAGTTAAACTAATCTCAACCATAATTCACAACTTTATGAACATTTGCAGACTGTGGCCAAGAGCACACAGGTGGATACCCAGCTGTATCCGGTGTTCAGCACATCCAGCTTGGACTCCAAGCAACTGTTGACGAGCACACGCGACAAACTCTCCCATGTCACACAGGATATTGAGCGAGCCCAGGAGGAGATACAACAGCGCATACAAACCACACTCAGCATACAGACCAAGGATCAGCAATCGCTATCGAAAATCGAGCAGGTGATCAACAATTTGCGCATGCTTAAGGCAAAGTTGGATGGCATCAAGTACGACTATCGCACATTGCTGGAGAGTGCGTTGCAGTTCCTTGAGAACATTGTGCAGTTGCGTCGCGAGATCGATGCGTACTTTGCCAAACAGTCGCAGCCACAGTCGTTGTCTTCGGGTGTGGAACGCACCATTGCCGAGCATGAGAAATTCCGCGATCTGTGTATGGATAAATTTAGATCGTTAATCACACAATCCGAACTGCTGATCGATCGTGTGCGCATATTGGAGCCGCCGGGTGCTCGCGAAATCGACACGGATCGCATTTTGAAGTTGTTGGAGAACTTACGCATTCACTTCGAGTCGAATAGCAGCGCAACGATGTCGTCTCTGGAGCGTCTCGAAAAGATCGAGCTGTTCCGCAGCGATCTGGAGGATATTGATCGCAGTCTGGATAGCGTCAGCAAGCAATTGCATGATATTAATGGGCAGAGTGTCGATAGTCTTGCAGCTGCCAAGACCACATCGCTGGCATTCGAGTACTTTGAACGTACCATAGAGGTGAGTGAACTTTTAAGAATTGTGCGAAAATAAACAAACGCAGCAGAAGTGGGTTAAAGATCTCTCAGGTACTTAATGCTAACCGTTAATTTCTAGTGTTCAATGCCCAAGTTATTGAAATCGACGCAACATCAGAGACGCTGGGGCCAAACAGCGCATACGTTCGAGGTAGAGATAGTCATTAGATGTACTGGTAGCAAACCCATCCATACCTAAAATGCATGTGGAAATTGTGTGTGTTCTTCGTCTTCTTCTGCTTTTTGCATTGCTTATTTCCCCCTTTTGGGTGGTCAGAACTCAAATCGACACGCAGTTTCAGTTTCGTTTAGTGGCAGCCACGGCACATTCATCAAATTTCCAAAAGCGTTGAGACATTTTTGTTTCGAAAATAAGTACAACCAAATTCGAAATTCAACTTTAAAAATCTTGTCGCTGTCAGCTCAGCAGCGCAATGTTCAACGGACAGCGGCAGCTGTCGTTAGTTTGTAATTAAAAACTTGGGGAAATACATCTTGCAGCAGATACAGCATACAGCATACAGATACAGATACACCATATATCCACAGATATACAGCTAAAGATACAAAAAAGATTTGAATGCTTGCCACTTGGCTGTTTTCCTCTTAGCTGCACATTTGCTGTTATAAATTGCTTTTGACGTTCTGATTTTTATGGATTTTTGGCCTAGGCCGAATCTGTTAAGCACATTTTGGCTGCTCTCGGTGGCCTGCACTTATGCGTGTGTGTGTGTTTTTATTTACCCAGACATTTGTTTTAGCGGCTGTTTAATGGGTTAATTAGAGAAGCTGTGATATATATTTTTGGCAGCCTTTTAACGTTGTTATTTGTTTTACTATTCCAACCACCCGCAAAGCTGCTTGAAAAACGCATCGATAAGTTTACGGAGACGACGAGCCAGCAGCTGTTGATTAGCAATCCGGAAAGCGAATCGTATGTTAGGGACGAGCTGCGCAAGCTCAACGACAAATGGCAGAGTTTCAAGGATCAAGTGAAACAAAAGCGAAAGAGCCTCAATCAGGCAAACGAGTTCTTCGAGGTCGTCGAAAAGGTATAAGCAATAAAAATAATTTAATCTACTTGAATTTAATTATATTGAATTCTTACAGATCGATGCTGAGTATCGTGAGATTAGCTACTTCTACAATAGCGTGTCCAATAAGGTGCCCTATTTACGCGATCCCGTGGAAGCCTCCAATCTGGTTAATGATATTGAAAAATATATAACCAGTAGAGAGTCTGCGCTGCGCACCAAGTTGGATAGCGCCTCGCAATGTGCGCATGATATGAGCAAAGTGTCCACACTCTACAACGATGTGATGAACATTTTCCAATCGTTCATCAAGCTGAAGATGGACATTAACATTGTGCAGGAACGTTTGAAGCAGGAGCAGCGGCAGCGGGAGCAACGTGAACGGGATGCACGCGATCAGGCGGAACGTGAGCAAGCGATGCGTGAAGCAGAGGCCAGGGAGCGACTGGCACGCGAAGAGCAGGCACGGCAGGAGGCACAGCGTCAACAGGCGGCCATTGAACAGGCACAACGTGAGTTGGCAGCACGACAACTGTCGCTGCGGGAGCAGGCGGTGCGGGAGGAAGAGGCACGATTGCAAGCAGTTCGTGAGCAGGCGGCAAAAGAACAATATGCTCGAGAGCAGGCCGCCCGCGAGGAGGAGCAGCGCATACAAACACTGCGCGACATTGCCAAGCGAGAGGAGGAACTGCGTCTGCAAGCGCTACGGGATGAGGAGGCGCGTCTGCATACCAAACGCGAAGAAGATATTCGCATGAAGCGTGAGGAGGAAATCAGACAGAAGCGTGAGGAAGAGTTGAGGGTGCTGCGGGATGAGGAGTCTAGACAGAAGCGGGAGAATGAGTCTCGCATACAGCGGGAGGAAATAACGCGTCTGCAAACACTCCGGGATCAGGTGGATCAGCAGCGCATTGTCACGGAGAATATACGCAAGGACATCCAAGTGAATCAGATCTTTACGGAACTTCGCTATGCCTCTCCGTTGTTTGTGCGTCCCCTCAAGGATGCTCTGACCCGTGAAGGTGAACGCTTTGTCTTCGAATGCGAGGTTACTGGCACACCAGAGCCAAATGTGGAGTGGTTCAAGGATGGCATTAGTATACAGAATAATGCGGATTACAAGACCAGCTTTGACAAGGGCATCTGCCGTCTGGTCATTGAGGAAACCTTTGCCGCTGATACGGCACGCTTCAGTTGTCGTGCCTCCAATCTTGTCGGAACATGCGACACCAATGCCACATTGACAGTGCGCGAGAATGCTGCCGAGCTGCAGTTAGTGCCACCACGTATCCTGCGCTACCTAGAGAGCGGCAGAGCAACCGAAGGCACTGCCTTCCAGTTTGCCTGCGTCGTCAGTGGTGTTCCTTTGCCCACTGTGCAATGGTTTAAGAATGACAAATGCATCGATGATTCGCCGGACTATGTCATCAGCTATAACAATGGCGAGGCCACGTTGCGCTTCGATGAGGTCTTCCTAGAAGACGATGCTGTCTACACATGCAGCGCCTCGAATCCTGCGGGCATCGAACACTGCTCGGCGAGTTTGATTGTGGAACGTAAGTTAAATAACACAGTAAACTCTCAGCTATCTGTATTATAATTGACTCTCCTCGTTTTACAGCACTGGAACCCACTGAACTGCCCTGCTTTAAGATGCCACTGCAGAACGCGATGGCGCGTGTCGGACAAAAGATCAAACTGGAGGCACTTGTCACTGGAATACCCGTGCCCGAAGTCTGCTGGCTACACAATGGCAAACCCTTCCAGCCACGTGACTCAAAAGTGAGTTAAAATTTGTGTGAATCGATAATACTTAATATTTGAAAGCTTAAGCATTTGATGATTTGATACTTGAAACGAACTTCAAATACCCTTGTGATAAGTACCAGATAAACGTATGTATCTGAAGTCTCTGTAGTCAAAAATTTATTAAATATTTTCCATACGATTTCCATGCTGTTCCAACTGTTACACTCAATCTGTCTGGCATATATATGTATATAGGAAAATTACTTTGTATATTGCAAAAAAGAAACAAAATTTTTGCACAAAGTACAATTCCCTGATCGCACGATCATCCCCAATGATACATACAAATCTATATGTTTCTATAAACAAACTTTTGCTGGAACAGCAAAAAAAAGAGTCAAAATATAGCGCTGGTGTTGAGGGTGGGCGATTTTGCATGTACCACATTATGTATATATATTGGTTTTAACGTATAGTTCCATAAAATATTCAATGAACATGTTTAAATTTCGAGATTCGCTTTCGCTGCTGACGTCAGCGTTTTTGTGTGTGCCTAACGCCGCATCCAGACATCCAGAGAGCAGCAGGGGGTGGTCCATCATTAGATAGGCGCTTTTGTATTTGATTGCAAAATAGAATAAAAACCGCAACAAAAAATTCAAGGCAAATGTTTTAAAAATACGCCGACGCATAGTACACACTGCTACAGTACTCTTCAGGCACATGCACAACTATAAATTACAGGCTAAGAAGCGATGCGTCGCCGTCTTTTAGCTGCAATATTTGCTTTTATTATTATTATTATTATTTTGGCAATTGCAACGAGCCGTACGGGCGGCACAAATCCAATTCACCACAGTCATCGTTTCGTCGTGGGCGCTGTCAGCCAATTTGTTTATTGTGGGCGCCGTTATTCAGCACAACATATGTATACACCATGCATATACATATACATATTCATATATACTATAGATGCCAAAAATTTTGATTTAATTTTTTTGTGATTTTTATAAAGCGAAAAACGCTTTTGGCCACATGCGAAATGATTTCATTGATTTTAATTGCTCTTTTGACAAACCAAACATGATCTCATTGCGCTTAGCTGATTAAACAATTAAACGATGCTACTACCAAGTAAATATACAATCATAATGGGTAGACGTCTATACGAGTATTGTTCTATTGAAGTGGAACAACACCTGTACTCAGACGCTTCCTGCAATTTTCGACTAAACAAAAGCGCATTTTCCAGTTTTTGGGGGAAAAATAAACAGCACGTCAGGCCAAATATTATCTAGTTGTAGAAATCCCGCGCCGGATACAACGTACACACACACACTCACACGGATCACACATCCGCGCGTTAAACATAAATAAAAGTTGGGGGCAATGGGTGTAAAATGAAAATTAAATTGCAAATAACATACAAAGCACAGAAAAACTGGCACAAATTGAAAGCATTAGCCATTAGCTTGTGGTAGTATTCAACACAAGGCCTCGTCGTGTCAGTATTCACCATGTGGTGAATACACAGCGACATCTACAGATACAGAATACGAATGCGTTACACATTTCAATTTTGAATTTCTTCAACTTTTCAGTATGAAAACGGCCGCGTTACGTTCATAATACCGCAAGCTTATCCAAACGACGCCGGATCCTACGTGTTGAGTGCTAAAAATTTGGCTGGCGAGGCATACACCAGTTGCAATATCATTGTCAAGGGTCGTCTGCCAAACGAGACTTCCGATTCCGAGATGGCCAGCGATATTGAGCCCATCAGACCTGCAGTTCATATACCGCTTAAAGATGTATCCATATTTGAGGGAAAACCTGTGCGCTTGGATTGTGTGATTGTGGGGCAACCAGAGCCAGAAGTTATTTGGTATCACAATGAGCGACCTGTCAAGGAATCGGCTGATGTCCAGCTGCTCTTCCAGGGCGATCGTTGCTCTCTGTTTATACAAGAGGTGTACCAGGAGGATGCAGGCAACTATAAAGTAGTTGCCATCAACTCTGCGGGCGAGGCCTCAAGCAGTTGTGATCTGAAAGTGACGCCGTTGAACATGTCCGAGCCAGCGACAAGAGCCCACGCCGAGCGCCAATCACTGCCCAAGGATACGCAACCGAAGTTCGAGCGGTTACTCTCTGATGTACTCGTTGATGAGGGTGAGCAGGTGGTGTTGGAGGTGCACACGAGTGGTGATCAACCGTTGAGTGCACAATGGTATCTGACCAACAAGGAGCTGCAGCTGGATGAACGTGTCACGACAAAAGCTGATCCGGAGGCTGGCATATTCAAGCTCATCCTCAATGATGTGGCTGCCAGTGACAAAGGCGTCTACACGGTCAAGGTCTCCAACAATGCTGGCGATGCCAAATGTTTCTCGCATCTCATTGTCAAGTCGGTGAATGCGCCAGAGAATCGGCGCGGCAGTCAATCATCTGTCGAGATTGTCGAGCGACATCTGTGCCCCGAGTTCAGGGAGCTCTTCAGTGACAAGCAGGCGCACATTGACGATGTCGTCAAGTTTGAGTGCATTGTGTTGGGCAAACCGACGCCCAAGGTGCATTGGTATTTCAATGATCAGCCGGTGCATGGACACAACTTCCTAGTCTCCACGAGCGGTGATCGTCAGGTTTTGACCATACAACAGCTAACCCATGATGCTGTTGGCAAGATTAGCTGCGTTGCCGAAAATGAGGCAGGCAAAGCGACTTGTGTTGCCTTTCTGAATATCATTGGCAGTGGTCCGCCTGCTTCGAGTGATGTGCAATCAATGACCCAGGAGCATAATACTGGATCCTCGCTTGTGACAATCAAGAAGCAAACCTTCACCACCACCTCAACATCGCAGGTCAACTCGTACGAAGGAAATGTGCCACAAACTGAGGTGCATCATTCCTCGGCACACATTGATCAGTCCCTCAAGCAGCTGGGACAACAGCGACCAGAGATCGTTGAGAGCCATCACTATCAGGAACTGCACAAGAGCAAGGAGATGAGCAGTCCCAGTGTGCAGCAGAAATCCTTTACGCTGGTCCAGTCCACCAATGGAGGCTCCCCACTGCCCGCACTAACAATGCCCGAATCTCCGACACGACTTCGCAAAGAGATCGCACCACGTTTCACTACACCACTCACGGGCAAAATTGTGGATCAGGGCGCCAATGTGAGCATGGAGGCAATTTACGACGGTTATCCCTCGCCCGAGATCAAGGTCGAAAAGAATGGTGGCCAACTGTTCGATAATGCCCACACCAAGATCTCCAACAAGTGCAACCGTGTGACCATTGAATTGAAGGAGGTGGGTGTGGGAGATGCTGGCCGTTATGCAGTTACAGCCTCCAATGCGGTGGGTCAGTCGACAAGCACAGCGGATTTGGTGGTGAAAAGTAAGTAGACAAATTTAAAATTAATTATTCCTTTTAGCTTTTTTTGTTAACCAGCAATTTCCAAGAACTAATGAGCATATAATTGTTTAGTACATATAAAAAATGGGTCATACATATGGCCTATATCGAATGTCAATATTTGTAGTTTGTCCGTCCGTCCATGCGCCACATCAATCAGTTCGGGGAGCATTAAAGTGTCATTGTCGGGGGCGTCAATAGATCTACAAACGTCAATGCCGCCTGTTTCGCATATTGATGAGTTTTTAGTGCCGTTCACTGTTTTTGTTTATATTCATGAAAAATATTTTTGGTCCGTTGAGGGAAAAACTTGCTCAATGCAAACGTTCTTGTCTTTTCATTATTTCTTATACGAAAAATTTCTAAATAATTTTGTGGTTGCCAGCGTGTGGGGGCAGCGAAGAGAGAAGAAGTGTGCCATAATTATGTAAATTTTGTTGTACACAAGTTGCTGTTCATTTACTCGCAGTTTTGCGACTTGTCGTCTTGTGTGGCTGAAAATAAAATCATTTTTACTGCCTAGCCTGTCTACATGAATTACTCATTATAGCTGATCATCTAGACGCCTGTACAAGTGAATTATTTTAGCGAGATCTTATAGATCTGTTGCAATGACATACAAAAGCAAATACATAGTTGTATTGAATTAGCTTTAGCTGATATGTGGTTTGTTGTGTGCTTTCAATTGAAAGTGGCCTGCGGTCTGTTGAGTGAACCACAACACATGCGCCGCAAATGTTGGCCAATTCTTTTGCTAATGATTCGGTTGGCTTCTTTTGTTCGGCAGAGACCATCTTTCCGCCAGTCTTCGGTCGACGTTTGCAGGCGCAGGTTAGCAAGAAGGGTGAGAAATTGATAATGGAAGTGGAAGTCACTGGTTTGCCAGAGCCCACAGTCGCTTGGCTAAAGGACGACATGCCAATCAAGGAAGCTGGCATTTCCGAGCATCGCCTGCTTGCCCAGGGCAACTCCTACAAGCTGATCATCGAGAAAGGTAAGACACTTCTTACTCGGGTTAATTTTTTTACTGAGAAGCTTTCTTTTCACAGCACAAACGACGGACTCTGGCAAGTATATGGTGAGAGCAACGAATGCTGGCGGTGAAGCCAAAAGCATTGCGGATTGTGCCATATTGGAGCCATCGCCAGAACGCATGCAGGAGGTAGTCAGAACGATTATCTATGATGCGCCGGCCGCTAGTGAATTCAAAACTGAAGTAAGTTTGCATGTGCTCAATATATAGAAAAAAAAAAAAAAAAAAAAAACGATAATCTGCCATATCCACCTGATATTGTATTTATCTTTTGACTGCAACTTTATCGATCGGTCCATCTATCTATCTATTCTCCCACCTACATACTATATAACTCTATCGAACTGTCAAATCTATTCTATAAACTATACTATAAAAAATTATTTATTCGACTTGTTACGTTCTTGACATGATTTATATTTACATTTACTATATATACATATATAATAAACAATTCTTGTGAATTTCTTCTCTCATTGATTTCGACGTTGTTCGTTTCGCTTTGCTCATTACACACAACATGGGTTCTCATGCAAACAAACATTCAAACACATATACTACATATCCGAATCTGAATCGTATCATCAATCGTTCCGACAACAGCCCCAGTCTTATCAGACAAATCAAAGCGATACAACCACTGCCAACGATCTGCATGGCCTGTCCGAGTCGAAAGTAACTACTGAGCATCGTTGCACCACCGAGGCAACGATGCGACTAGAGCACAAATCGACGTATCTAGACCTGCCCGAGCTAAGTTCGCGACCAAAGACACCAACCACCACAACCACCGACAATAACAACACTGCCAGCATGGATCAGACCGATACACAGACCAGTTTCAAGACTGGCGTTACACAAACCCCACCGCCCGTGCCACCCAAACCTTGTACTCCTGTGGTGGCTATACCCTTTGGCCAGCAGCAGCAGCAGCCACAATCACAACAACCACCGCAGATGCAGACGCAAATCAACACCAGATATGAGAGCAGCACCAGCGAACACAAATCCTCTTCTTCCTTTGAGTACTTTAAGAAGATGGATGAGGAGAGCATCACCCAGCGACCCAAGCCACTTGGCCAGAGACCTTTAGAGACGGTGGTGCGTCAGCCGCATGCTCAAAATCTGGCTGAAGAACTAAGAAGCATGAACCTCATACCAGGAGCACCGCCAGAGTTTTGCTATACACCCAAAGGAGAAAAACAGATGCCTAAGCCGGCGCTAATTCAGGAGAAGATTAAGATACTCGAGGAAGTGCAACCAATGGAGACACCACCACAAGGTGGTGTACCAATCTTTCCACCACCTCTCAATCTGCAGAGTATGCAGCATGAAACCACAATGACCAAGGAGGTCAAGGTAGAGTACGGTCAGCCAATTGTGCGCCCGGCTGCAATGCTTGCTACTCCGGCTCAGCAAAACACACGTTCGGCATCACCAAAGCCATCAGCAGAGGGTGTGGCCATGTCCAAGCTATGGACGCCCACTGGTGTCTCTGGCTACACTAGCGATGTGGAACAGAAGTCGGAACACCATATCAATATCAGCAAGTTGTCAACTCCAACACCCACCAAGGAGCTAAATGCGCCCTTCCTGGTGCAACAGGTTGCAAAAACCATTACACCACCTGAACCAGCAACTCCTGTTGCAGCGCCAGTCACACGACTGATCAATGTACAGCTTGAGCCAGGCACTCCACCAGAGATTTGTTTTGCTCCAAAGCAGGAGGAGGTGCGTCGGCATTCCCTAGTGGAGAGCATGGAGCAAAAACTGGAACAGAATCTCGTACAGGGCCCCAGCAAGGTGCTACCCCATTCGGTGCCGACTATATCTTCTGTAGCACCACCCAAACCCAATGGCTCTAGCTATCGCCCACCACCACCGGTAATGCCCAATCGTCTGGGACCCCACTATGAAAGTGAATATGAAAGCGATCGCTACAAGTGCAGTGGCAGCGAATCCGATGAGCCTGGCAATCGTGCACGTCAGGCCACAATGGAGACATCTTTCAAGTCCAGCGGCTATGCAGCCGATACAGAGGAACACTCCAGCTATCGCAAGTCGGAGTCTAGCTTTTACGAAACAAAATCTTCGTCTTCAACAAATGCTGCGCCAACTCAAATGCAGCCTGAGCCACCGGCACAGCTTTATTTTATGCCCAAGCCACAACCACAGCCACAACCACAGGCACCAGCAGCAGCACCTCAAACTACTAGCTACAGTCAGGAGGCGAAGGTTCGCATTGATCTCTTTCAGTCTCTCTCTGTGTCTGTCTCTAAACTTGTCTGTATATGTGTTGTTGTCGTTGTCTTTGTTGTTGTTGTTATGTGTAGCACTTGTACAAGAGTCTCTCGATTGCATATTGTGTTGTCTCTCAATTGTTATTGTCCTTGTCTAACCATTGCCATAAGCTGCTGGCTTGCCCTTAACTCTCATATGCATCCGCTGAACAAGCCATTAAGCACATTGCCATTATTAACAATGCGATATTTATTTGTTTGTGATGTTTTTTTTATACATTTACATATCAAAGTTATTCCAACTTTTTGCATTGTTTTTGTATGCGTTTAACTATTATCTAATACAGTTTTTGCGTTATCTAACTTCATGTTACTCAACACACATATTTGATCCTAAGCTAACTGTTTCCGATCTCTTTTACAGAACTACAAATACATGTCGTCCAGCATGTCAAGCAATATGCAGCAGAGCAGCAGCAGCTCCACCCATCACGAGACCAAGTACTCAACGAATGCTACTCCACTGATAACCATGCCCCAACCCAGTCCAGTGCCCGCCCAGCGTAAGACACCCGCTGCAGAATTCAGTGACTATAGCAGCGAGATTGATGAACGCTTCCGTTCGGTATCGCGTGCAAATGAATCCGATTCGGAGATCAAGGGCTATCGCGTGGTATTCCCACCTACGCCGACACCACGCACCAACATCGCCAATGGTCATAAATCGCCAGTGGTGGTTGTGACGCCATCGCCCATGGAATTTGAACCGATGCCCGCCGATTTGGGCAGCTTTGCGCGTCCAAAGTTCGAGCCCATTGGCAAAGAGATACGCCACGAGATCAAAACGGAGAGCAGCTCCAAGCAGTACAAGACCAGCCAACAGCATCAGCAACAACCACCACAACACGTCTTTAAGCCCAAGCCAGTGGCAGCCAAGTTCATTGCAGCAACCCAACAACAGCAGCAGCAACCAATGCCAGGATCACGTCCTACGATGTATTACAATGCCGTAGCAGGTGCTCCATTGCATACAGCCAAGGTGGCCCATGAGACGAAGAATGTGATGCAGATGCACGAGTCGACGGAGAGCTCCCAACGCGTTGTCAACATGCAACAGACCAAGCGTATCATTCACTTTGACAATCAACAGCAACAACATCAGCAGCAAACTCCCTTGGAACCTTTTCCATATAGTCCAGCTGCCAGTCGTACTCCATCAAGACAATCTCATTTTCCGCCGCCTGCGACTCCTACCAAGTTTATTCCAGGCGAGTACCGTGAAAGTGACTACGAGAGCGAGATTGAAGGCGCTAGGATTCAGCCATTGTGGTCACCCTACGGGGATGGTATGACAAAGGGTTATCGTCGTGTGGCACCACCGCAAGCAGGAGGTAGATCATGCAGCCTGCCCCGCACCTATGAGCGTGTACTTTCCCCCATGGAGTTTGATCGTGGACCGGAAATGCCCAGCAAGATCCATGTCGATGTTAATACGTTGAGGAAGGAGCAGCGAGGTGGCAGCACAGTGACCACACAGCATCGCACCCAGTCCCTAAATCGCAATAGCTCCATGAGGCAGCAGTACACCAACAGGTTGGCAGATGGCTCAATGGATCAGACGGATCAGCAGCTCAGAGGAAGCACCTTGCCAAGACCATCAGGCTACAGTTCCCTACAGCAGCAGGCAGAAGGTCAGGGCAAGCGTATGGGATCAACGTTTCTGCAGAAGTCGCATCAGTTTGTCGAGGATGTGAGCAGAGATATGCACAGCACGAACGGTGGACTGCGTCCTGGATTTAAGCGTGCACCCAGTGAGGGCAGCAATCAGCCCCAGGCCTACAGGGATGAATCACGTGTCTCCCAGTATGGTAAGTAGCGTTAAACCTTGCTTGAATCTAAACTAAAACTGCAGTAGATATACCCCAAAAACATAAATTGGTTGATTTTCTGATTGGTATTGAAAGTTAAGATTTGTTCATGAAGATTTTTGAAAATTCGATTATAATTTGATTGAGTGCTTTTTTCTACTAACACCCATAAAAAAAAACGATTTTGTTTATGTTAACTCTTAAGTTTTGTACAAACCTTTCCAATTGTCAACAAAAAACAACCATAACAACGAAACCCTAGGCACCAAATGCGTCGATCCCAATACTGGTTTAATCTATTTCAAATACGACTTTGGCTATGAGTTCGGCATACTCTTTCCCGGTGAGGGTCACAAGTTTGTAAGCAGCCAGTGGAACAGCAAGGGCGGCAATAATGACAAACTCTCCTCCGCCACCAATTCAACCACCATCCACAATGGTCGCCATTCACCGTATCCACTGAAGCTTGCCGCTGGCAATGAGCTGATTATACCCGTGCAACATGAACGCACTGCGGGCAGCAGCCACGGCTACAGCTCCGACAACGAGACACAGCGTCGCAGCTATGGGCGCGTCAAGGCAATGGCGCCACGTACATACGCCCAGAAGCGCTATAGTCTGCCCAGCTGTCACAGCTTGGATATTCATCTAGATCGTCTGCATGCGCAGGCGCCGCGTTTGCCATCGGAGCAGATGGTGCGCACAGGTACAGATTGACTTGCCAAGGATGCCAGGCTATCTATCTATCGATGTTGTCAACTAGTATAGAACACGTTGTCGTTGTTGTTCTTAATATCACATAATTGGTCGCAGGCACCAACAGAATTAAACGCTGCTGTCTGCCACCAATTGCTTTGCAATCGTCATTAAGTTGTAACACGGCGTATACTTAATTTAAGTGCCTCTCTTTGCTAACCCCATCAAATTTGCATGTTAACCAATGTTTTGCATGAATTTCGTTTTGTGTTGTGCCACATTTTGTTTTGTTTGTGTTTGTTTTGTGCATTGTGCTTTAAAGTGATAATATTATAAGGATAAAAAAGCTCGTTTGCTTGCCTTGCTGTGTGTTAATCTGACTAATGGACTCGCTGGCTTAGCTAGCAACAGAAGCAGTAGATTCTAATGTTTTTTGTCCAACATCATTAGTGCCGGAATTGCCCAATACGGAGCCAGTCAATGCCCATTTGAATCGCGATGAGCATGCACAAAGGCCGCCATTATTCATAACGGTAAGCGAAGTCATTAACCTAACCTGCGGCCAACCAACCAGTCTAAACTAAACTTTTCTCTCTCCCTGTCTGTGCAGCCACTGAAAGATATTGCGGTGGGCGTAGGTGGAACCGCCCGTTTTGAGTGCATTGTGCAGGCGCATCCGCAGCCACAGATTAACTGGACACACAACGGCTCTAATTTGGAGCAACGGATGGGGGGCAGCAGCCGGCATATCATTGAATACCGGAACGGCGTGTGCCGTCTAACACTGCCGCAGGCCTATCCGGGTGAGTTCGTAACTCAGCGAAACGTTACGTAATTCGACTGACCCGGCAAGAGCTCATTAATCGTTGGCCATTTTTTGATTCATTGCAGATGATAATGGCAGCTACGTTTGCAGTGCCATGAATCCGTTGGGCGCCGCCAGCACCAGCGGAAGTTTAAACGTTTCGAGCACAAATCGTGGATTTAGATATTAAGTTACATAAATTATGCAAATATTTATTTATTTATGATTTGTTCATGCCAAAGTTTTTACATTTTATTGTGTGTGCGTGTCCTCTAATTCTGTTATTTGGTTTTGATACAATATGCAATGGATCAGAACTAGCAAACCCCCACTACGTTTATGCTGAGGGAGTATAGTATTACTTGTGTTTTTCTTGTCGAAAATTAAAATAAATCAATTAAAAACGAACTATGAGTTTTTACTTTGTCTATGAACCGACAATTTTTAGCGATCAGTATTTTTGTTCTCTAAATAGTCTGCTCGCATTCTCCCCAAAAAGCTCTTTCTACAGCGCTCTCTGTGGTGAATTGTGTTGAATCAGTTCGAAAAAGCTACTTTTGCTTGTTCGAAAGCTTTCGAACAGGATTTTATCGAAAGATGGCGCTAGTTGATCTTTAATCATCGATCATCAAAATATAAAATCTAAAAAAAATATTTAAAATTAAAAACATTCATGAGCTTATTAATGTTAACCATATGGATACAATGTATAAGCGCTGTGGCACAGGAAATCATTTTTCAATTTTCATGTTTATATTATATTTTTCAAGGCCATATGGCTAAGTATTATTCATTAATTATCAAGTACACAAGAACTTTTGAAGTCTTAGTAAATAGTATACTAAATGTTTATAATAATTTATGAATATCTTTAAAATAGTTTATGTTTCAGAAACTTTTTGATTTACACACAGCAAATTGGTCTTTTTAAGATGCTATTCAAGATGTGTAGTTAATCTTGTCAACTACTAAAATCCCAAAAATTAGGTCAGCTAATTAGGATGGCAGATGTTTCGGCAACGATTCAAGTGTTTTCTAAAACAACATGACAATTAATCATAACAATATTTTTCTAAATGTGAAAACTCTGATCGGGTTTGCTTAAACAAATGTTTTCCTTTTGCAAAGAAAAATGGGAACATGTGTGGGTAGGTGGGTGACTGACTGACTGACCGACAAAATTGTTGTTGTTGTGTTTAGTTCTTGTTGCTGTGTTTGCTGGTGTGTGCTGCTCATCATAAACGATTTATTTCAATTTCAGCGTTGTTTATTTATCTATTATTCTCTTGAATATTCAAAGTGTTCCTTGTCGTTGTCGGTCGCACAAAAAATGTGTGCAAAATGCGATCGCTTGCCAAGAATAAGAAATGAAACAAACCGTGCAAAATATATGTATATTTCTGCAAGAAATTCTTCAAACAGCGACAGGCCAGACATAATAAACACACGAGTCTCGAGCCTTTAGGCCCATGGGTACTGCCAAGGTGCCACCCAGAGCTAGTTCAACAAAATTTAGTACATGTCCTTGACACTGACCAAAAAATAATATGAGCAAACGTGTACCTTATTGGCATGTGTTATATTTATAGTCATCGTGATTCGAAAAACCATTTTGGATGACACACTTTAAGCTAATGCGTGGGCAGAAAGTGCCTGCCAATGTGCCAAAATGCCAATTCTCGTGTACTTGGCCAAATTGTACAGGTCTGCAGGCCACCTGAACAACAACACCAAAATAAATTGGATGTTTGTCAAGAAAACTGAGTCATTTGTCTATTACTACTAAGTGCAGCACTATGTTTAATTGCGCTATAATGTCTTGCAATTGGTTTACAAGAAAGCTACAAATCGTTTTACAATGTAATCGTTTATTTATATGTGCAAGATAATTCACTTTAATGAGTCACAAAACTGTTCGCTTCCTGCGCCTGCGGGCTGACAACATTTTATGTCAGCATAAATGTTAATTACTATAAAAAATATATATTATCTAGTAAGTGAACCGCTTGCTTCGCTGGCTGTTTTAGTGCAAGTTTTGTCAATGGATATAAAATAAATAGTGAACTAAATATTTTTGCAAGGCCTGTTCCCTATCTTAAAGTTGTTTACTCTTTCGAAACTCACATTTTCCTTTTTTAGTGCTCACTTTCAACCTGAATGGAATATTTGGTGAAAATTTCAGCCTTCTAGCTCTTTTCGTTTAGGCTGTGGGTCTCTCAACAATCAGTCAGTCAGTTGGGACAAAGTCTTTTATATGTATAGATTAAGTCTTACGAGGTTGATACCCTGAAAATGATTTGTCCTTTTCTGTTCTTAGAATTGAACGCGTTCTTAGTACAGCTATGAAGTATACAATTCGAACATTAATTCTGATATGGAGCTCCGATTAAAATTTTAAATACAATTGGTTTTAAAAAAATTTTATTTGTTCCTTTTAACAGATTTTCAAAGATTCAGGGCATCAAAATCGCACAGCTTCATTCGATTTTGTTAACGCTTCAGTTTTGCTGGCCTTGTTCAACATTTTTATTTCATTTTTTTGTTTGGCACATTCGCCAAATTCAATATAAACACAAACTCTAGCATAATGTTTTCCCAATGTTTTTTTTTTTTTTTTTTTTGCCATTTCAACTATTTAGCCAAAGCTGGCCAGTTTTTGTTTCTATTTAAGCCCAAACATTCAACACAGTTTTTGCTGGAAATGATTTACACCCTGCGGCATTCAATGCTTTCAACGACGCTAATCGCCACGCGTATTTAGAGTGTCCACAAAAAATAAAAAACCGACGAAAATCCGTTGTGGAGATCGAAAGAAAATACACATATTTGTGTGATGAATATGCCGCAGCTATACAAACATTCGTTTGATGCTTTTTCTTGTTCGGATTTTCTAAATTAATTAGGCAATTTCTAAAAATAAACTATGAACTCAACGCCAGTCACACAAAACATTTTCTTTTGCTACTTAAAATTGCCCAACATTTTGACCAGTTTCCACTTCAGCAGCATGTTAATTCCATTAGAAGTTTGAACTTTCCAACAAGTTTTCAATTGAACATATAATGCCTTTTAATAAAGTCATTGAAAACTTTTCTAGTGCTGTTTCAATATTTAAATTTTGCAAAAACACAAAAACATTCTTGATGAAATTCTAACACTTATGTACTAACATTGTTGCTTCTACTAAAGTATGTACATATGTACAGATACCATAAGAATAAATGTCAACAACTGCGTCGTAGTGAGACTTGAATTATTTGAATATTTGACCATCAAAGTGGAGACTGGCACTTGTCTTAAATAAATAATAATACAATATTTCCGCATGGGTGTTTGTGTCATTTTGGCAAAATCTATAGATATGCTTGTGAAGGAAAATGATATATGCAAATATTTATACATTTGCTTAATGAGCATTAGACTTAAACCAACTGAAATACATATACATGGGATAATGGCCAAGAACATTTGATATTATAAGCAGTTGGGCGCATCGTAAAATTGTTTTTCCTACTTGACCGCCCGCCCACGGCAATTGTAATTAAGCAGACGCCCCAAAAAAAATTTGCGAAAAACTACGCAAATCCGTTGGGCCCGGAATGTGCTCGAAAACTTTTAGCACTTCATTTTGCTAAGCACATTAAAGCATTTAGCAAACAATTCTATAAACTAAATTTTGTATATATTTTAATTAGCTAAAAACAAGCTAGTGACTGACGCCTCAATATCAAATGCCCAGAGCAAGAGCAAAACCATCAAATTCAATTACATAATCCTCACGTTGACAGACTGTCCGATTTACACATGTATATAGCTATATAAGCACCATCTAGTATACATATTGCTATGGCACGCGTTAACCCTGCCAGTTCCCCCAGTTTACCCCTTTCGCAGCAAGAAATGAAGCGATTGCCACAATGTTGGCAGCACATTTATTTATACGCACGCTGTAAATTAGCATTAGCAAACAAAATAATATAAGAAAACAATTGAAAAGTGCAGCGCGCTGTGAATTTTATTTCAATTTAAATGTGAAAATGGGGCCAAGTTTTCAGCACCAAGAGAACGATTTTTCGCACACGCATTTTCGCATTCAAGTGCGCTCAATGCTCGTAAATATGCTGTTAATTGCAGAAAAGAAAAGCAAACCAACGAAACAGCTAACAAAGACGCAAGTGTTCAGAAGTATCATAGTTTTTACCAAACAGAATAACCTTAACCATGCAGCATATGCATCCCATAAATGCCATAAAGCCAAAAAACATTTCCGTATCTTTTATTGATTGCATTTTTCATCGCCAAAATTATTACAGATCAGGGCACTCAAACGGATTGTCTGCTCATCACCGAGGATGAGGAGGAACCACAACAACGGAATGGCAATAAAAATCCGCTACGCAAATCTGCCTCATTTTCATCCTCAACGACGGCCTCACAATCGCCGGGCAGTTCATCGTTGGGTTCGGCCACATCGACCATGTCGCTGCGCTCCACAACACCGCAACGTGCCAACAATCCAAATCAAACGGGTTCAACGCGTACGCTACGCAGCGATACGATCAACACATTCCAGAAATGGGAGACGACCGTTGAGTCGATTAGCTATGTGAGCACCAAAACCGTATCCATATCGGACTTTAGCAAGGAGCCACAGCTGCAGCAGGCACAAGCAGGTAAGCCAATATCCACCAACTAGCTAACTAACTGGGCTAAGATTATAATTTTAATGGCCATTTTGTGTGCTTGCTTTGTTTACTAACAAATCGCTCGTTATTCATGAGCTGAATGCATCAATAACATTTGAATTTTCCACAAATTTTATCATCAGCGATCTGGAAAATTGCTACTTACCTACAAATATGGGCTGTGCCCGAGCACAAACACAAATAAGCAAAAATCAAATATACATGAATGTAGTATTTGTGTGCGTGCATATTTCGAATATCTTTGGGGCACCGCATGTAAAATCACTAAATATAGATTACAACCACACGCACCGCATCGTAGCACATTGCAACTTTCATTTACAGAGAGCCAGAGCGAGTAACAAAAAGTGAGACAGAGAAAGAGAGAGAGATGGAACTTCAACTCTTGCTTTCTGTGTCGAACTGCAACTCTTGTGACTCTTGTGTCTAATTGTATAAACAATTGATATATATATACATATATATAAGTACCATATGAAAAAGCGACCACATTTGGACATTTTATACGTAAATTGCAGCTGGAGGCGCAGCTCGTTTCATTTCGTTTCGGTTTTCTGCGTTTTGCTGAAATTTGATGCGTTGACTGCATCACAGCGTCTGTCTGTTTGTTTGTCTGCCTGTCTGTGTGGCAATAAGATACAAAAGTACAAAAAGTATCTTAAGAGTTGAACTGATGCTGCTGCTGGTGCTGCGCTTTGCTTGGGGTCGCATTCATTTGCCGCTGGTGGGGGCTGCATTTCGCATTCATTTCATATATTTTTATTTTTCTTTGTCTCGGCTGCATGTCTCATAAAACCAAAAACCAAGTACCGCATGTCACATCATTTACACTTGCTCGTGTGTGTCTTTGTGTCATACAATGATGAACTTAATTGATATGCGAAATATTCTTCTTCTTGTTTGCAGTAAATTGAATGCAGTGCGCCTCCTCCACGGAGCTGGGCCCAATCCCCACAACACAAATACAACTAACTAAGAGCAACAATAATACCTAAATCTAAGCAAAGCCTTATTATTATCAACATAATATTATTAGCTACTAAAAAAAAGTGAGAAAAACCATATAAAACATTAATAATACTAATTAAAGCAAAAGAATTATGTGCAGATCTTCAGTTGTCTTGTTTTTTGTTTGCTTAACAACATTCTACTGTCATGACATAATTGGGCGAATATTTTTGCAAATCTCGTGCGATAAGATAGTCTGGGGCAGTCAAGCAGATTGCTCTTAATCTAAGACACAGCTGACAGCAGAAAACTACAAGATACATTTTGTAGCGCATCGCTGCAATCTGTTGCTGCTGTTGCTGCTGCTGCTGCTGCTGTCGTTTGTCTTGCAGAACCGGCTAACTGTTTATGTTGTTGTTTTACTACTCAGAAGTAGGCTTTGGATATGCTGAGTGCGTTTTTGTATTTAGTTTGTGTTCTTATCTCGTCGCGTTGCTTATGGCAAGCAGCAGATACATTAGTAGTATCTCCTGAGTGATAGTCACAACCTGGCAGCTTTATATTTTATTCTTAACTCGTAATAAGTGATTTCATAACTGTGCTGGTTTTAGGCATGTTAACAACAACAATTAATGTGTGCAGTAAAAACTAAATAATGTACTTACAATTGATAGCATTGCCAACCAGGTAGCCTTATAGAGTCTCAGTCAATGCTCATCCCATATATGGCCAATACCAAAACGCAACTCAGACACAACTCAAGTTGCAATTTGTAAAGACTGCAATTGTTTTGACGTCTTACGCACACATTGGCTAACGAAATAGAAAGTTTATTGCCAAAGGCGTCACCCGCGAGCGACATTTTTTTCTTATGCTAAAAGAAAATTCGAAAAACATCTTGGTCTTGATGATTAAGAGACCAAATGAATAATCAAATTTATATGTATGTAGCCAGAGCAGCGGGCCAAAATTGTATATATGTAGTTTTAAATTTAGAAAAGCCAAATAAATTGTGTGGAAAATTTAATATGAAGGTGCATGAAAAGCACTTAAAATATTTAATTAAAATGATTAGTAGTGCATACTTATAGAATCCACATATATAATCTTTTAGTGCACATCAAGTTGCCAAGTACTGGAGCTTATTGAATTATATTTGAGCATCGAGTGTATGCACTTTATTGTCCACTTTTACAGTATCTAGAATTTCGATAGAATTTCTTTTTCGTAACTTTTTTTTGATTTTGTTCTGCACACATATGTTGAAAAATACGTGTCAAAAATAAATCGTATATTATTTTTAGCCAACTTACTCAAAACCCGAACACTTGCCGAACCCAACAAAGAGCATAGCGTGAAAAATGAGCGAGAGATAAAACGATTCTAATTTTCCACAAACTCAAACTGCTATGTGCTAATGCTAGACTTTTAATTAATAGAACAGCAGCAAAGCACAGCAATTTGACTTTGTAGATGAGCGCTGGCAAATATTGAGATCGATAGGACTGAAAGTGTTGCATAGTCGATGTCCCAAGACGCTGCAGACGAAAGCTAACGTGTAAGAAAAACCTGCTTAAGCTGTTTCTTTGATATATTAGTGTAATCTTCTAAGATAAAGATTAATTGCAGAGCTGATAGCCTATTTAATGTGATTTCAAACACTTTGGCAACAAGTAGAGCCTGTTTCCGAAACACCCAGAGTGATTGACAGTTTCCAATCTTTAATCTTTAGTTGCCACTTTAGAGATGAACTTGTTCATAGGCCCCCAACAAGTTGTGTGTAGCGCATTTGCAGCAGACTCTCGAAGCAGTTTCCACAGCGGCAATAGCAACAACAAGCTGGTGGAAAGTGCAAAAATATCTCATGTGAAGCGAGAGAGCGCAAGTCGCACACGAAGATCGTGTGGCTCTCGGTTCGTGTGCGCCTTGTGGCAGCTACTTGATCGCATTCTCAACGATATTTTGTCATTCTTCGCTCGCACCTCACAAACGATCGACGTCTTGGTTTCAGTCTCGGGGATTATGACTTGAAACAGTTTGAAAATAGAAATTATTTAAAGAAATACATATATATATATATACATATAGATATATATATGTGTTCAGCCATATAGTTCGCATAGAGGTTTTTTTTAAAGAAATAGTCGCCGCATATATATAAAACGTCGCAAGGATAACGCATTGAAGTAAGGATAAACGAGTTTTCAATTGATTTAGTGTGTAAAATCTGTGAAAATATGAAAAATGTTCATGAAAAATTTGGTTTCGTAACCACTTTGAAAATTCTGAAAGAATTTTTCAGTGCGCTAAATATCTAAAAATAATCAACGAGCACTGCTTCGGGCGCGTTCGACGGGTGATTCGGCACATCGCTCGGGCATCGGATCGTGGGGTCCGCACCCAATTCGACAAATAAACTGTGAATTCGTGCATACACACAAAAAAATAAAATAGATGTGCATATAGATATGAATAAGCGATCTGCTCGATAGATGGTATTTAACATACACATGCATATAGATATATAAATATGTTTATATTGCTAAGCATATGTGTTTTTGTACATTATCCTGGCTGATCCTGGCAGGGAATACAGGCAACGAAAGCTTAGATAATGTACAGAATTGTGAAAACTATACTGTGTGCAATGAATAATAAAAATCCGAGCAGTAAGCAGTGAACAGTGCAGACTTTTCGCATTGGAAATACCAGAATGAAAAGAAAAATGTTAAAAATAGCCCCTGAAAAATAAGAAGATACCACCGACACAGTGTGTATCGAACGACGTCCGTGTGTGTTTGTGTGTCGTAGTGAAAAATTTCAAGTGGCTAAAAATAGCTCAAAATGCCTCACAAGCAAAGAATATGAATATGAAGAAGGATAGGTGGTGGTGATGGTGTTGATAATGATGAAGAAATATTTTTTAAATATGTATTGTACATACACATAGGAATATATACATAGATATATTGAAAATATTTGCAGCTCGGGTCTGAAGCATAAAAAAGTCCCCAAGCAAATTTAAGTGTGTGTCATAAAGATAAAAAAGAAAAGAAATATGCGTTTAGCACACTGAAAAGAAATCCAAAAAAAAAATACAAAATAAAAACACAATATTCAACGTTTGCCAAAAGCTATTTTCGTGTGATAAATGTTTAGTGTGTGTTGGTTTGGTGAAAAATACATAAAATTTTAATGAGAATTTTCTTTTCTATTTTGCCCTGTATTCAATTTCAGCAATAAAGAAGCGAATTTATTTGTATAGAAATCAATATACATAAATAAATATATATATAAAGTGAAGAAGCAATTCAAAGAGAAAAGTGATCGAGAGAGGTGTTTTATTTTAGTGCAGTTGACAACTGCAACGATTTGGTTGTCATTTTCAATGATATATAGTGATATATAACAACTAAAAATGCAACGACAAAATCCGAATCCGTACCAGCAGCAGCAGCAGCACGAGCAGCACCAACAACAACAGGTGCAGCAGCAATACTCCACTCAGGAGTATTCGCACTCTAGTCAAGAGCAGCATCAGCAGCAAAGGATTAGCCGTACTGAACAACATGTTCAGAGGAGTCAAATCACCACTCAGCAACGAGGTCAGTCCGTCTGCCTGTCTGCCTGCCTGCTTGTCTGGCAGTCTGTATTCGTCTGTCATGTCAAATGTTATTCCATCACGTTGATGGATTTGTAGCAAGCTGCATTGGGCAGTGAGATTCACACCGTGGATTTAGAATCTTTACTGTTCCATGCTCTTGTTACTGAACATTCATTCGATACAGACAATTTGCACTTGAAGCGAATGCTTTTTTCATACCAATATCATTGCATGCTAAATCAGATTTGTTTAACACTTGCCAATTTTTCTGGCCGCTCTCGTGGTTTTAACTATGTTAAAAATCATGTTGCAAAGCTCGATTCGCAACATTTATTGAAACACATGCTAACTTATTTAAAATTATTAACAAATTTCAAAAACAGAAATGTGGAGAAAACTTAATTATTGCATGAACATAGAGTACCAAATTTCTTTATTAATGTAATTTGAGTAAATATTGATTCTAATTTTCTGAAGATGTTTTTTTTTTAATGGCTAAAAAGTTTTTATTGGAATAATGTAGTAAATTCGCATTTGTCTTTTGAGCTTAATTCTAACAAAACCTTTTTATCAATTGAACAAATATTTTTAAAGCAAATCACGTTTAACTAGTGTTTGTCTTTTTTTTTGTCATAATATATCGCATGGAAGAAAGCATATGAAACCATACACATCATCATGATCAGCATCATGAACTGAGTCCTATTTTTCTATTCAAAAGATTTTTTACTGCCGCAAATAGATCCTTTGTCAAAGCTGAGTCCAACAACTGTAAAGCTACCATAAAAAATCCAACATCAATAACAAAGTTTTAAAAATGTGCTCTGCCTTTGTATGTTATCGTCGAATAAATTATAGTTCTCCTACTTATTATGATGTATCGAGTCCTTAACATGCATATGTATATTATACAATATTACACGTAGAAGAGGCTATATTAGGCATGTCGAATATTATACAAGTAAGAAGGCTCTAGTCGAGAAATCCCGACTAGGACATACCCTTAACCCCATACGCAACGCGTACAGTCATTTGTGTCTATTTTTCGAGTGACTAATATGACCAAAATAACCAAATTTCAAACTGCAATATCTTCGGTGTTTCTCAACCGATTTTGATCAAATGTTCATTATTTTATCCGTAGTCTCAAACCTCATTTTCACAATTTTGAAATTCAAGAATTTTTCTATTATTTTTATACCCTTAACCCATAAAATGGGTAAATAAGGGTATAATGGTTTTGTGCAAATGCATGTAACAGAAAAAAGGAAGCATCTTCGACCCTATAAAGTATATATATTTTTGATCAGCATCAATAGCAGAGTCGATATAGCACAGACGGACGTGTCTGTCTGTATAAAAGCGCCGATCTCAGGGACTATAAGGGCTAGACACTTTCAATTTAAAACTTAAACTCCTCTAAACCATAAGCAGAACAAATTTATTTCAAATTATAGATAACTCTTTTGGTTTTCAATTGACACATGTGATCAATAGCAAAAAAATCTTGAATATCAAAATTGTGAAAATAAGGTCTTAATCTATGGATAGAAAAATAACATCTGAACAAATTTTAAGAAAAAATCGGTTAAGAAACACCGGACAAATCGCAGTTTGGTCATATTGGTCACTGGGTGAATACACTCAAGTACGCGTTACGTACGGGGTTAAGGGTATGTCCTGGTCGCGATTTCTTTACTAGAACCTTCTCATAGTAGAATTATGTTAAAGATTTATATATGTTTGAATGGCAGCTATACAAAAAAGTGATCCGATTTGGCCGATTTTAACAACTGAAATTACTGCAACAAGAAAATCTCGACCCAAGTTTTAGCTAAGTAGCTCAAAAATGGTTATCTAATTTGCAGTGATCGCGATGTTAATCAAGAATATTCGTTCTTTACATGGTCAGATACTTTCCGTCTATGCGTTACACATGTCATGTGAAAATATCTTGCATTTGCGTGTCAGCCAAATGATGTAGTGTTAAGTTTTAGTTCGATGGCGCAAAAACTCTAAAATTCGTTGGCATAAAAACTAAACCAACTCATCTATTGATGTTCAATTAGAAAATATAAACTTTATGAGCTTGAAAATGCTTTATGAAAAAATGTTTTTTTTTCGCTGTTCAATTGTTTACAAATAAAATTGTATTTATGTCTTTGGTTTCATCATGGCCATTTTTCCTATAACTTTAATGCGTTTTCTGTTTTTGTTAAAAGTGATCATATTTCTAACGTGCTGTGTAGTAATTGCAATAGAATAAACTTTTTCAATAAGGTATTAGTAACAGCAAAACGAAAATATGATCGGAAACAGATGTTTATAAGTTAAACAAAGTTTCCATACGGAATTCACAAACGTTTAAATATTTGTAATAGTGTTTACAAAAACTTTCTCAGAATGTTTATAAATATCAATAAATATAAAGGTTTCATCTTAAGAAATTGTGCAACTCCGATGTCGCTCAAAATCAATGCGATTCTTTTCAGTTAGCATGTTATTTGATTACACTTTCAAACATACGTTATAAGCTTAATCACTTGTATAATGCGTAAGAATTAAAATTATTATTGATTAATTACACTTTGTCTGAAAATGTATTTTGCGAAAATGACTCATCTACTTATATGTATTAAAACATACACATGTTTGACCATCAAACATTCAAATTGTTCATATTCATCTTATATTTCATAACTTAAATCTTAATTGACAATCAGCCAAAAATTCGGTCTATTTTTAAATATTCCATTCATTTGCCAAAATGTTGAGCGCGCGCTGCACTGACATACATATACATGTACAAATATGTAGTATAAAAGAACAGTATAAGAGATCTTATACTTCTTGCTTTGTTTACATTTTTCACTTGCTGGCTTTGTGTTGTCGGTTTCCATAGGAGAAAGTGAGTAAGATGTATGGCGGCAGTGATCTCTTATACTGACAGCCGAAGGCAGCCGATGGTTGTTTGCCGAACTACATGAGTATGCGCACAACAGTCAGAGAGGGAGAGCAAAAGAGAAAGTGAGCAGGAGAGCGTGAACAAAGAAGAATTGAAAGGAGAACAGAAAAACAGCTGTTTTTGTTGTTTGTTTACATTCACCTGTTGATTAGAGACACACTTCAGAAAAATTCTATGCTAATGCCAAAAAAAAAAAAAACATTTGCGCATTTAAGTTAATATGCCTATATATATAGGATTTATTTATAGATAATCGTACGCGTGCCAACTTTTAAATATAGGTAACCCAAACTATAAATAATACATCCCTGACAATGATATTATATTTTAAAGTTCTTGTTTATATTTAGTTTTGCTGTATGTGTACTAAAGTATTTAAGTGTTGGTAAAGAAGAGACAGTGGCTTATAGTTAAATATTCATAGAAACCGGCATTTCAATCGTTCGAATAACTTTTAATAATATATTTTATAAGTGCATGAAATTTATATTTTTTGTTAATTACTAATCGTTTTAATATCTCACATTCATTTTAGCGAGTTTCACCGCAAACTTTAGCTGTTCTTTATTACATTGCATTTCTTAACAACTTTACAGTTCATCAACATCAAGGTGGTATTGGAGGCACCTACGTACCGCCGTCGTTGACACACGTTTATGCCCAAGGTGATATTTCACCGCCTGTATTCGAGCAGATTTTCAAGAACGCTCGCTTTGCCCAGGGTGGCAACGCCCTGTTCGAAGGTAGGCTTCGTGGCAACCCAAAGCCATTCGTTACATGGACCCGAAAAGGCGCACCACTTCTCGAGTCGCAAAAGTTTCGTATGAGCTACAATGAGGCCACCGGTGATGTGTCCCTGCTGATCAATCAGATCGGACCTGGAGACGAGGGCGAGTATACGTGTACGGCTCGTAATCAGTACGGCGAGGCTATTTGCAGTGTCTACATTCAACCGGAAGGCGCACCAATGCCTGCTTTGCAACCCATTCAGAATTTGGAGAAGAACATCTACTCCAACGGATATTCCTATACGTCCATTGAGGAGGAGTTCCGTGTGGATACCTTTGAGTATAGACTTTTGCGTGAGGTGTCCTTCAGGGAGGCCATCACGCGTCGCTCTGGCTATGAGCAGGATAGTCAGCTGTCCCATGAGCTGGATCGCTCCCTGGGTCCTGCGCAAGCACCACAAATATCGCAGAAACCTAGAAGCTCCAAGCTCATCGAGGGCTCTGATGCTGTCTTCACTGCACGCGTTGGCTCCAATCCAAAACCACGTCTCACCTGGTTCCACAATGGTCAACGATTGGTTGCTTCGCAAAAGTATGAGATCTCTTATTCGAGTGGCGTTGCCACACTGCGTGTAAAGAACGCCAACATCAAGGATGGCGGTCACTACACCCTTTGGCTGAAAATCTACAAGGCTGCATCGTTTCCTCAGCCGTTTTGGCTGTTGAGCCAGCTGCTGAGACTGCCTACGAGCCCAAGCCTGTGGATCCAATGGCCGAGCAGCTCGAAGCGGGCAAGGCATTG
This sequence comes from Scaptomyza pallida, assembly GCA_018152965.1. NCBI lineage: Eukaryota > Metazoa > Arthropoda > Insecta > Diptera > Drosophilidae > Scaptomyza > Scaptomyza pallida. Next base: position 3,804,078 of record JAECXP010000238.1, read on the forward strand.
CCACCCACTTTTGTGAAAGGCTTTATGGATCGCGAGGTGACCGAGGGTCGCATGACGCGTTTCGATTGCCGTGTTACTGGCAATCCCTATCCGGAGGTATTCTGGTTTATCAATGGCCGTCAAGTGCGCGATGATGCTTCGCACAAGATTCTGGTCAACGAGTCTGGAAGCCATTCGCTGATGATTACGAACGTCAGCCGTTTGGATGGAGGCGCAGTACAGTGCTTGGCACGTAACAAGGCCGGAGAGGTGGCCATTGAGGCACAGTTGCAAGTGTTGGAGAAAGAGCAAGTTGTCGCACCACAATTTGTTCAACGCTTTAGCACGATGACTGTCCGTGAAGGAGAACCAATCACCATGAGTGCCAATGCCATTGGCACACCCGTGCCACGCATCACCTGGCAAAAAGATGGAGTGCAAATCTCATCAACTGGTGAACGGTTTGTTGGCATTGATGGCGGCGCCACCTGCCTGGAGATACCGCATGTGAAAGCTGCCGATGCTGGCTGGTACCAGTGTACCGCACAAAATATTGCCGGTTCCACGGCGAACCGGGCAAGACTCTATGTCGAAGTTCCCAGAGAGCAACCAAGTCACGAACAGAGACGTCTTAATCTACCAAGACCAACGAAAGTTATCGAGCCTGAGTAAGTTCATCTGTGACTTTCACAATATAATATTGTTTATTCATTTATCTCTTATTGTAGGCCAAGTCCTGGTCCAGAAATTATTTATCTGCGTCATGTGGAACGCGCCAAGCCGCATCTGCGTCCTGGCGAGGAGGATCGCGTTTATCCACCACCACAGTTCATTATACCGCTACAAAATGTGCAGCAGACTGAAGGTGGTCGTGTCCACATGGAGGCGCGCATTGAACCTGTCGGCGATCCCACCATGGTCGTCGAATGGTTCCTCAATGGTCGTCCACTGGCAGCTAGTAAGTACTTAGGGTTATCCCAGTATTTGTCCGAATTTACTAAACATGGCGTGTTTTTTAAAGGTGCTCGTGCCACATCTGTCTTCAAGTTTGGCTTTATTGCTCTAGACCTTTTGAGCATTATGGGCCATGATTCTGGAGAATACATGTGCCGTGTGAGCAATGCTAGCGGTGTCGCCGAATCGCGCGCTATTCTATCGGTGGTGCAGCGTCCATCGATTGAGCAATCGTCGCAGAATCCGAATAGCATGCAGTACATCAATCAACTGGAAGATTATTCACGCTATCAGCGCCAGGAGAGCTCAGAGGAGTTGATGAATCAAGCTCCACAATTTATACGTCCACTGCGCGAACTGGGTGAATTTGAGGAAGGCAAGAATGTGCACTTTGAGGCACAAGTAACTCCCGTCAATGATCCCAGCATGCGTGTGGAATGGTACAAGGATGGTCTACCCATCACTGCCAGTTCGCGCATCACGGCCATTTTTAACTTCGGCTATGTCTCCCTTAACATACTGCACCTACGTGCCGAAGATGCCGGCGAATACACCGTCCGGGCCGTGAATCGCATTGGCGAGGCCATTAGTCAGTCCACAATACGCGTGCATACGCGCTCCCAGGTCACTGCCGATCTGGGTATACCCGAGCAGCAGCGTTATATTGAGAAGGTTGAGCAATTGGAAGACTACCGCAAATCTCAGCAGCGCCGCCATGTCCAAGAAGCACCCGAGGCCATAGCACCGCCCCAATTCAAGACACCTATCCAGAACCAATTGGATCTACGTGAGCATGCGCATGCCCATTTCGAGGCACGTCTCGAACCCGTTGGCGATTCCACCATGCGTGTTGAGTGGCTTAAGGATGGTCAGCCGCTAGAGGCTAGCTCGCGTATCACCACCTACCATAACTTTGGCTATGTCGCTCTGACCATCAAGCAGATAACCATTTATGATGCAGGCACTTACACCTGTCGTGCCTACAATGCAATGGGCCAGGACACTACGACTGCCCAGTGTACGGTCATATCAAAGAATGAGATTGTCACAGACACTCAGCATGCAGGTGGCTTGCAGAAGATTCAGCACTTGGAAGACTCATCACGATATGGTCGCCGTGAGGAGGAGGAGACATACATTACTCAAGCACCACGTTTCCTTGGTCCAATGAAGGGCACCACTAAGATTTTGGAAGGTCAACGCGCTCACTTTGAGGCCCGCGTGGAGCCCCAAAGCGATTTGGGCATGCAGATTGAATGGTATCACAACGGTCGCTCTATTACCGCTGCCAATCGCATCCAAACATACTACGATTTCGGCTATGTTGCCCTGGATATCTCCCAAGTGCGCGCCGAAGATGCGGGCCTTTATCAGGTGGTGGCTAGAAACAAGCTAGGTGAAGCTCAGTTGCAAGCAACGATGATAGTGGAAAGTAAGTATTCATTTAACCTTAAACATAGATTGATTTTCGTTTAACCCGTTTGTATTGTGCTTTACAGCTCGTTCCAGCATCGACACATCTAGCATGCATCGCGGCCTCTATGAGAAGACTCAGAACATGGAGAATAGGCCATTTGTCGAGCCTCAATACGATATTGAGGAAATCTCCAAGTCGAAGCCTGTCTTTGTGCAACCTTTGACTGATCCCAAGCCCATTCACGATGGCAAGAATATTCATCTGGAGTGCCGTCTCGAGCCCATGGGTGATCCAACAATGCGCGTCGAATGGTTCCAAAACGGACGCCCAGTTACGGTCGGCTCCCGTTTCCGTACCTATTACGATTTTGGATTTGTCGCTTTAGACATCATTCAGGCAACGGCTGCCGATTCCGGCGAGTACACTGTGCGTGCTACCAATCATTTGGGCTCAGCTCATACGTCTGCCTGTGTGCGTGTGATCGATCGCACCGATGTGGTAACGGAAACCCAGAACGAGCAGTCGCTGGAGCAGATTCAGCTGCTCGAAGACTCGCGCCGCCGTCAACATCGTGAGGAAGACATTACTGTTATGCAGGCTCCGCAATTTACACGTGCATTGCACAACATTGAAACCGTCGAGGGCACTAATGTGCATTTGGAGTGTCGCCTGCAGCCTGTAGGTGATCCCAGCATGCGCATCGAATGGTTTGTTAATGGCAAGCCGGTAAAGACTGGCCATCGCTTCCGTCCCGCCTACGAATTTGATTATGTGGCGTTGGATTTGCTCGGTTGTTATGCCATCGACTCAGGCGTCTACACGTGCCAGGCACGCAACCAACTGGGTGAAGCCGTCACTTCAGGCTCTGTACGTATCATTGCCAAGAGCGATTTAATACTGGAAACCCAGAACAAGTCTGGTCTACAAAAGATCCAGTATCTAGAGGATTCATCCCGCTATCGTCGGAACGAGGAAATCGATGAAGTGGTTAACATTCGTCCACGTTTCCTAACCCATCCTAAGAGCTTGACCAACACCCGAGAGGGAGCCCATGCGCATTTTGAATGCAAAATTGAACCAGTAACCGATCCTAATCTGAAGGTGGAGTGGTTCAAGAACGGTCGTCCAATTACGGTGGGACATCGTTTCCGTCCTATTCACGATTTTGGCTATGTTGCCTTGGACATCGTTGGTTTGATCGCAGAAGATTCGGGTGTTTACACATGCCGGGCTGTTAATCTTATTGGTTCCGATGAAACTCAGGTGGAGCTGCAATGCCGCAGCGGTGAACAAATTGTTACGGTTACGCAGAACGAGGCTGGTCTTGAGCAGATTCATTATTTGGAGGATCGCTCGCGCTACAGCCGTCGAGAGGAGATTGACGAGAGCACCAAGCAAGCTCCTGTTTTTACTACCTCACTCAAGAACGTTGAGATCAAGGAGAACCAACGCGCTCACTTTGAATGCCGTCTTATTCCCGTTTCGGATCCTTCGATGCGCGTGGAATGGTACCATAACAATTTACCGCTTAAGTCTGGCTCCCGTTTCACAGAGACAAACAACTTCGGCTTTGTTGCCCTAGACATAATGTCCACGCTTCCCGAAGATGCCGGTACCTACACCTGCCGTGCCTATAATGCAGTTGGTGAAGCCATTACCTCAGCCGTTGCAATTGTGCATACCAAGAAGTCTATCTATTTGGAGTCGCAGCATGAGACAGCTTTACCACGTCTGCAGCACTTGGAGGATGGCTCCAAGCGTCAGCGCATCAGCGTACAGGACGAGGTTGTCTCACAGGCTCCGGTCTTCACCATGCCAGTGCGTGATGTGCGCGTTGCTGAAAACCAAGCGGTGCACTTTGAGGCTCGTCTAATACCCGTTGGCGATCCGAAGTTAACGGTTGAATGGCTGCGAAACGGTCAGCCCATTGAGGCATCCAATCGCACCACCACGATGCATGACTTTGGCTATGTAGCCCTAAATATGAAGTATGTGAATCCCGAAGATTCCGGCACCTACACCTGCCGTGCGGTTAATGAGTTAGGTCAGGCAGTGACCTCTGCCTCCTTGATTGTGCAGTCCAAGACTTCTATTCAATTGGAGACTCAACACGAGGCAGCTATGCACAAGATTCATCAGCTAGAGGACCACAGCAAGTACCAGCGACGTGAAGAAGAGGAGTATACTGTTACTTCTGCTCCCATGTTTGTCACCAAGTTGATTGGTCCCACCAAGCTAGTTGAGGGCCAGAGTGCTCATTATGAGTGCCGCATTGAACCCTATCCGGACCCGAACCTAAAGGTCGAGTGGTTCCACAACGGCAAACCACTAAGCACCGGCCATCGCTTCCGCACCACATATGACTTTGGCTTCGCTGCCCTAGACATTCTTACGGTCTATGCAGAGGATAGTGGCGAGTACACTTGTCGTGTGACCAACAAACTAGGCGAGGCTGTCAATTCGATTGTATTGAATGTGACATCCCGCTCGTCGATTATTCTAGAAACCCAACACGAGGAGGCACTCCATAAGATTCAGCATCTAGAAGATACCACTCGCTTCCAGCGCAAGACTGAGGAGGAACAGTTCCATGCAGAGCGTCCACAGTTTGGAAGACCACTGCGTAATGCCAAGGTTAATGAAGGCACACCCGTCCATTTGGAAGCCACATTGATCCCAGTGAATGACCCCACCATGAAAGTCGAATGGTACTGCAATGGTAAACCCATCCAATCCGGTCATCGTTTTAAGACAACCTATGATTTTGGATTTGTTGCCCTTGACATCCTGTATGCCCACGCCGAGGATACAGGCACCTACATGTGCAAGGCAAAGAATGCTGTCGGGGAAGCTGTCACGACTTGTGCTGTAAACGTAACAGGTATATCATAAAATCGATTAATTTGTTTATTATTACTAATTTGTTTCGATCTGCAGCAAACAAGACACTGGATCTAGATACGCTAGATGCTCAGCGACTGGAGAAGATTCGCCAACTGGAGAACTATGCGCCACCCACTAAGGCCGTTGTGGAGGAGAAGGGGCAAAAGCCAGTTTTCCTCACACCTCTTAGCAATATGGAACATCTGAAGGAGGGCGAGCATGCTCATTTGGAATGTCGTGTTGAGCCCATCAGCGATCCCAATCTTAAGATCGAATGGTTCTGCAATGGCAAGCAATTGCCCACTGGGCATCGCTATCGCACCACCCATGACTTTGGCTATGTTGCCCTTGATATATTGTATGTCTATGGCGAAGACACGGGCACCTACATGTGCAAGGCCACCAATCTGCTCGGCGAAGCTGTCAATACCTGCAATGTGCGTGTGCTAAACCGTCGCAGCATGATCCTGGATACCCAGCATCCCGATGCAATGGAGAAGATCCAGAAGCTGGAGTCGAAGGTTGTTACCACACGCACAGAGGTCGGCGATCAGCCAATCGGACCGCCCCACTTTACAGCTGAATTGCGTGGCTCCACGGAAATCTACGAAGGTCAGACAGCTCACTTTGAAGCACAAGTAGCGCCCGTGCACGATCCCAACTTGCGCATTGAGTTCTATCATAATGGCAAGCCATTGCCCTCAGCAGCCCGCTTCCATATCACCTTTGACTTTGGCTATGTCTCTTTGGACATTACCCATGCTGTCGCCGAAGATGCAGGCGAGTACTCTGTGCGCGCTGTTAATGCCTTGGGACAGGCTGTTTCCTCAACTAAGTTGCGTGTGATTGCCCGTGGAACCATCATTTCGGACACTCAACATCCTGAGGGCTTAGAGAAGATTCGCAAACTAGAATCTGCGGCACCGCATCAGCGCCAGGAGGTGGAAACTCCTGGAACACGCCAACGTCCAGTGTTTACGCAACCTCTGCAAAATATTGACCGTATTAATGAGCACCAAACGGCTCACTTTGAGGCACGCCTGATTCCCGTGGGTGATCCTAACCTGAAGGTCGAATGGTACCGTAATGAAAAAATAATTGAGGACAGCTCTCGCATCACTAAGCAACATGACTTTGGATTTGTATCGCTCGACATCTCACACATCCGCAAGGAAGATGAGGGTGTCTACATGTGCCGTGCTGTTAATCCACTTGGTGAGGCCGTCACCACCGCCTCTATGCGTGTGGTAAGCGAAGCTACCATCATTATGGACACTCAACATCCGGACAGCATCAGTCGCATTCATCAGCTGGAAAAGCCGATGGCTCCACGTCCAACGGAACCCGAGCGTCTATTCGAGAAGCCAATCTTCACTCAACTGTTAACGGGACCATCCGAGCTGTGGGAAGGGGCTCATGCACACTTTGAGGCGCGCGTAGTGCCTGTAGGTGATCCATCTCTGAAATTTGAGTGGTATATTAACGGCGTCGAGCTGCAAATGGGCTCGCGTCTGCGTACCACTCATGACTTTGGCTTTGTCACACTGGATATTGCCGCTGTTGTGCCTGAAGATGCTGGCGTTTACATGTGCCGCGCATACAATGCAGCTGGTGAGGCTGTATCTTCTGCTGCTATGAAGGTAAAAACACGTGCCAATATCGATGGACAACCTTTGATACCAGAGTCATGGGAAGCAATTCGTCTTAAGGAGGCTGCCATGAATCGTGTGCCTGAAATGTTTGTTGACTCAACACCCCAGCAGGCGCCGGTGTTCACCACTCACTTGCAGAGCTATGACAAGTTGCATGAGGGTCAGCATGTTCATCTAGAGGCTCAGGTAGAGCCACGTGCCGATCCCAATCTGCGCATCGAGTGGTTTAAAAATGGAATTTCCCTTACCACTGGCTCACGCATCCGTAGCACCTTTGACTTTGGTCTGGTCACGCTTTCAATTAATGGATTGCGGGAAGATGACTCTGCTATTTATACCTGCAAGGCTACCAACCAGATTGGTGAGGCTGTTTCAACTTCATCGCTCAAGATCGAAGATCGCCACTGGCTACAGGCTGAATCACTGCATCCCGATTCGTTGCCTCGTATAGGTCAACTAGAGGCACCCAAGGAGGGACGCCCTGAGGCTCCGGAGCCAACGTATGAGACGCCCGTGTTTATTACTCATCTGAACAACATTGAGTGCAACGAGACAGACAATGTGCGTTTTGAGTGCAACGTTGAGCCAGCTCGTGATCCAACAATGAAGATCGAATGGTTCTACAATGGTCAACCTCTACAGGCAGCTGCCAAGTTTAAGTCCATCTATGACTTTGGCTATTGTGCTTTGGATTCAAGCAATACCTATGCGGAGAACAGTGGTATCTATACATGCAAGGCCACCAATAGCAAGGGATCTGCCACTACCTCTGGTACATTGAAATGCACTGGAGGCAAGACTATGTTCCTGGATACACAACATCCACAGGGCGTTAGCGGTTTGGAAGCTGTGCAAGAAACAGAGGAAGCATTGGCCAATCGCTATGCACAAAAGGCAACTAAGCCGGAGACTCAGTATCCACCACCAGTGTGGACCAAACCCCTACAGCAGGAGTTCCACTTGTCCGAGGCTCAATCTATTCACTTGGAGGCCAATGTCGAACCCAAAGAGGATCCCAATTTGTTCATTGAATGGTATTTCAATGGTAAATTGCTGCAACATGGCTCACGCTTTAAGATGACCAGCGAATTTGGTTTTGTTACCATGGATATGATTGAGGTCTACTCCAGGGATCAAGGCATCTACACTTGCAAGGCATATAACAAGGCTGGAGAGGCATTCACCTCTACCACCATTTTCTGCTCAACCAAGGAGAGCGTTATTGAATCTACTCAACATCCAAAGGGTGCTGAGGGTCTTGAACAGATTCAGGATCTTGAGGATTCTCTACGCAAGGATGGCAGCAAGCCGGAACAGCCAGAACAAGGCATCGCTCCACGCTTCACCACCGAATTCGTCAATATTGTGGACATTGGAGAAGGAGAGTTGGCCCATTACGAAGCAAACCTAATTCCTCTGGGCGACCAGAGCATGGTTATTGAATGGTTCTTTAATGGCAAAGTGCTTGAGGCAAGTCATCGCGTTCGCACCATCTATGCCTTTGGTACCGTTGCTCTAGAAGTTCTAGGCACAAAAATCGAAGACACTGGAACCTACACCTGCCGTGCCACCAACAAATATGGTTCTGCTGAGATCAGCTGCACATTGGAGTGTGTAGATAAGCCACGTGGTCAGAAGCCTCACTTCACATCGCACATTCAGCCGTTGCAGGGCTTGAAGGATGGCCAATCAGCTCACTTTGAATGTACCCTTATACCGGTAAATGATCCGGAATTGAAGGTTGAATGGTATCACAATGGCAAGCTGCTTCGTCACTCGAATCGCATCAAGACGGTATCCGACTTTGGCTATGTGGTGTTGGACATTGCTTATCTGCAAGATCACGACAGTGGTGAATATGTTTGCCGTGCTTACAATAAATATGGTGAGGACTTCACCCGCACCACTCTCAACTGTGGCGGCCGTGGCGGTGTCTTCTATGACAGCCTGCAGCCCGATTCGCTGCAAAGAATTCGGGAGCTCGAGTGCCCACAAGGACAGCAAGCAGACACCAGTGCACCGATTGCCGCAGAGCCACCCAAATTTATTACCCAGATTGCTGACGTTACCAAACTTGTTGAGGGACAGAGTGCTCACTTTGAGGCGCGTTTGACACCGATTACCGATCCTGACCTGGTTGTAGAATGGTATTTCAATGGCAAGAAACTGCCACATGGTCATCGTTTCCGCACTTTCCACGACTTCGGCATTGTTATCCTGGATATTCTGTACTGCTACGAGGAGAACTCTGGTGTCTACGAGTGTCGTGCCCACAATAAATATGGCGAGGATGTCACTAGGGCTACACTGAAGTGTGCATCAAAGGCCAGTCTGATTTTGGACTCGCAACTGCCCCGCGGCATGGAGGGCGGTCTGGAGAAGATTGCTAATCTCGAGTACAGCATGGTACGCACACGCGATGAGACTACCGAAGACACCAAAGGCAAAGCACCCGTGTTTACCGTTCCACTGGAGAACATTGAGAATTTGCGTGAAGGTGAGAATGCTCACTATGAGGCACGCATTACACCTGCTGATGATCCCAAGCTAAAGATCGAATGGTATTGGAATGGACGTCCATTAAAGGCCGGCTCTCGCTTCCGCACTTTCTGTGACTTTGGTTTCGTTATTTTGGAGATTTCACCAGTTTACCCTGAGGACTCTGGTGAATATTCCTGCCGAGCGATCAATGAGTATGGTGAAGCTGTGACCACAGCCACCATGAAGATTCAAGGCAAGCGCAGCATCATTATGGAATCTCAACTGCCCAAGGGCATGGAGGGTACCATTGATCGTATCGCCGAGCTGGAGGGTCTGGGATCTCGCAGCACAGAGTTTGTGCCTGAGGACGATACTGGCAAGCCGCCTGAGTTTGTGACAACGCCCTTCGACATGGTCATCTCGGAGAACTCGCTGGCCCACTTCGAATGCCGTCTGCAGCCCATCAACGATCCGTCCATGCGTGTGGACTGGTTCCATAATGGCAAGGCCTTGTGGTCCGGCTCTCGCATCAAGACAATTAATGACTTTGGTTTTGTAATCCTGGAGATAGCTGGCTGCTATCAGCGCGATTCGGGTTTGTATACGTGCAAGGCAACCAACAAACACGGTGAGGCAACCGTCTCCTGCAAGCTGCAGGTGAAGGGTCGCCAGGGCATTGTGATGGAACCCCAATTACCCTCAAACTTCCGCACCGGCACTGAAAGCTTGCAGAAGCTGGAAGAGAGCATGCACAAGCGTGAAGAAATTGTCATTGATGATGAGCAACCGAATCCACCCCGATTTATTGAGGAAATCAAAGATAACTTGGACGTGCCTGAGAGCGGTCCCATTCACTTTGACTGCCGTGTCGAACCTGTTGGCGATCCAACAATGCGCATTGAATGGTTCTTTAATGGTCGCGTCATGGCGACTGGCTCTAGAGTCCATCAACTTAACGATTTTGGTTTTATCGCCTTGGATGTGGACTACATCTATGCTCGTGACTCTGGCGAGTACACATGCCGTGCCACTAATAAGTGGGGCACTGCCACAACAACCGCAAAGGTGACTTGCAAGGGTAAGCACAACATTGTCTACGAATCGCAGCTGCCAGAGGGAATGACCGCTGAGAAGCTTAAGGAATTGGAACGTGGTCGCATTCCTGAGGCACCCAAGGTTGTCGAAGAAACATTTGGACCACCAAAGTTCACAACTCAAATTACATCAGTCGTGGCCGAAGAGTCTGAGGCCGTAAGATTCGAATGCCAAGTAGAACCCAAGACGGATCCCAGTCTGCGTGTTGAATGGTACCGCAATGGCAAACCACTACCCTTGGGTCATCGCTATAGGAACGTCTTCGACATGGGCTTCGTCTCGCTCGACATTCTGTATGTTTACAGCGATGACTCTGGCGAATACACTTGCCGTGCCGTTAACAACCATGGCGAGGATCGCACCAAGGCCACCATCTCCTGCAAGAGTAAGTCATCTTACATATCAGTCGCTCTATTTTTCCCATTACTGATTTGTCTTCGTTATAGAACTGCCAACTATTTTGCTGCAAAACCAAGTGCCTCGTGGTATGAAGCGGTCGGATGCCCTTACTCAAATGGAGGCAACGATCAAGAAGTACACTTCAGAGGTACACTTAACCGAGGACGATCTTTTCGACCCGGATCGCAAGCAGCCGCCACGCTTTGTTACACAAATCAAGGAACAGCTTACGCTTACGGAGATGGCCAAGACCAAATTTGAGTGCCAGCTGGCTCCTGTCGGTGATCCCAACATGAAGGTCGAATGGTTCTTCAATGGCAAACCATTGCTCTTCAGTAAGTTTTAATAAAATTGGTAATTGCAAATTTTTAAACATAATATCTTTTTGTATCTGCAGAGAATCGTTTCTTGCCAATTTACGATTTTGGCTATGTGGCCATGAACTTTGGCTGGGTGTATCCAGAGGATAGCGGCGAATATGTTTGCCGTGCCACCAACTTGTATGGAAAGGACGAAACCCGTGCTATCATCAAAGTATCCGGCAAGCCGGGCATTGTTTACGACTCCCAACTGCCTGCTCATATGCAAAGCATTGATCGCATTCGCGAAATGGAGGCCTCCTGGCAAGTGTAAGTATCCAATTCAAATTAAATCATCAAGAACACCCATTTAAAATATTAATTGTTTATAGTGTGCCAGAAGAAGCTGATCCCGATGCCAAACCCAGAACAAAGCCAGTTTTCGTTAGCAAACTGGAGCCACAGACTGTTGAGGAGGGCGATCCTGCCAGATTCTGTGTGCGTGTCACTGGACACCCACGTCCTCGTGTCATGTGGCTTATCAATGGGCACACTGTTGTGCATGTAAGCATTTCATTTGACATATCTGATATTCATTTACTATATGCAAGATTCTTAATTCGCAGGGCTCGCGTTATAAGCTGACCAACGATGGCATGTTCCATCTTGATGTACCCAAGACGCGTCAATATGATACCGGCAAAGTGGAGGTTATAGCGCGCAACTCGGTGGGCGAATCGATTGCTTCGACCGAACTGAAAGTTGTCGCACGCTCTGATGACTACCGCAATGTGCTTAAGAACTCACCACGCCGTAAGTCACACTCACAAACACTTGTTCATGAACACAATACAAAAAATAGGAGCAGATATATATATATAAATTAACAGCTATTTTAATTTAACACAATCTTAATGCAGTAGTTTTTTTAGCTGGCTAAACTAAATACCAAACTCACACAACATCACATAAAAGACTGCATTGTAAATATACATAAAACACATACATATATGGTATACACATTGAAGTAGAATAGCACCTGAAGTTATTGCGTTTTAGTTCACATGCCACAAACAGTATATTAGAAAAATAAAACAGACCAAGACCACTTAAATCCTAAATTCCCAAGCACAAAACACCAAGTCTCCTACGAAAAACACGCTTCCCTTTGAAATATTCCCACAAGAGCCTCGTGTAGTCTTTTCAACTGAGCTGCATCAAAGGAGCGACCAAGCGGAATCTTCGCCACAATGGACTCCATCACTAAGTATCACTGGACCATGGGTAGTATGGTTGTGTGCAAGTTTTTAGTGTGTGCGTGTTTTAAAAGACTGTCTATATTCTAAACTGTGGCTGATCATTCAACTTACTGTTCTCTGTTCTCATTGAAACTAAAGAAAACCCAAAAGGAGCTAGTAGACCTCTGTAAATATCATCCAAAAATTTACTACACATGTATCAAATTTTCACTCGACTAATTTTACTTCATGTACTAATACTTAAGCTATAGGAATACAGTTTTAGCTAACCAGCTGTATGATCTTAAATGCATGCTTACAGTTCACTTTTCTTATGTACCCAGATGTACTTAACTGTGTCTAGTATATAGTGATTAACAATGTCAATTTGTTTTCGAATGTGTAGCGTGGTATGATTATGAGCTAGCTGGTTACCAGAAGGAGCGTCAGGAGAACGAGTTGGAGAAGGCTTTCGATGAGCGTAAGCAATACTTGTCAGAGCAGAGTGCACATACTCTTAAAGGAGTTGAGCACTTGAAGCCCAAACAATACAAACCGGAAACCCCTGACTGGCAGCAGAATGTGAAGGCCAAGAAGAGTGAGGAGTACTACAACAAGCTACAAAGTCTTGAAACCGAGCAGCTTCTGAAGGAGACCCACATGCGTAGTGATACGCATCAGTATGCTATACCCGGTGAGAAGGTTGTTAGCAGCTCAGCTGCAAAGGGCATGGCCCAATCCTACGAGGAGAATCTGTAAGTCCATGCAAAGTTTTTCGATTAAGCGTAATCTAACCAAATCGATCTTAAATTTCCGCAGTCAAGAGCAAACGAGCACCGCTCAGGTCAAGCCGGCTCTACAAAAGGGCACAGCTCAACCATCCGAGTCATCTGTCCATGGCCGTGAGGTTCACATGAACAAGCAACAGCAAGTCCAGAAAGAGATCCAAGGTGATTTAGAGATTACACGCAAGATCACCGCTACGGAGACCACCGAGGTGGAGCACAAGGGTACCATTCAGGAGCGTGTTGTCAAGGGTCCCGTTAAGCCTGCCAAGGCACCTGTCTTCACCAAAAAGATACAGCCCTGCCGCGTCTTCGAGAACGAGCAAGCCAAATTTGAAGTGGAGTTCGAGGGTGAACCAATGCCTCAGGTGAAGTGGTATCGTGAGAGTTTCCCGATTCAGAACTCTCCCGATCTACAGATACACACGTTCAGCGGCAAATCCATATTGATAATACGCCAAGTCTTCATTGAGGACTCGGCTGTGTTCTCGTGTGTGGCTGAAAATCGCGGCGGAACTGCCAAATGCAGCGCCAATTTAGTAGTTGAGGAGCGTAGACGCGCTGGCAAGGGCGGCATTCAGCCTCCAAGCTTTGTGACCACAATTCAAAGCACCACCGTGGCCACTGGCCAGCTGGCACGTTTCGACGCAAAGGTTACCGGCACGCGTCCAATGGATGTCTACTGGCTGAAGAATGGCCAAAAGATACAGCCTAGCATTAAGTTTAAAATGCTGGAGGAGGATAATATTCACACCTTGCTGATCATCGAACCCTTCGCCGAGGACTCTGGCCGATATGAATGTGTGGCTGTTAATGCTGCTGGTGAGGCACGCTGTGATGGTGATTGCATTGTTCAATCGCCCAGCAAGCCGGAAAAACCAACGACACCCGGTAGCGAGAAGGCACCGCACATTGTCGAACAGCTGAAGAGTCACTCCGTTGAGGAGGGCAGCAAGGTTATCTTCCGTTGCCGTGTGGATGGTAAGCCCACTCCAACAGCTCGCTGGATGCGTGGAGAGAACTTTGTAAAGCCATCGCGCTACTTCCAAATGACGCGCCAAGGTGAATACTATCAGCTTATCATCTCGGAGGCTTTCCCTGAGGATGAGGGCACCTACAAGTGCGTTGCGGAGAATAAGTTGGGCAGCATTCAGACTAGTGCTCAGCTTAAGGTGCGCCCTATTGAGAATCTAGATGCACCACCAACTATAACTGCTCTTAAAGATGTCTCTGTTGCCGAAGGCATGCCAGCTCAGTTTAAGACCACGGTTACGGGCAAGGTGAAGGCCACCAGTGTGCAATGGTTCCGCGAGGGTCAGCTAATACCGGAAACACCAGATTTTCAGGTATGTTGAGTAATCAATATTTATGATGACTCGATCAAAGATATTTTAAACGCATAAGCTAACTGAATTTTGATATCATTTCAGATGATCTTTGATGGCAACAGTGCCGTGCTATTGATTGGCACAACCTATGAGGAGGATTCAGGCATCTTTACAGTTCGTGTGACTTCGTCAACGGGACAGGTCGAGTCATCAGCCAAACTGACTGTTAAAAGTAAGGATTAAACTAAAAACTAAGCAAAACCAAAACCAGAGTTCGTAAACAACAAGAAAGCAAACGTAAGCGAACAGTGTTCGAAAACTCCAAAGAATGCTCAAAAAACACAACGACCAAATACCGAAAAACAAAAAAAATCAAAACAAAAAAATATTTATATATATTTTTATACCATTACGGATCCATATACTGACGACGTTTTAGCCCAACTAACTAACTAGTCCAAAAAGTTTGAGCGAAGAATATTTTAAAACAAACAGTTCGACAGTTTCAGTTAATTTCTACTACAATATAATTTCAGTTAAAGCAACGAACAAGTTTTTTTTTTTTTAAATACTAACATATATTTTTAATGTGTACCCAAGCAACAACTAAGAAGATGTTTAACATGAAAAAGGTAACAAAAACTACAAAAAAAGCAAGTTTATTGAAAACGTATAAAAAAAAACTTAATAAAATAATTTCAAGTATTTTGCAATCTAAATATATGTAGAACATTTTCTTTTTGTCAGAGCCAATCACGAGGGAACTGCTTGTCGGTTGTATATAAAATTTGAAATTCTTAAAATTTGAGTGAAAATTAGAAAAGTAAATATGCTCAAAACTTGCCCCTTTGAGTGTGATTTATAAATAAGGCAGCTTATGTACTTTGATTTTGGCAGAAATACCTCCTCACTCATAGAATCTTACTTATAATATATGTATACACAGCACAGGCACCCTATAAATATGTTGATTTTTTCTGTATCTAGCCAACGTCCAACCGTACATAAGAAACACACATGTACACAATTAGATATATATTTATATGTATATGTATATAGCTAAGAGTTAGGCATATAGAAACATGTGTCGGAACAGTTTTCGGGCCGTGTGCAAAACGCACATTTGTCCCGCCTCCGCTCAAGCGTGAAACATTTATTTTTCATTTGAATATTAGCATAAAATATTGTGGATGACACATCTAGCTCACACAAGCTCCTTGTAGCGCTGCTATTGTATATCCATCCCATAGCTACCGAATACTTATATGATTATCTTGAAATGAACGTGCGCAAAACTAGCACAACCCAATGGGGGGCATACAATAATGAAAAAAAACCGAAAATATTGAAGGCATTGTAGACATTGAATTTTTAGCTGCCAGCAAAGATTATCTATATGGCATAGTATATACTATATGTGTAGCTGTCTGTTTTATTTTCAATTTATTTATTTTTTGGAAACTGTTGTTCTTTGAACACTAATTTCCAATAGATTAGCTAAAAAAGAAAAGAAACAACAAAAACCTCAATCCATTTGATATTTTTAGACCACAGAAAAGTCTGGATATTACTCTCGCGGCTACAATGAAAAGCATTTTATATATTTTTCAAGTAAATCATGAAATTTATTTCAATTTTCTTTCATTTAAAAATTAAAAAAAAAGAAAATAAAGGAAAAAAATAGTATTGGCTTTCAATGTACGTGCGCTGATGAAAATAAACTGACATTTAGTTCAGCAAAAATAAAATAATTAATTACCTACAAGTTGTTTGTTTTCTGTGTAGACCAGATATGAGTCGCCGATTTGCCTGAGAGGGTACACTCACACATATATGTGTACAGATGGGGACTATATGTTAGCCATCAGACAAGAACATTAATAAATGAGTCTGTTTATGGTGCAGAAATGGTTTTAATTAAATTAATCAGTTTCGGTAGTTCATCCGTCAAATAGTTCTCTGCATCAGCCTCTGACTCTGATTCATTTATTTGGCTTTCATTTTAGAAAGCAGACCCTATTTCATATCCAACCGACTATTAAGCTGCAGTCCCTCTGAAACAAAAGAAATGCATATTAGAATAGATCGATAGTATTTGATATTGAAGCGATACTTTAAATTATGATCAAACTTTTACTATTGACTCGAACTCCGAACTCGTACAGACATATGATTGTTCAGACAAGCTTATATTATTTAATGTTTGATTATAATCAATCTGTATTGTTTATTTAATTTACATTATTTATTTTGTAGTGATGTTGCATGAGATTTTATTATTCATTTTTTAATGCCGCTTTTTACTACTAATTTGTTTCGTTCTCATTCCTTCCACTTTTTGTTACCACACTCTCAAACTTTTTCAAACACACAAAACTTTTCAAAACGTAAAAAAAAGTATTTGATCATAGTACTTGCCGCTTAAGCTGCCAAAATATCTTCTTTTGTAAATTTTGTGGTAAAAACGCTTTACTAAAAAATTAATCATAAAAACTCATGCGACTTTTGTTTTAAGTTTGATTTACAATACATTGAGATACACGTATTCCTCTGTCAGTTTTTTAATTTATGTTTATGTTTACGTTTCATGTTTTAAGTGTGTGTTCGATCGATACGGTAATCAAGATCCTATTCGATTGTTCAATTAAATGATTATTACTTGTTCTCCATATCACTTTTGTTGTTTAATTGTATATCTCATGTATTTAATACTTAAAACCAATATCGCGACATTAAATAAAACAAATCCGCAAATGCATCATCAATTGATATTCGTTTTTATAATTTCAAAAATGCTCCATGCTTTCACATTCTTGCCGCTGCTTGCTCGTTACAATCACAGGTAATATTATTTATGTAAACAGTTTAAGAGAAGTTGTATTTATGTTTATGTATTACAACACTTGAGAACTGCACTTTATAAACGATCCACATAATTGCCCCGTATAGCAACTACCTTCTGCGCTCGATTGTTGTCTACATCCGAATGAGATCTCTCGAATGCGCTGCTGCGCTGCGCTGCGATACTTACCCCAAAAATACCCAATATCATCAGCGCAGACACACGAACGCCCAATAAACTCATTTGAGCAGTTTACCCCACCTGGTGACGTAGCCACCACTAATCATAAATCTATTTTCGGGGCTTGTATTGTAAACAAGCACTTGAATTTTTTTCTCGACTCTCAATTGTATTCTCTTAGCACGACCATTATTTCGGTAATATTGCATCAAGATGATGAAGCGCTGTAGTTAGTCTTATGATAAACACTAATGGCTGTCGCATTGATGATGTGCCAAAAAATAGTCTAAGGTTCAAGCAAGAATCACAGGTGAGATGCGTCATACATGATTAATGCATATGAATCAAGAAATATTTTTATCGTTTTATTTTGCGTCTTTTTTGTTAATCAATGTCAAACATTGATAGGTTGTATGAGACAAATTATTCAAGTACCTAATAATTGATTCACGGCCAATGTAGAGCAGCTGTCATATGCGGGAGCAAGTGGCCCAAATATAATTTGTGGGTGTTTTGCCCCTTTTGGTTTTGGGTGAACTTAAGCAGAATTATTTATTACATGGCAGAACGCCATGATATTAAAATATTTTTCCCAAGTTCATTGTTTACACATATGATGCTTTTTGGTATTTTAATTTATTTTTAAATGCAAAATAAACTGCAAGCCAATGGATTAGAGGTATGTACCTATGTAAATGTAAATGCTTGTTGAAGGACCCACTTTTTTCGAACTCTGGTAAATGCGCATTCCTAACGATTTTCTCTACTAACGCCTAAACTACACCTTAAACTTCTAGAACGACGTATCTCGGCTTATCAATTACGTACGATTGATTCCGTCGAAGATGAGTCCTCGTCATCTGGCAGGGAAGATAGCTCTCCTGAATCACCACAAAATTTCCAACAGCAACAACAACAGCAGCCTGGTGAATTTGGCCAATATCTTGGCGTTAATGGCCAGGTACAGCATCAGGGTCGTTCGCGCACCAAGAAGACCAAGGTGCGTAGCAAATCCTTGCAGCCACCGTCGACTGTTGTTCCTTGGCGAAAGTCATCGCGTCCGCTCCGTGGACGCTCTCTTGATAAGCAGCCATTCCTGCCTGGCTTTAAGCCAGAGCCAGTAAAGTCCTGGACCGAAGAGACAATTAGTTTGAAGGCAACACCCATTGAGAAAAAGAAACCCACCCCCAAGCTAGAAGCCGCGCAGGTTGTCCTTAAATCCATTAAGTCGGAAAGGGATCAGGGTATCATGAGCCTGGGTGCTACTTTAGAGCAAATTATTGCCGGAAAAACTGAAAAAGAAGCTGTGCCTTGGATAACAATGCGCGAGAAGTTGAAGGCAGTAGAGAGTGTACAAAAGCAGCTAAGCAAGTTTGATCTTGATGAGGTCTACTTGCGTCCACTCGAGGGTCAAATTGAAACAGACGAGCAACTGCCACAGCAAGCGCAGGTGGAAGATGTTCAGCGAACGAAGGAAATTCAACGCTTGAAGAGCATGGAGAGTGTGGAAATCATGGAGATGACTGATCAAATTGACAAACTTATTACCCAGCAGCAAAATAACAAGGATCTTATACCATGGAAGGAAATGCGACAGCAGCTAAAGAGTGTACAGCGGGTTACGAAACAAATGGAAAAGTTTAAGCTTGAGGAGGTCGAGCTGCGTCATCTGCAAGCGCAACAATCTATCACAGAAGAGTTCCAGACTGCGAAGCATGATACTGTTGTAATGATGATTGACGATAGCTCCAAAGGCTCAATATCAAAGGTTATGACTCGAGAAGAGGCTTTGCAGTATGAGGATCAATCTAATATTTATAAACAACAATTCATTACAACGGAAGATGTGAATATCATGCACGTCTCCGAGCGTGAAAGGCTGGAGGCACAGAGACTGATCAAAGAGCAGCAAGCCTTTAACTGGAGACAGCAACAGCAACGTCCTCAATTGCAGCCCCTAACTTCTGTGGAGGATACTATTTCTCAGACCAGCGAGCGTCATACTCTTGTGCAGCAACAAAGTCTGATTGAGGAAGCTCAACGACAGCAGTATTCCCAAATCGAGGACTCTCAGATGATGAGCCTTGAGCAATACGAACACCAAAAGACAATTAACCAACGTACTCAACATGAAGCTTTTAACTGGCGACAGCCACGTGAGCCCCAAAAGTTCATTCAGGTTGAGGATTCATCTCTTTTACACCTGCAAGAACGATACGATACACAGGAGCAGCATCTTACTCAGCCGCAGCCTGTAATGTGGGATCGCGGTAAAAAGAAACCGGAGCAAGTGCAGCCACAGCAACCCCAACCACAAGCTCCTATTGAGACGCAATTAGTTGAAAAGCCAATGTCGTATGAGGAAATGCATGATGAGCTAGTTGAAGAAACGCCAGTCCAGCAACCGGAGGCAGTACCTGTTATGTGGGAGCGCGGTAAGAAAAAGCCAACACAGCCCCAGCAGAAGACATATGAAGAGCTACACGACGTGTTGGACGAGCCAATAGCAACTCATCAACCAGAGCTAGTTCCAGTCATGTGGGACCGTGGCAAAAAGCAGCCCATTCCTCAGGAAGTCATTGATACTCAGCAAATTGTGCAGACGTCGCAAGTGGTTGAGCAGCAAGTTGTCGAGGAAACAAAAAAATCGTCTGTGCGCCGAGTGATTCCAGCACGTGAACCTGAACAGAAGGTGGAACAGGTTACGCTTAAGCCAACGCCGCGCCAACGTCCTAAAGAAGTTCAAAAAGCCGAAGAGTTCCAATTGAAACCATTAAAGACTACGAGAACAGCACAGCAAACAGTTCAAGAAAGTGTGCTGGATGAAATTGAAGAAGCTACAGTTGTAACTGAGGAGCAGATACTGAAAACACTTGAAGTTGCTGTTGATACTTTGGAAGAAGAGACCATTGAGGATGTCAAGCCGCAACCACAACCAGTTATGTGGGACCGAGGCAAGAAAAAGGCACTGCAGCCAACGAGTCAGGAGATTCAGAAGTCTCATGAAGTCGCAGTTGATACACTTGAGGAGGAAGCAGCTCCAACCAATGAACCAGAGCCACAGCCTGTTATGTGGGAGCGTGGAAAGAAAAAGTCCCAGCAGCCAGCGATTCAAGAGATTCCAAAACCCCATGAAGTTGCTATTGATACTTTGGATGAAGAGATTGCTCCAATTGTTGAGCCTGAGCCTAAGCCTGTGTTGTGGGAACGTGGCCAAAAGAAAAAGCCACAAAAGCAAGAGTTGATTGAGGAAAAGCTTGTTGAAGAACCCAACAAAACGTTCGAAGAGGCAATAGATGTTCTGCCCGATGAAGTCAAGGTAGAGGAAAAGCCAGAGCCCGTTCTGTGGCAGCGTGGTAAGAAAAAGCTCTCACAGCCAAAACCAACTGAAGAATTGCATCCAGACGAGGTTGACGCGCAAGCTCAGCAAATTGTTGAAGTTGAGAAGGAGGAAATAATTGAGGAAAAGCGCAAAGCAAAGAAAACTAAGAAGCCAAAGGCTGTGGAGCAAGTCGAACAGCCTGTAGAGGAGGCTCCACAAAAAGAAATACCTGTTGAGCAGGAAGAGATTGTAGAGGAACAAGAAGAAATTGTTGAAGAAAAGCGTAAGGTAAAGAAGACTAAAAAACCAAAGGTTCTGGAGCAAGCCGAACAGCCTGTAGAGGAGGCTTCACAAGAAGATATCCCTGTTGAGCAGGAAGAGATTGTAGAGGAACAAGAAGAAATTGTTGAAGAAAAGCGTAAGCTGAAGAAGACTAGGAAGCCAAAGGATGTGGAGAAAGTTGAACAGCTCGAAGAGGAAGCTATTCAAGAAGATATCCCTGTTGAGCACGAAGAAATTATAGAGAAACAAGAAGAAATTGTTGAAGAAAAGCGTAAGGTGAAGAAGACAAAGAAGCCAAAGGCTTTGGAGCAAGTCGAACAGCCTGAAGAGGAGACTCCACAAGAGGAAGAAATTGTTGAAGAGCATGAGGATATTATTGCAGAGCACGAAGATACAGTTCAGGAAAAGCGTAAGGTAAAGAAAGAAAAGAAACCGAAAAAAATCGAAGAAGTGGCTGAAGAGGAGGAACAGCCTACGGAAGACATTCCACAAGATGAACCGATCGTTCAAGAGCAAGAGCAAATATTTGAAGAAAACCGCAAAGCTAAAAAGACAAAGAAGCCAAAACGCAAAGAACCTGAAGCAGAGCACGAAGATGACGTGACTTCAATACCTCAACCAGAAGAAGTGGCAGAAATTGATGAGCAAACTGTTGTTGAACCTAAGAAAGTCAAACCTGCAGTCAAGCCTCAGGAAGTGGAACAAGTTGAAAAAGTTACGCTTAAGCCTACACCAAGAAAACAACACAAGCTTCCTGAAAAGGAAGAAGTTGAAGAAGTCACACTTAAACCACGTCCAAGAACATCGATTGTCGCTGAGATTCAACAACCGGAAACAACTGAATATGTAAAGACGGAAAGAGTTGTAACATTTGAGGACCAAGTTGTTGATGTAACTAAAAAACGGGTTAAGAAGAAGAAACCCAAAAAAACATCACCTGAATCTGAGGAATCATTTGAGGAGCCAATTGAAGATATAGAAAGACCCGAGGAGGACTCTCTGTCTGAAACCATTGAGCCAGTAATTGAAAGCGTTGCTGAAGAGGAAGTTGTCGACACAGTTGTACCAAAAGAGAAGGTTAAAAAATTAAAGCCCAAAAAGGAAGAGCTTGTTGAGATGGTTGAAGAAGTCGCTTTAAAACCAGTGACCAGGCCAAAGAAACAACAACCTCAGGAAGCTACAATTGAAGAGGTACATCTAAAACCAACAAAACGCACTACTGTCAAGCCTGAGGAAGTAAAGCTCGAAGAAATTGACTTGCAACATGTTGAAAAACTAGATGAAGAAATAGTGCAGGAAGAGACACGTAAGGTCAAAAAGGTGAAAAAGCCAAGGCATGAAGATTTACCAGAAATACCAGATGTTGAGCCAACAAAATTGGAAGAGGCAGAGCATATCAACATTGAAAAAGAGCCAAAGCCCGAAGAAGAAGCACCTCAAGTTCCTTGGAAACGTGGAGAGAAGAAGAAGCCCGTTGCTGAACCTTTAGAGGAAAAGCAATGGCCAACTGGAAAGCGTAGACCTCTGCCTGAAGAACAGCCCGAAGAGGTGACATTGAAGCCGATTCCAGCCAGGCCAGTGGAAGTGCCAGTGCAGCCAGAGAAAGCAATTCCTGGACCCCAGCTACAGCCTGAGGAGAAGTTGGAAAGCGAAGGTGACTTATCTGATTTGGAACCTCTAAAGATTCCGGATGACAAGCAACCCAAAGATAAAGTGAAAAAGGAAAAGAAAAAGAAACCAAAGTTAAAGAAGGCTACCCCATCGGTGGATGAAGTATCCGAAGAAATAGCTGAGCCATTCGCAGAGCCTATTGCAGAAGAGGATCAAGTCGAGGAGCTGCCAGTTGATGAAGAAATGGTGGTTGCAGTATCTGAAGATGTGCAGCCCGAGGAAGAAGTTGTGCTGACTGAGAAAACACCTGAAACAAAGCAAAAAGCCCATAAGAAACGTACAAAGCCTTTAAAAGAAGCTTCTGTTGAAGGACAACCACAGTTGCTGGAGGCTGCTATTGCAGAAATCGAAAAGGCTGATGAAATTTCCCAAGAGATCTCACAAAAGACTATTACTCTACTGAAAAAAACTGAAGACACAAGACCTCAATTCATTACAACTGAGCAGCTCATTGAGCTTGATGTTGAAGATGTGAGACGCGACCTCGAAATGAAACTAACTTCGAATATTATCAAAAAGGAAAAACGTCGTGTGATACTTGATGACAGCCAGCCATTGCCGGAATTGGAGCTTATTACACAGAAACGCATCCAGGAAGGTATAGACAAAGTGGCTGATGAGGAACTCATCGAGGATCAACAATTAATGCAGAATTTGCAAGAAACAACTACATCAGAGGTAATTGGACAGGAGCGTAAGCTGGTTAAAAAGAAGAAGAAGGAAATTAAACCACCACGTATTACTGAGAAGCTTCGTCCGCGTCAATGTGTTCCCGAAGAGCCCACCGTTCTGGAGTGCAAGGTTGAAGGTGTACCATTCCCAGAAATCAATTGGTACTTTAATGATATGCTGTTGTTTGCTTCGGAAAAATATGAAATAACCGTCGTGGAGCAAGTGGCACAGCTAAAGATTGCAAAGGTCACACCTAGCGATGTGGGTGTCTATACCTGTGAGGCTAAAAACGAAGCTGGAGTGGCGACAAGTCGTACCAACATTTTATTAGGTAAGTTAAATATTTTTTATTTGTATTATATCCATAATATCTTATGTTATTTAATGATGCTCCACTGTGTGATTCTCAAGAAAGTTTATATATTTACCCTTTTGAAAAAACTAATAAGCAAAAACCTTTCACTACTTTACCCCTTTTCTCTACCCAAAACATAAAAATACAAAAACACTATAAAATAATTTTTACCTATAATGTATATAGAAAAAGAACAAGGAGTTGCACCGCAATTTACAAAACCACTAAAGATCGTGTTCACAGAAGAGAAGGAGCCAGAACGGCTCAAGGTAACAGTTACGTGTCAGGTTACTGGTTCACCCAATCCCCAAGTTAAATGGTATCGTGGAATTGAGGAGGTTATACCAAACGAAGCTCTGCAGATGTTTTACAATCAGGAAACTGGCGATGTAGTTCTGGAAGTGATGAATCCACCAGCCAACGAAGCTATTACTTATTCGGTGCAGGCACAAAATAAATTCGGACGTGCCATTGGCAATGCAAACATCTTAAGCCGTCTTGATGAAGTACCCAAAGAAATCCTTAAGGCACCCACAGTTACGCCTTTGAGAGCTGTAGTAGTGCCCACTGGGGGTACTTTGCTATTTGAAGCCAAATATGATGGAATTCCAAGACCGGAAATCAAATGGATGCGTAACGGCCGTGAGGTAATTGAAAACGAGGAAACTATTATTGAAACTACCGAAACCACAACCAAAATAACGGTTATCAATATGACGCGTAAGCGTACTGGCAAGTATGAAGTTTGCGCCAAGAATAAAGTGGGTGAGGCCAAATCTTCAGGCTCGGTGGTCGTATCAGACACAGCGCCTGACAAGCAGATTAAGCCACCCCGATTTGTTCAACCACTTGAGCCGAAGTTCATTGGAGAGCATGAAGTTGCAATACTTGAGGCTGTTGTTGATTCAGAACCGCTTTCATCCTTCCAATGGTTTGTGCATAATGAGCCCATTAAGAGCTCCAATGAATGCCGCATTGTTAGTCAGGCCAACAAGTCAACGCTCTTGATTGAGGACTTCCAGAGGAAGTTCTCTGGTCCATTCACTTGTCGAGCCGAAAACGTTGGTGGCTCTGTTACATCAACAGCAACTGTAAATATGCTGGAGGCACTGCCACAGGAAGAGGCTACGGAATTCGAATCGCCACGGTTTATTGAGAAACTGATTCAGCCCGTGGACATAATGGACGGTGAAAGGCTGCTTTTGACCTGTCAAGTGACAGGCAAGCCCACTCCCAAAGTGGAATGGTATCACAATGAGGAAAAGATTACCGAGGCAAAAGATACAAGCATATTGCAGGATGTGCAAGGAAATTGCCAGCTGGAAATAACAGAAGTTTTCCCTGAAAATCAGGGAGAATACAAGTGCGTTGCGACAAATAAGATTGGCAAAAGCGTCACCAAGGCGACAGTTAATGTTCAAGGTACTTGGATGGCAACAATTGACAGTTGATAGCTAACAATAGAGCATTAGGAATTGTAGCAAACATTACATTCTAATTAGGATTTCTATTAATGACACTTTTCAAACTTTCCTTTCTATCATTTCTTTGACAAATGTTTCTTTAATCAAATATCTCGTACTAACTTGCATTTTGAAGAAACTGCATGTAATCCTTTCTACATGAGTTGCGCCTA
The DNA here is from genome assembly GCA_018152965.1 of Scaptomyza pallida. Lineage (NCBI taxonomy): Eukaryota > Metazoa > Arthropoda > Insecta > Diptera > Drosophilidae > Scaptomyza > Scaptomyza pallida. The sequence goes on from JAECXP010000238.1 coordinate 3,829,548, forward strand.
TTAAATTAAGATCCCAAGTCAATCGTATATAAACATTTGTTCGTTCTCCTAAAATCCTTTTGTAAATAATTTTCCCGTTTTGCGTTTGTTTCAAAACATTAACGAACTTCCGTCGCCAATATTAATATAATTTAAAATATTTTTATAGCATTTGAATATATCCCCGATTCTGAAATCACTGGACTCACAGGATCTGAGGAGGATCTACTTGATAGAGTAAGCGTGTTTGTAGAGTTGCATAGGTTTTTGAAGCTAACTTTTCGTGTATAACGGCACCATTTTAGACCATCTCAATCGACGAACAAGCACCGAAAATAATCAAAAAACTACCTGTTAAAATCGAACCCAAAGAGGGTGAACAAGCGAAACTGGAAGTTAAGGTTGTTGGTAAACCGAAACCAAAAGTCAAATGGCTACGTGACGACGAAGAGATATTCGCTTCCGAGGAATATCAAATCGAAAATTTCGAAGATGGGACCTCTGTATTGGTCATCAATCATGTCTATCCCGATGATTTGGGCACAATAAGTTTTGAGGCTTTCAATCCGTTGGGAGTGGCAGTAACAACAGCCCTTTTTGCAGTCGAAGGTACTGTTATGGTTTATGATGAATTTTCAATCAGTTTTTTAATCTTATGGAAACATCTTGGAATTGTCAGTTAAATTATCTTTCAGATCTGCAGCAGCCTATTCAAAATCCCTTTTTCCCAAATTCCTTTTCTATTATATATAAATATACTATCCACCTTGATAACATTTCCAACACTTAAAACATTTATAAAACACTTAAAAAACACTTAAGGTTATATATGTTTTACAATGCAAAAAAAAGAAAAGAAAACACAACTAGGACTTCGTGTTTATATCATGATATGCAAAATTAATAATATTTATCACTATTGCTACTTTTTATTATATTGCATCGGTATTAGGCATCGTTGGATCAAAGGATTACCGCAAACCGGAATGGGTGACTCATATGGAGGAGATGCAAGTCGCTCTCAAAGGTATGTATTTTCTTATTGGAAAATAATTGACTTCTACCATGTTATGTGTATATGTGTTTTAATTTCGTGTTTTCAACACACAAATGTTTTCCGTACTATTGTCCTTTGTTACAATCAACAGTTCACAAAGTCTCACTTCTACTATTTGTCTCTATTGTCTTTGTCCTTGTATTATACAATGTTTTGTGCATAAAAAAAATATACTGTAATTGTGTCAATTTCTTACTATTGTGAGTTTATTATTGTCTTAGCCCTTACAGCTCTAAGGCTTACTCCCGAAATCCCCACATACCCCAAATATTTTTGAAAACGCCTTTATAACTATTAGTATAAAAATTTGTCACCATTTATAAAAATTCTCTTACAGTATCAATACCTCTTCTGCAAGTAATTGGTTATGTTAAAACATTTTTTTTCAAAATTTTTACTAACAGTTATTGAAGTCAATTCTAAAGAAACAATATGACATTCCCCGAATGCTGCTTGACATAATGGAATTTATGTTAAATGCCTTTATTTATTTTATGACTGTATACATAATATCTGTTTGTTTGCAAGTTGTCTTTAATTTTACACGCATTACTAATACATTTGAAAACAGACAAACAATTTACAAATTACTCTAGAAAACTATTTCCAAACGAAAACTAATGGGGTTACAAATACATCAAGACAAAACACTGTAAGTACAATACAATGCAATACTCACTAACTCGTGTTCTTTGTGCTCATTATTATTATTTTTTTTGCTGTTATGCGTAGCTGCTAATCTTAAGTTATATTTTGCAAATCTCTATGCTTATAGCTGCTAAATGCTCGCCATCGCTTCTTCATGAAATGCGTGACTGCCGTGGGACTATAGGCGAAACTGCGAAGTTCAAAATACAATTTGCAGGCAATCCAAAACCAGGTACTGTATATTTTATCCGTAGTGTACTGCAGAAGGCAGGGGTTGATGCAAGATTGGTTTACTAAATTTTGTAGATATACAGTGGTATTTCAACAATGTGCAACTTAGGGCATCAGAAAAGTATCGCATGGTTGTGGAAGAATCTGATGCATCGCTAGAGATATTCAAAATAACAAATGAGGACTGCGGTTACTATACTTGCAAGCTGATCAATGAGATTGGCATGACAATGACGCGCGCCAAATTTGACATATCCTCAACAGGCTCTGAGGAGACGGAACATGTTAAGACAAAGACAACTCTTAAGAAGAAATCGGGCAAAAAGACAATGGCAAAAAGAACTGGTGCATCTGAATCTCAGACAATTCATAGGACTGAAATTAAAAATAGTGCCAGCGAGTAGAGCAGAGACTACAATGAACATAGTCAAGGTGAAGCAGGCTGTACCTATATTAGTTGAGCACAGTGGCGTTTCCGAAGTAATGCAAGTAAAAGATCGAAAGATTGCTGATGCCGAACAGCGCAGCAGCAGAATCATTGAAGAAATTGTCGAAGAAGAAGATGAAGAGGAGGAAGATGTACACGTTGAAAAGAAATACATATCGAGTAAAACAATCCAGCTTACCGAAACAGTTGAGCTCATTCGTTTAAAGATCACTCAGAAATCAATACAAATTGAAGATATTTATGAAATAAGTCAGCACGAAGAGGTTCAATGGTTACTCGAATCTGTCGAAGCCGAGTCCTTTGGTAAAATTGGAGAGGCTGCACTTAGAGATCTGGCCACTATTAGTGTACTGTTGCGTTATGGCTGCACTCATTATGAAATCACATACATGTACGAGCAAAATATATTTATCTCTCTACAAAAACCCGAATCGCAATCGGCTCTTGTTCAGCTTGTAGAGCGTGAAGGTCACGAAGAGCTAATCACTCAAATTCTGAGTGAATCTTCAAACGAGGACGAAACAATACTGGCAGCAACAGTTGGCTTTAAGGCCTTTATACGCATGATACAATCTTATGAAATAACAATAGAAACGGTCATACGAAAGTTTCATAGGGAGGATTTCATCTCGCACGATTGGAAGATATGTGGAAAGGAGGTTTGGATTCTGTTTTGTTTGTTGTTCTGTCTTTGGCTGATGTGTAGACAGTTGAAATGCAAACCAAAATGTGTTGTTATAATTTTCCAAATTGAGTCGTTCTGATTGGACTTTAAATATATCACTGGCATTTCAACTACCATCACAGTGTATGTTTTGACAGTCAAAAAAGTTTTCTAGTCAGAAGCTTCACCAAATATACGTAATGACATGTGTTTTTTTTTATAAATTCTTCTATGCGATTCGCTGAAATATAGAGAATAGTAGAGACATCCCAAATAATCGAAAGTCACGAGGCTATAACGCATGTCAAAATCGGTAAGTCATGTGCAATTCGTTCATATACATATGTATATACCTAATTAATACATTACATGCATATATTAAAATATCATTTTTGCATACGCTTTGATTTTTGACAATTGAATTTTGAATACTGAAAAGCTATTTTATTTCTTTTTATTTTCAAAATGCAAAACTGCTTTATAAAACAAAATTACCTGCGCTTTTGTGCCAATCCCAACATCAAACTTAATCTAACACAAACGTAGAGGAAACATTTATTGAGGAACGCACGATAGTTGTCGATGAAGGTTTGAACATAATTACAGATGAACTGTAAATCCAAAATTATACCTTCCAGTACTGATGTCCCCCAATGAACAGCTACTCAACTACAGTTACAACATAAAATATTTTACATTAAATTTGAAATACAAGAACAAATACAAAAACAATAAAAGATATTGACTTTTCAAATGTAACAATTAAACTTTGTTGAACAAAACAAATCATGTGTATATTCTAAAAAAGACGTCAACCAAGTACTCAAAATGCCCATTAACCTCTAATAACATCCTACTACTTTTGTTACAATTCAATCAATTTTTTAAGCCTTTTGTCATATAAGCTTATTATTTTGAATATTATAAAACTGCATTGCTTCTACTTACCACTTATTACAATTAGTTGATGAAAAGCATTTATTTACTTCACGCAGCCGTAGTGTGTCATTAACTTAAGGTAAGTTTTCCCGTTGTAATAAATTTATATTGTTTGTCTGTTTAGCTTTTATTTTATGTCATCGAAAAGCTGTGAATAGAAAAAACGTTATATTTATAACCTTAAGCTTTGTCGCTGCCTGACAAAAAAAAAAAACTAATATTGCTTTTGCATGGCTTAATGCAGTTGCAAACATTGTTAGTTTATTGTCCTTAAAAGCACCTTTAAGAAGAGCCGACATTGTCATTGTTTAATTACATTACATTCGCAGAAACCACAACCACAAAAGTGGAAAAACTATTCATACAGCAACAAGAACAAGAACATGTACAAGTACAAGAACAACAAGTACAAATACAGGCTGAACAAACTATGCATAGGAAAACTGAAACTAAAAAGCATAAAAAACAAACAGATATGATACAGCAAGAACAAGAGGAAAAAGAAAGTGTTGAGGCTTTTACTCATTACGAGCAAATAGAAACATTTGCAGAAGAGCTTAACACTGAAACTCCAACAATCGAGACACTCGAGCACATTAATGAGATTTTGCCACACAGTACAACACTTTCGACTCAAAATCTACCAAAAAGCACACACGAAACAATTCCACTTTTACTTACCACAGAACTCTCCACACCGAAACCGATAGGCGCGCAAGTACAAAACGAATTTTTGCCTCAAAAATCTTTAGCAATTTATGAGGAGTGTTTAGCATTCGACATGGCAAGTCCTGGCTTAGATCGTTCCGAGCCAACTAGTAAGCTTAGCGCACAAGTTGAACTTCATGAAAGACAATCTATTTCCATCACGGAAACGCCGACAAAGGAAACGTCCAAGGAGTTAAAATTATCTAAAATTCCCAAGCCAGTGAAGGCCGAACGCAAAATAAAGGAATCACGCACATTGATAGTACAAACTCCAAGCGTCGAGGATTCAGTTACTGATCTGAATACCCCTAAAGCTATCACTCAGCAAGCACATGGTGAGATCCTTTTCTCGCATGAGCTTAGTTCTGAACAGCCGTCAACTATAGACACTGTAGACAATTATAAGTCACCACTATTTGGCACGCAAAGAGCACAGACTACATTTTTGGAACAAGATAGTGTTATAATCACAGAATCATTCAAAAATGAGACCCTTGGCGAAGGTCAACCCCATGTTAAACCAATTAGCGAGCAGGTATCTCCACAAATAATGGCAGCTGTTAGCTTGAATGTTAGTGAGTGCCAACCAAATGACAATTTTATGGAGCTTACACCACAAGCAGCAGTTCACGCAGAAAGTTCATTAATAACAGTACAGGAAATCAAGGCATTTAGCACTAGTGTATCAAATGCATTAGAGTGCGTTAAGGACATAAGCACAGAACAGCAGTCCTTAAAATTATTGGCAAACGTTTCCATCGAATCAAAAATGTCACCAGCTTTAGTGCAGGAGATCGAAAAAATGGACACGGTAAGTGGCGAAGAACCTTTCAAACAGCGCGTTACTGAGGCTCAGGCTCTTAAAACATTGGTATTAACGGAGGGATTAATAAATACTACAGCTGATACGAGAAGTCCAGTAGAAGAAACCTTGCCAATGTTCAGGGCTGACTCACAGGAAGCCGGATTAAGATTGGAAACGCAATCTCATATAGTTATACAGGAGACGTTCTTAACTGAAGATAGTCCAAAAGACTTAACATTGCAGGATTTTCCCAAAAATATTATCGGAACATTAGGACAAAGCAGCTCGCTCTCAGTTGGGGAAACTCAAGAAACACTTTGTGTCGAAACTACTTCCGAACTGGATAAACCAACAATACAGCCTGCTAAACCTGCAAAGGAAACATTAACCGCTGCCTTTGGTGCAGCCGTTGGTAATCAAGATACAGTATATGATGCAGTTGACTTACTAGATATTCCAAAAACTGATTTGAACCAAGGGAAGGTGTACATAACTGATGGCGAACTATTAGCTGAGGTGCACGCACAAATTGTTATTGACTCTGAAAAGTTGCTAATGCCTGAAGTGCCTGAAACATTAAATGCGAAAGTGGACTTTGTTGAACAGAAGGCATTAAATGTTAAGCAAGAAACTGGCATAGAAAAAGAAAGCAGCCTTGACACGCAAAAACTGGTGCCAAAGCAAACCGCTATGGAAAGCTTTAATCCCATTGAAATGAAGGCTAGCAGTGTATGGGAAGTGCAACTACAAACAACACCGGCTGACATTGAATCTGAAAGTATTAAGCCAGAATCCGCAATTCAAATGTTTGAGACAAAGCCAGTGGGCGTCACAGTACAGCAGGAATCGCTTAAGGGCACTGAACAGCTGGAATTGCAACAACAACCAAAACACAAGTCTGGAAGAATAGTAATAGAGGAAAATCAGCAGCAGTTAGAAATAACTGATGTGCATGCCTATAGAGTCAAGTACTGAGATAGAAACTGAAACGAGCCAACCACAATCCAAAGCTCAGAAAATTACAGAAACATTTACCCATGCAGAGCAAGGAGAAGTTATTTTATTGGAGTCTACTAAAGAACATGAAAAGGAAAGTAAGCCAACAGCTGTTTTAGCAGAGATTACAATACCAGTTCAGTACGGAACTGATATATCCCAACAAGCGTTCCTAGAAACTTTACAGCATCATCAGCAGAAAACACTATTGCAGCAGCAATTACCGGGAACATCATTTAATCTTTTACAGCCTTTAGAGACAAACTCTCTTTTAACTTTAGAACAGGAGGTGGTAATGCAACCAAATGAGCCAAATACAACACAAAATGCAGCAGTTGGAACATCCCGAGCTTTAGCAGTGGCAAATCAATTGAGTCTTCAACATATGGAATCATTGCATGATTTTAAAGATAAGTCGCAGCAAGAGCACCAAGCTCTAGCTCAAGTCAAAGAAAATGAATTATCATTAGCGGAGTGCGAAGAAGTAACATCGCTAGATGCCGTAAACGAATTCGAATCCCCAGCTGTGAATAAATCCTCCGTTTCTAACGTAGCTTTCATAGAGAATACATCTGCTCTGAACACTTCGACAGCGATTGTAAGTGAAAAAGTAGATGAACTTAGAGAGCCAACTTCTTTGCAAAAAGTCAACATTATACCAAAACTTAGTGACTTCACAAAAAAATCACCAGCTTTTGAAGAACCGAACGTTCTGGAGAATGCAGCAGAGCTGAGCTCTTTTAGCCCCATATTAGAAACAACTCAGCCTACAATAAGCGTATTCGATGAGATTCTTGTTGAGGAAACTAAATCGTTTGAAAAAGCGGTTAGAATGGAGGAGCAAGATAAGCCAGTAGGTCAATTGGTTAAAGTTTCAATTGATTCCCCAGGTGGTGTTGGGATAAGCCATCAGGAACATAGCTTTGAATCGGAGGCAGATCTTAATGTACTGACGGCGCCCTTAGATCAAGCTAAATCTATTGCATCCGTAATGTTAAAATTACCATTGATAGAAGGGGTGTTGCCAAATCAGTCCACTGAGGAATTGCCAACCTTCTTAGTATCTAATAAATTTGCATCGTCCAGTATAGACATATTAACTGAAACACAGGCCTCTGAAGCCATAGCTTATGATAACGTTGCAATAACGAAGGGCTATGATCAACCTGAGTATGTTGGCTCTCAAACTTTGATTCCTTATGAACACAAACTTGTTGAGGAGTGTGTTGTAATTGCCGATGTAGAAGAATTTCAGGAAACACCAACAAAGCACAAGAACGCTTATCTCACCCAGAACACATTAAGCCAGTTACCTATTGCAGAGGATCAGAATACACTAGAAGCCGAAATGATTTTTGACTCTGAACATTTACCAGAGCTGAGAGCAACTATAAGTAAAGTTGTTCCTGTTCTCCACACAAAAGGAATTAACGAGATTCAAATGTATGAAACATTGGATGACACGAAACCTTGTGAAAGCATTACAGTGCAAAAAGCTGGAATTTCCCATGCAACGACTCAAGTACCAATGACAAATCTGCAACAAACCTTTGAAGGGGGGGAAAACTTTGACTCGCAAGTCCAAATCAGATCGGTTGCCGTCTCAAGTGACAACAACTCAAAAATGCAACTGCCTGTAAGTACTAAAACTCAAGCCGTAGAGGACGTCACCGAATTTATCACACGAACAGTACAAGAGACCGTTGCTAAAAGCCAATTGGAAGGACATCATTATGAAGTTACTGTTACTGATAGTCAAACAACAGAAGGTACAGAATCTTTTTTCCCCCTTGATCAAGTTGTAGCCACAGCAAAGGAGTCTTTCAATGTAATTTTAAAGCAAACCTCTGAAATAGAACAATCAAGCATATTTCATAAGGAGTCTCATATGAAACCCATGGACTCCGAAGAAGTTATTGCCAAGCTTATTTTAAAAGACGTTAGTCAGCATACAATAACAACTGATGTAATGCCATTTGAGTTCCCAGAAAAAATAAAACAAATTGAAATCAAAACACAGGAGGCTCAACTAAATCCCTTCATTACCACCGATGCTAATAAACTAAACGTTCATTTGGATGAGTGCATTTTGCAAAAAGAGAAAACATTCTCCAATAGTCATCAATTAGGGTATGGTAAACCTTCTATTGAAGGCACGCAACATGAAACTCATATCTCTGAGATAATACCAATAGAAAATGTTGGGAGCTTGGAAGTGCCGAAACTTGCAGCCAAAGAATTAGCCAGTTGTGTGTCGATCGAATCACAAATTCATAAAACTACATCGCAAGTTGACGCGTATGAAGAAACAGAGGATCTGAAATACGAACGGCCAAATGAGGGATATCTTACTCAGTCCGCTAAAAAAGAAACCAATCGTGCTAAGGTTACGTCAATACAAACTTCATTTATAAAAGAAGTTGCTCTGGCTCCACTGTCCTATATGGAAAATACTGCCGACGTGTCCAACACAGAGCAAAAAAGCTTTATAACCGAAGAAGTTATAAGCGTCGGCTCTATACAAGAATCATATGACCTAAATATACCCCCACAAGTAAATGCTAGTGTTATTTGTGAGTCCTCGAATGAGGCAGCCACAATTACTGAGCAATTGGTTTATGAAGAATCTCCTAATATCAAAAGTGTGAAAAGTGAATTAGCTACACCAAGCATTAAGTTTGTTGATAATTGTATCAAACCAGTGGAAGCATTTAGTGCAAGCGTATATGAAAATATTGAAGGACACGGTGACTTCCAACCAAAGAGTGCTAAACCAAAATCAGATATTTTATCAGATTTAAAAGTCTCGGTTGTGGAAGAGGTTTCTGTAATACCGCCTCTAGGAATAATCAGCAATACCATGGCCAAAGAAGCAAAAGCAATTGAGGAAAATATAACACACAAAAATATTCTTGTTACCAAGCAAGAGACATGCGAAAATGTGGAAAGCCTTTTGAAGGAAACGGTTCCTGCTATGGAAAGTGCATGCTTTGCAATTCCTGATTTGAAGCTTGCAGCGTTATCAAATGAGCTTCATGAGAAGGGAAATCTTTTGGAAACAAGAGTTTCAAAACTCGATTTCGAGCATGCACTCCCAATCATGACACCTTATCGATCGTGTTTAACTCAACAAGTTGTTGCAGAAGAGAGAGTAGCAACACTGGAAAAGGAAGTCGATCAACAGCATACAAATCTAAATGTTAGCTATGAAACAAACATTAGAAGCCTGGTTGATGTATCTAGTTTAACATCGGACCTTAATGTATCATATAATCTGGAACAAATACAGCCCACAATAGAACAGACAGAAATTGATTTACAAAAATCATTATTGGTTTCCGAAAACGTTACTGTTGTTTTGCCCATCGATGCTGAATCTACGCCAAAAACTGAGTATGAATGCTTTGGTACAAAAAAAATAAATCAAAAAATAGAGGCTAAGCCGGGTAAGTATTTAGTAAGGTTAATTTTAAGCAGCTAAAAAGAAAAGGCGTATTACTTCCATTTCCAACTGACCCCCAACTTCAAAACACATATTACACACAACAAAAATAAAACTTATAATTAAATTAAGTACTAAAAACAAATTTTTTACACAGATACAGACAAAGTCACTGACACAAAACACACACAACATAAGACACCAACACAAACAACACAAGAAGTTGAAATAACGGAAATTCCTGAAACAATTCGAATTTCTGAAGAAATAACAAAAGACGAACTACAAAAGAATAAGCAGATACGCACACGATTAATAAAAAAGGTTAAAGGTGATAAGACAGAGGTAACCAAAATCGTAACCGTCGAAGAGGATGACAAACAGCCCGAGACAACTGTCACAGTTGAAGAGATGCCTGTGGAGGAAGTGCAGCCTGAAGAAATTCAGGAGCTTCCAGAGGAGGTTCGTGTGGTTGAAACTGTATCCGAAGACGGCAAGCCCAAGAAAAAGAAGATACGCACACGTGTTATCAAAAAGGTTAAGGGTGACAAACAAGAGGTAACCAAGATCGAAACCGTCGAAGAGGATGACAAACAGCCCGAGACAACTGTCACAGTCGAGGAGATGCCTGTAGAAGAAGACCAGCTTCAAGAAATTCAGGAGCTTCCAGAAGAGATTCGTGTGGTTGAAACTGTATCCGAAGACGGCAAGCCCAAGAAAAAGAAGATACGCACACGTGTTATCAAGAAGGTTAAGGGTGACAAACAAGAGGTAACCAAGATCGAAACCGTCGAAGAGGATGACAAACAGCCAGAGACAACTGTCACAGTCGAGGAGATGCCCGTTGAAGAAGACCAACCTGAAGAAATTCAGGAGCTTCCAGAAGAGGTTCGTGTTGTTGAAACTGTATCCGAAGACGGCAAGCCCAAGAAAAAGAAGATACGCACACGTGTTATCAAGAAGGTTAAGGGTGACAAACAAGAGGTAACCAAGATCGAAACCGTCGAAGAGGATGACAAACAGCCCGAGACAACTGTCACAGTTGAAGAGATGCCTGTAGAAGAAGACCGACCTGAAGAAATTCAGGAGCTTCCAGAAGAGATTCGTGTGGTTGAAACTGTATCCGAAGACGGCAAGCCCAAGAAAAAGAAGATACGCACACGTGTTATCAAGAAGGTTAAGGGTGACAAACAAGAGGTAACCAAGATCGAAACCGTCGAAGAGGATGACAAACAGCCCGAGACAACTGTCACAGTCGAGGAGATGCCCGTAGAAGAAGACCAACCTGAAGAAATTCAGGAGCTTCCAGAAGAGGTTCGTGTGGTTGAAACTGTATCCGAAGACGGCAAGCCCAAGAAAAAGAAGATACGCACACGTGTGATCAAGAAGGTTAAGGGTGACAAACAAGAGGTAACCAAGATCGAAACCGTCGAAGAGGATGACAAACAGCCCGAGACAACTGTCACAGTCGAGGAGATGCCTGTAGAAGAAGACCAGCCTGAAGAAATTCAGGAGCTTCCAGAAGAGGTTCGTGTGATTGAAACTGTATCCGAAGACGGCAAGCCAAAGAAAAAGAAAATACGCACACGTGTTATCAAAAAGGTTAAGGGTGCCAAACAAGAGGTAACCAAGATCGAAACCGTCGAAGAGGATGACAAAAAGCCCGAGACAACTGTCACAGTTGAAGAGATGCCTGTGGAGGAAGTGCAGCCTCAAGAAATTCAGGAGCTTCCAGAAGAGGTTCGTGTTGTTGAAACTATATCCAAAGACGGCAAGCCCAAGAAAAAGAAGATACGCACACGTGTTATCAAGAAGGTTAAGGGTGATAAACAAGAGGTAACCAAGATCGAAACCGTCGAAGAGGATGACAAACAGCCCGAGACAACTGTCACAGTTGAAGAGATGCCTGTGGAGGAAGTGCAGCCTGAAGAAATTCAGGAGCTTCCAGAAGAGGTTCGTGTGGTTGAAACTGTATCCGAAGACGGCAAGCCCAAGAAAAAGAAAATACGCACACGTGTAATCAAAAAGGTTAAGGGTGCCAAACAAGAGGTAACCAAGATCGAAACCGTCGAAGAGGATGACAAACAGCCCGAGACAACTGTCACAGTTGAAGAGATGCCTGTGGAGGAAGTGCAGCCTCAAGAAATTCAGGAGCTTCCAGAAGAGGTTCGTGTGGTTGAAACTGTATCCGAAGACGGCAAGCCCAAGAAAAAGAAGATACGCACGCGTGTTATCAAGAAGGTTAAGGGTAACAAACAAGAGGTAACCAAGATCGAAACCGTCGAAGAGGATGACAAACAGCCCGAGACAACTGTCACAGTCGAGGAGATGCCTGTAGAAGAAGACCAGCCTCAAGAAATTCAGGAGCTTCCAGAAGAGGTTCGTGTGGTTGAAACTGTATCCGAAGACGGCAAGCCCAAGAAAAAGAAGATACGCACACGTGTGATCAAGAAGGTTAAGGGTGACAAACAAGAGGTAACCAAGATCGAAACCGTCGAAGAGGATGACAAACAGCCCGAGACAACTGTCACAGTCGAGGAGATGCCTGTAGAAAAAGACCAGCCTGCAGAAATTCAGGAGCTTCCAGAAGAGGTTCGTGTTGTTGAAACTATATCCGAAGACGGCAAGCCCAAGAAAAAGAAGATACGCACACGTGTTATCAAGAAGGTTAAGGGTGACAAACAAGAGGTAACCAAGATCGAAACCGTCGAAGAGGATGACAAACAGCCCGAGACAACTGTCACAGTCGAGGAGATGCCTGTAGAAAAAGACCAGCCTGCAGAAATTCAGGAGCTTCCAGAAGAGGTTCGTGTTGTTGAAACTATATCCGAAGACGGCAAGCCCAAGAAAAAGAAGATACGCACACGTGTTATCAAGAAGGTTAAGGGTGACAAACAAGAGGTAACCAAGATCGAAACCGTCGAAGAGGATGACAAACAGCCCGAGACAACTGTCACAGTCGAGGAGATGCCTGTTGAAGAAGACCAACCTGAAGAAATTCAGGAGCTTCCAGAGGAGGTTCGTGTTGTTGAAACTATATCCGAAGACGGCAAGCCCAAGAAAAAGAAGATACGCACACGTGTGATCAAGAAGGTTAAGGGTGACAAACAAGAGGTAACCAAGATCGAAACCGTCGAAGAGGATGACAAACAGCCCGAGACAACTGTCACAGTTGAAGAGATGCCTGTGGAGGAAGTGCAGCCTCAAGAAATTCAGGAGCTTCCAGAAGAGGTTCGTGTTGTTGAAACTATATCCGAAGACGGCAAGCCCAAGAAAAAGAAGATACGCACACGTGTGATCAAGAAGGTTAAGGGTGACAAACAAGAGGTAACCAAGATCGAAACCGTCGAAGAGGATGACAAACAGCCCGAGACAACTGTCACAGTTGAAGAGATGCCTGTGGAGGAAGTGCAGCCTGAAGAAATTCAGGAGCTTCCAGAAGAGGTTCGTGTGGTTGAAACTGTATCCGAAGACGGCAAGCCCAAGAAAAAGAAGATACGCACACGTGTGATCAAGAAGGTTAAGGGTGGCAAACAAGAGGTAACCAAGATCGAAACCGTCGAAGAGGATGACAAACAGCCCGAGACAACTGTCACAGTTGAAGAGATGCCTGTGGAGGAAGTGCAGCCTGAAGAAATTCAGGAGCTTCCAGAAGAGGTTCGTGTGGTTGAAACTGTATCCGAAGACGGCAAGCCCAAGAAAAAGAAGATACGCACACGTGTGATCAAGAAGGTTAAGGGTGGCAAACAAGAGGTAACCAAGATCGAAACCGTCGAAGAGGATGACAAACAGCCCGAGACAACTGTCACAGTCGAGGAGATGCCTGTGGAGGAAGACCAGCCTGAAGAAATTCAGGAGCTTCCAGAAGAGGTTCGTGTGGTTGAAACTGTATCCGAAGACGGCAAGCCCAAGAAAAAGAAGATACGCACACGTGTGATCAAGAAGGTTAAGGGTGACAAACAAGAGGTAACCAAGATCGAAACCGTCGAAGAGGATGACAAACAGCCCGAGACAACTGTCACAGTCGAAGAGATGCCTGTGGAAGAAGACCAGCCTGAAGAAATTCAGGAGCTTCCAGAAGAGGTTCGTGTGGTTGAAACTGTATCCGAAGACGGCAAGCCCAAGAAAAAGAAGATACGCACACGTGTTATCAAGAAGGTTAAGGGTGACAAACAAGAGGTAACCAAGATCGAAACCGTCGAAGAGGATGACAAACAGCCCGAGACAACTGTCACAGTTGAAGAGATGCCTGTGGAGGAAGTGCAGCCTGAAGAAATTCAGGAGCTTCCAGAAGAGGTTCGTGTGGTTGAAACTGTATCCGAAGACGGCAAGCCCAAGAAAAAGAAGATACGCACACGTGTGATCAAGAAGGTTAAGGGTGACAAACAAGAGGTAACCAAGATCGAAACCGTCGAAGAGGATGACAAACAGCCCGAGACAACTGTCACAGTCGAGGAGATGCCCGTTGAAGAAGACCAACCTGAAGAAATTCAGGAGCTTCCAGAAGAGGTTCGTGTGGTTGAAACTGTATCCGAAGACGGCAAGCCCAAGAAAAAGAAGATACGCACACGTGTGATCAAGAAGGTTAAGGGTGGCAAACAAGAGGTAACCAAGATCGAAACCGTCGAAGAGGATGACAAACAGCCCGAGACAACTGTCACAGTTGAAGAGATGCCTGTGGAGGAAGTGCAGCCTGAAGAAATTCAGGAGCTTCCAGAGGAGGTTCGTGTGGTTGAAACTGTATCCGAAGACGGCAAGCCCAAGAAAAAGAAGATACGCACACGTGTTATCAAGAAGGTTAAGGGTGACAAACAAGAGGTAACCAAGATCGAAACCGTCGAAGAGGATGACAAACAGCCCGAGACAACTGTCACAGTTGAAGAGATGCCTGTGGAGGAAGTGCAGCCTGAAGAAATTCAGGAGCTTCCAGAGGAGGTTCGTGTGGTTGAAACTGTATCCGAAGACGGCAAGCCCAAGAAAAAGAAGATACGCACACGTGTGATCAAGAAGGTTAAGGGTGACAAACAAGAGGTAACCAAGATCGAAACCGTCGAAGAGGATGACAAACAGCCCGAGACAACTGTCACAGTCGAGGAGATGCCCGTTGAAGAAGACCAGCCCGAAGAAATTCAGGAGCTTCCAGAAGAGGTTCGTGTGGTTGAAACTGTATCCGAAGACGGCAAGCCCAAGAAAAAGAAGATACGCACACGTGTTATCAAGAAGGTTAAGGGTGACAAACAAGAGGTAACCAAGATCGAAACCGTCGAAGAGGATGACAAACAGCCCGAGACAACTGTCACAGTTGAAGAGATGCCTGTGGAGGAAGTGCAGCCTCAAGAAATTCAGGAGCTTCCAGAGGAGGTTCGTGTGGTTGAAACTGTATCCGAAGACGGCAAGCCCAAGAAAAAGAAGATACGCACACGTGTGATCAAGAAGGTTAAGGGTGACAAACAAGAGGTAACCAAGATCGAAACCGTCGAAGAGGATGACAAACAGCCCGAGACAACTGTCACAGTTGAAGAGATGCCTGTGGAGGAAGTGCAGCCTGAAGAAATTCAGGAGCTTCCAGAGGAGGTTCGTGTGGTTGAAACTGTATCCGAAGACGGCAAGCCCAAGAAAAAGAAGATACGCACACGTGTTATCAAGAAGGTTAAGGGTGACAAACAAGAGGTAACCAAGATCGAAACCGTCGAAGAGGATGACAAACAGCCCGAGACAACTGTCACAGTCGAAGAGATGCCTGTGGAGGAAGTGCAGCCTGAAGAAATTCAGGAGCTTCCAGAGGAGGTTCGTGTGGTTGAAACTGTATCCGAAGACGGCAAGCCCAAGAAAAAGAAGATACGCACACGTGTTATCAAGAAGGTTAAGGGTGACAAACAAGAGGTAACCAAGATCGAAACCGTCGAAGAGGATGACAAACAGCCCGAGACAACTGTCACAGTTGAAGAGATGCCTGTGGAGGAAGTGCAGCCTGAAGAAATTCAGGAGCTTCCAGAAGGAGGTTCGTGTGGTTGAAACTGTATCCGAAGACGGCAAGCCCAAGAAAAAGAAGATACGCACACGTGTGATCAAGAAGGTTAAGGGTGACAAACAAGAGGTAACCAAGATCGAAACCGTCGAAGAGGATGACAAACAGCCCGAGACAACTGTCACAGTTGAAGAGATGCCTGTGGAGGAAGTGCAGCCTGAAGAAATTCAGGAGCTTCCAGAAGAGGTTCGTGTGGTTGAAACTGTATCCGAAGACGGCAAGCCCAAGAAAAAGAAGATACGCACACGTGTTATCAAGAAGGTTAAGGGTGACAAACAAGAGGTAACCAAGATCGAAACCGTCGAAGAGGACGACAAACAGCCCGAGACAACTGTCACAGTCGAGGAGATGCCCGTTGAAGAAGACCAACCTGAAGAAATTCAGGAGCTTCCAGAAGAGGTTCGTGTGGTTGAAACTGTATCCGAAGACGGCAAGCCCAAGAAAAAGAAGATACGCACACGTGTTATCAAGAAGGTTAAGGGTGACAAACAAGAGGTAACCAAGATCGAAACCGTCGAAGAGGATGACAAACAGCCCGAGACAACTGTCACAGTCGAAGAGATGCCTGTGGAAGAAGACCAGCCTGAAGAAATTCAGGAGCTTCCAGAAGAGGTTCGTGTGGTTGAAACTGTATCCGAAGACGGCAAGCCCAAGAAAAAGAAGATACGCACACGTGTGATCAAGAAGGTTAAGGGTGACAAACAAGAGGTAACCAAGATCGAAACCGTCGAAGAGGATGACAAACAGCCCGAGACAACTGTCACAGTCGAGGAGATGCCCGTTGAAGAAGACCAGCCCGAAGAAATTCAGGAGCTTCCAGAGGAAGTGCGAGTGGTTGAAACTGTATCCGAAGACGGCAAGCCCAAGAAAAAGAAGATACGCACACGTGTTATCAAGAAGGTTAAGGGTGACAAACAAGAGGTAACCAAGATCGAAACCGTCGAAGAGGACGACAAACAGCCCGAGACAACTGTCACAGTCGAGGAGATGCCCGTTGAAGAAGACCAGCCCGAAGAAATTCAGGAGCTTCCAGAGGAGGTTCGTGTGGTTGAAACTGTATCCGAAGACGGCAAGCCCAAGAAAAAGAAGATACGCACACGTGTTATCAAGAAGGTTAAGGGTGACAAACAAGAGGTAACCAAGATCGAAACCATCGAAGAGGATGACAAACAGCCCGAGACAACTGTCACAGTCGAGGAGATGCCCGTTGAAGAAGACCAACCTGAAGAAATTCAGGAGCTTCCAGAAGAGGTTCGTGTGGTTGAAACTGTATCCGAAGACGGCAAGCCCAAAAAAAAGAAAATACGCACACGTGTTATCAAAAAGGTTAAGGGTGGCAAACAAGAGGTAACCAAGATCGAAACCGTCGAAGAGGATGACAAACAGCCCGAGACAACTGTCACAGTCGAGGAGATGCCCGTTGAAGAAGACCAACCTGAAGAAATTCAGGAGCTTCCAGAAGAGGTTCGTGTGGTTGAAACTGTATCCGAAGACGGCAAGCCCAAGAAAAAGAAGATACGCACACGTGTTATCAAGAAGGTTAAGGGTGACAAACAAGAGGTAACCAAGATCGAAACCGTCGAAGAGGATGACAAACAGCCCGAGACAACTGTCACAGTCGAGGAGATGCCCGTTGAAGAAGACCAACCTGAAGAAATTCAGGAGCTTCCAGAAGAGGTTCGTGTGGTTGAAACTGTATCCGAAGACGGCAAGCCCAAGAAAAAGAAGATACGCACACGTTTTATCAAGAAGGTTAAGGGTGACAAACAAGAGGTAACCAAGATCGAAACCGTCGAAGAGGATGACAAACAGCCCGAGACAACTGTCACAGTCGAGGAGATGCCCGTTGAAGAAGACCAACCTGAAGAAATTCAGGAGCTTCCAGAAGAGGTTCGTGTGGTTGAAACTGTATCCGAAGACGGCAAGCCCAAGAAAAAGAAGATACGCACACGTGTTATCAAGAAGGTTAAGGGTGACAAACAAGAGGTAACCAAGATCGAAACCGTCGAAGAGGATGACAAACAGCCCGAGACAACTGTCACAGTCGAGGAGATGCCCGTTGAAGAAGACAAGCCCGAAGAAATACAGGAGCTTCCAGAAGAGGTTCGTGTGATTGAAGCTGTATCCGAAGACGGCAAGCCCAAGAAAAAGAAGATACGCACACGTGTGATCAAGAAGGTTAAGGGTGGCAAACAAGAGGTAACCAAGATCGAAACCGTCGAAGAGGATGACAAACAGCCCGAGACAACTGTCACAGTCGAGGAGATGCCCGTTGAAGAAGACCAACCTGAAGAAATTCAGGAGCTTCCAGAAGAGGTTCGTGTGATTGAAACTGTATCCGAAGACGGCAAGCCCAAGAAAAAGAAGATACGCACACGTGTGATCAAGAAGGTTAAGGGTGACAAACAAGAGGTAACCAAGATCGAAACCGTCGAAGAGGATGACAAACAGCCCGAGACAACTGTCACAGTCGAGGAGATGCCCGTTGAAGAAGACCAACCTGAAGAAATTCAGGAGCTTCCAGAAGAGGTTCGTGTGGTTGAAACTGTATCCGAAGACGGCAAGCCCAAGAAAAAGAAGATACGCACACGTGTTATCAAGAAGGTTAAGGGTGACAAACAAGAGGTAACCAAGATCGAAACCGTCGAAGAGGATGACAAACAGCCCGAGACAACTGTCACAGTCGAGGAGATGCCCGTTGAAGAAGACCAACCTGAAGAAATTCAGGAGCTTCCAGAAGAGGTTCGTGTGATTGAAACTGTATCCGAAGACGGCAAGCCCAAGAAAAAGAAGATACGCACACGTGTGATCAAGAAGGTTAAGGGTGACAAACAAGAGGTAACCAAGATCGAAACCGTCGAAGAGGATGACAAACAGCCCGAGACAACTGTCACAGTCGAGGAGATGCCCGTTGAAGAAGACCAACCTGAAGAAATTCAGGAGCTTCCAGAAGAGGTTCGTGTGATTGAAACTGTATCCGAAGACGGCAAGCCCAAGAAAAAGAAGATACGCACACGTGTTATCAAGAAGGTTAAGGGTGACAAACAAGAGGTAACCAAGATCGAAACCGTCGAAGAGGATGACAAACAGCCCGAGACAACTGTCACAGTCGAGGAGATGCCCGTTGAAGAAGACCAACCTGAAGAAATTCAGGAGCTTCCAGAAGAGGTTCGTGTGGTTGAAACTGTATCCGAAGACGGCAAGCCCAAGAAAAAGAAGATACGCACACGTGTTATCAAGAAGGTTAAGGGTGACAAACAAGAGGTAACCAAGATCGAAACCGTCGAAGAGGATGACAAACAGCCCGAGACAACTGTCACAGTCGAGGAGATGCCCGTTGAAGAAGACCAGCCCGAAGAAATTCAGGAGCTTCCAGAAGAGGTTCGTGTGATTGAAACTGTATCCGAAGACGGCAAGCCCAAGAAAAAGAAGATACGCACACGTGTTATCAAAAAGGTTAAGGGTGACAAACAGGAGATTACCAAGATTGAAACCATCGAAGAGGATGACAAACAGCCCGAGACAACTGTCACAGTGGAGGAGATGCCCGTTGAAGAAGACAAACCTGAAGAAATTCAGGAGCTTCCAGAAGAGGTTCGTGTGATTGAAACTGTATCCGAAGACGGCAAGCCCAAGAAAAAGAAGATACGCACACGTGTGATCAAGAAGGTTAAGGGTAACAAACAAGAGGTAACCAAGATCGAAACCGTCGAAGAGGATGACAAACAGCCCGAGACGACTGTCACAGTCGAAGAGCTGACAGTTGAAGAAGACCAGCCCGAAGAAATTCAGGAGCTTCCAGAGGAGGTTCGTGTGGTTGAAACTGTATCCGAAGACGGCAAGCCCAAGAAAAAGAAGATACGCACACGTGTTATCAAGAAGGTTAAGGGTGACAAACAAGAGGTAACCAAGATCGAAACCGCCGAAGAGGATGACAAACAGCCCGAGACAACTGTCACAGTTGAAGAGATGCCTGTTGAAGAAGTGCAGCCTGAAGAAATTCAGGAGCTTCCAGAAGAGGTTCGTGTGATTGAAACTGTATCCGAAGACGGCAAGCCCAAGAAAAAGAAGATACGCACACGTGTGATCAAGAAGGTTAAGGGTGACAAACAAGAGGTAACCAAGATCGAAACCGTCGAAGAGGATGACAAACAGCCCGAGACAACTGTCACAGTCGAGGAGATGCCCGTTGAAGAAGACCAACCTGAAGAAATTCAGGAGCTTCCAGAAGAGGTTCGTGTGGTTGAAACTGTATCCGAAGACGGCAAGCCCAAGAAAAAGAAGATACGCACACGTGTTATCAAGAAGGTTAAGGGTGACAAACAAGAGGTAACCAAGATCGAAACCGTCGAAGAGGACGACAAACAGCCCGAGACAACTGTCACAGTCGAAGAGATGCCCGTTGAAGAAGACCAACCTGAAGAAATTCAGGAGCTTCCAGAAGAGGTTCGTGTGATTGAAACTGTATCCGAAGACGGCAAGCCCAAGAAAAAGAAGATACGCACACGTGTTATCAAGAAGGTTAAGGGTGACAAACAAGAGGTAACCAAGATCGAAACCGTCGAAGAGGATGACAAACAGCCCGAGACAACTGTCACAGTCGAGGAGATGCCCGTTGAAGAAGACCAACCTGAAGAAATTCAGGAGCTTCCAGAGGAGGTTCGTGTGGTTGAAACTGTATCCGAAGACGGCAAGCCCAAGAAAAAGAAGATACGCACACGTGTTATCAAAAAGGTTAAGGGTGACAAACAAGAGGTAACCAAGATCGAAACCGTCGAAGAGGATGACAAACAGCCCGAGACAACTGTCACAGTCGAGGAGATGCCCGTTGAAGAAGACCAACCTGAAGAAATTCAGGAGCTTCCAGAAGAGGTTCGTGTGGTTGAAACTGTATCCGAAGACGGCAAGCCCAAGAAAAAGAAGATACGCACACGTGTTATCAAGAAGGTTAAGGGTGACAAACAAGAGGTAACCAAGATCGAAACCGTCGAAGAGGACGACAAACAGCCCGAGACAACTGTCACAGTCGAGGAGATGCCCGTTGAAGAAGACCAACCTGAAGAAATTCAGGAGCTTCCAGAAGAGGTTCGTGTGATTGAAACTGTATCCGAAGACGGCAAGCCCAAGAAAAAGAAGATACGCACACGTGTTATCAAGAAGGTTAAGGGTGACAAACAAGAGGTAACCAAGATCGAAACCGTCGAAGAGGATGACAAACAGCCCGAGACAACTGTCACAGTCGAGGAGATGCCCGTTGAAGAAGACCAACCTGAAGAAATTCAGGAGCTTCCAGAAGAGGTTCGTGTGATTGAAACTGTATCCGAAGACGGCAAGCCCAAGAAAAAGAAGATACGCACACGTGTGATCAAGAAGGTTAAGGGTGACAAACAAGAGGTAACCAAGATCGAAACCGTCGAAGAGGATGACAAACAGCCCGAGACAACTGTCACAGTCGAGGAGATGCCCGTTGAAGAAGACCAACCTGAAGAAATTCAGGAGCTTCCAGAAGAGGTTCGTGTGGTTGAAACTGTATCCGAAGACGGCAAGCCCAAGAAAAAGAAGATACGCACACGTGTTATCAAGAAGGTTAAGGGTGACAAACAAGAGGTAACCAAGATCGAAACCGTCGAAGAGGATGACAAACAGCCCGAGACAACTGTCACAGTCGAGGAGATGCCCGTAGAAGAAGACCAACCTGAAGAAATTCAGGAGCTTCCAGAAGAGGTTCGTGTGGTTGAAACTGTATCCGAAGACGGCAAGCCCAAGAAAAAGAAGATACGCACACGTGTGATCAAGAAGGTTAAGGGTGACAAACAAGAGGTAACCAAGATCGAAACCGTCGAAGAGGATGACAAACAGCCCGAGACAACTGTCACAGTCGAGGAGATGCCCGTTGAAGAAGACCAACCTGAAGAAATTCAGGAGCTTCCAGAAGAGGTTCGTGTGGTTGAAACTGTATCCGAAGACGGCAAGCCCAAGAAAAAGAAGATACGCACACGTGTTATCAAGAAGGTTAAGGGTGACAAACAAGAGGTAACCAAGATCGAAACCGTCGAAGAGGATGACAAACAGCCCGAGACAACTGTCACAGTCGAGGAGATGCCCGTTGAAGAAGACCAACCTGAAGAAATTCAGGAGCTTCCAGAAGAGGTTCGTGTGGTTGAAACTGTATCCGAAGACGGCAAGCCCAAGAAAAAGAAGATACGCACACGTGTGATCAAGAAGGTTAAGGGTGACAAACAAGAGGTAACCAAGATCGAAACCGTCGAAGAGGATGACAAACAGCCCGAGACAACTGTCACAGTCGAGGAGATGCCCGTTGAAGAAGACCAACCTGAAGAAATTCAGGAGCTTCCAGAAGAGGTTCGTGTGGTTGAAACTGTATCCGAAGACGGCAAGCCCAAGAAAAAGAAGATACGCACACGTGTTATCAAGAAGGTTAAGGGTGACAAACAAGAGGTAACCAAGATCGAAACCGTCGAAGAGGATGACAAACAGCCCGAGACAACTGTCACAGTCGAGGAGATGCCCGTTGAAGAAGACCAGCCCGAAGAAATTCAGGAGCTTCCAGAAGAGGTTCGTGTGATTGAAACTGTATCCGAAGACGGCAAGCCCAAGAAAAAGAAGATACGCACACGTGTGATCAAGAAGGTTAAGGGTGACAAACAAGAGGTAACCAAGATCGAAACCGTCGAAGAGGATGACAAACAGCCCGAGACAACTGTCACAGTCGAGGAGATGCCCGTTGAAGAAGACCAACCTGAAGAAATTCAGGAGCTTCCAGAAGAGGTTCGTGTGATTGAAACTGTATCCGAAGACGGCAAGCCCAAGAAAAAGAAGATACGCACACGTGTGATCAAGAAGGTTAAGGGTGACAAACAAGAGGTAACCAAGATCGAAACCGTCGAAGAGGATGACAAACAGCCCGAGACAACTGTCACAGTCGAGGAGATGCCCGTTGAAGAAGACCAACCTGAAGAAATTCAGGAGCTTCCAGAAGAGGTTCGTGTGGTTGAAACTGTATCCGAAGACGGCAAGCCCAAGAAAAAGAAGATACGCACACGTGTTATCAAGAAGGTTAAGGGTGACAAACAAGAGGTAACCAAGATCGAAACCGTCGAAGAGGATGACAAACAGCCCGAGACAACTGTCACAGTCGAGGAGATGCCCGTTGAAGAAGACCAACCTGAAGAAATTCAGGAGCTTCCAGAAGAGGTTCGTGTGGTTGAAACTGTATCCGAAGACGGCAAGCCCAAGAAAAAGAAGATACGCACACGTGTTATCAAGAAGGTTAAGGGTGACAAACAAGAGGTAACCAAGATCGAAACCGTCGAAGAGGATGACAAACAGCCCGAGACAACTGTCACAGTCGAGGAGATGCCCGTTGAAGAAGACCAACCTGAAGAAATTCAGGAGCTTCCAGAAGAGGTTCGTGTGGTTGAAACTGTATCCGAAGACGGCAAGCCCAAGAAAAAGAAGATACGCACACGTGTGATCAAGAAGGTTAAGGGTGACAAACAAGAGGTAACCAAGATCGAAACCGTCGAAGAGGATGACAAACAGCCCGAGACAACTGTCACAGTCGAGGAGATGCCCGTTGAAGAAGACCAACCTGAAGAAATTCAGGAGCTTCCAGAAGAGGTTCGTGTGGTTGAAACTGTATCCGAAGACGGCAAGCCCAAGAAAAAGAAGATACGCACACGTGTTATCAAGAAGGTTAAGGGTGACAAACAAGAGGTAACCAAGATCGAAACCGTCGAAGAGGATGACAAACAGCCCGAGACAACTGTCACAGTCGAGGAGATGCCCGTTGAAGAAGACCAACCTGAAGAAATTCAGGAGCTTCCAGAAGAGGTTCGTGTGATTGAAACTGTATCCGAAGACGGCAAGCCCAAGAAAAAGAAGATACGCACACGTGTGATCAAGAAGGTTAAGGGTGACAAACAAGAGGTAACCAAGATCGAAACCGTCGAAGAGGATGACAAACAGCCCGAGACAACTGTCACAGTCGAGGAGATGCCCGTTGAAGAAGACCAACCTGAAGAAATTCAGGAGCTTCCAGAAGAGGTTCGTGTGGTTGAAACTGTATCCGAAGACGGCAAGCCCAAGAAAAAGAAGATACGCACACGTGTTATCAAGAAGGTTAAGGGTGACAAACAAGAGGTAACCAAGATCGAAACCGTCGAAGAGGATGACAAACAGCCCGAGACAACTGTCACAGTCGAGGAGATGCCCGTTGAAGAAGACCAACCTGAAGAAATTCAGGAGCTTCCAGAAGAGGTTCGTGTGGTTGAAACTGTATCCGAAGACGGCAAGCCCAAGAAAAAGAAGATACGCACACGTGTGATCAAGAAGGTTAAGGGTGACAAACAAGAGGTAACCAAGATCGAAACCGTCGAAGAGGATGACAAACAGCCCAAGACAACTGTCACAGTCGAGGAGATGCCCGTTGAAGAAGACCAACCTGAAGAAATTCAGGAGCTTCCAGAAGAGGTTCGTGTGGTTGAAACTGTATCCGAAGACGGCAAGCCCAAGAAAAAGAAGATACGCACACGTGTTATCAAGAAGGTTAAGGGTGACAAACAAGAGGTAACCAAGATCGAAACCGTCGAAGAGGATGACAAACAGCCCGAGACAACTGTCACAGTCGAGGAGATGCCCGTTGAAGAAGACCAACCTGAAGAAATTCAGGAGCTTCCAGAAGAGGTTCGTGTGGTTGAAACTGTATCCGAAGACGGCAAGCCCAAGAAAAAGAAGATACGCACACGTGTGATCAAGAAGGTTAAGGGTGACAAACAAGAGGTAACCAAGATCGAAACCGTCGAAGAGGATGACAAACAGCCCAAGACAACTGTCACAGTCGAGGAGATGCCCGTTGAAGAAGACCAACCTGAAGAAATTCAGGAGCTTCCAGAAGAGGTTCGTGTGGTTGAAACTGTATCCGAAGACGGCAAGCCCAAGAAAAAGAAGATACGCACACGTGTTATCAAGAAGGTTAAGGGTGACAAACAAGAGGTAACCAAGATCGAAACCGTCGAAGAGGATGACAAACAGCCCGAGACAACTGTCACAGTCGAGGAGATGCCCGTTGAAGAAGACCAACCTGAAGAAATTCAGGAGCTTCCAGAAGAGGTTCGTGTGGTTGAAACTGTATCCGAAGACGGCAAGCCCAAGAAAAAGAAGATACGCACACGTGTGATCAAGAAGGTTAAGGGTGACAAACAAGAGGTAACCAAGATCGAAACCGTCGAAGAGGATGACAAACAGCCCAAGACAACTGTCACAGTCGAGGAGATGCCCGTTGAAGAAGACCAACCTGAAGAAATTCAGGAGCTTCCAGAAGAGGTTCGTGTGGTTGAAACTGTATCCGAAGACGGCAAGCCCAAGAAAAAGAAGATACGCACACGTGTGATCAAGAAGGTTAAGGGTGACAAACAAGAGGTAACCAAGATCGAAACCGTCGAAGAGGATGACAAACAGCCCGAGACAACTGTCACAGTCGAGGAGATGCCCGTTGAAGAAGACCAACCTGAAGAAATTCAGGAGCTTCCAGAAGAGGTTCGTGTGGTTGAAACTGTATCCGAAGACGGCAAGCCCAAGAAAAAGAAGATACGCACACGTGTGATCAAGAAGGTTAAGGGTGACAAACAAGAGGTAACCAAGATCGAAACCGTCGAAGAGGATGACAAACAGCCCGAGACAACTGTCACAGTCGAGGAGATGCCCGTTGAAGAAGACCAACCTGAAGAAATTCAGGAGCTTCCAGAAGAGGTTCGTGTGGTTGAAACTGTATCCGAAGACGGCATGCCCAAAAGGACAAAGATTCGAACACGTGTTTTAAAGAAATTGAAGGGAAATCGGGAGGAGATCACAAAGATCGAAACTATTGAGGAAGAAAACAAGAAGCCGGAAACCACAATCACCGTCGAAGAAGCGGACATCATGAGTCCATTTGGTAAAAAGCTTAGCTCAAAGAAAAGGGTTATTGTTCATAAGCCCGAAGAAGATGTTTCTGTGTATGAGCTCCCTGAAAGAAAATCGGTAATTCTCTCCGAAAAAGATGATGGTACTCCTACCAAAACAGTAATTAGGACCAAAATTATTAAAAAGGTGCAAGGTTCTAATATGGAAGTTACTAAAATTCAAACAGTCGAAGAATATGAAAAACCACCACAGACTAAAGTAACAGTGAAAAATTTCGAAGCACCTTTTCCAGATCTTCCTGAAGAGAAACTAACAGAAGTTGTTTTTCTACCTGAGGAAGTCTTTGAGTCAGAAATAATTGACAATGATGGAATTCAAAAAGTAATAAAGACTAAAAAGCGAATTATTAAAAAACCAAAAGATGCTTTTAACGATGAAGTGACTGAAATTGATATTACTGAACCAGATTCGGAAGAACCAATTTATAGGGTAACAATCAATGAAATTCCGATAACAGAGGCGGTTACAGCTGAATGTGCAGCAATTGAATTACCAGAACAAGTAGCAGAATTGGAAGTCATTTCTCCCGATGGAACAAAAAAGAAGAAAACCATTAAAACAAGGTCATTTAAAACAAAAATTGACGATGATCATGATGAAGTCACTACAGTCAATACCATTGAAGAGGAAAACATGGAACCTATAACAAGTGTGCACGTAGAAATTATCCCGGTCGACGAAAATCCTATTAAGCCCATTCCCATTGAAGAGCTGCCAGAAGAAACAGTTTTTAGTGAAGATATTGTAAACAATAAAAAGCCACGAAAAAAAACTACCAAAACTCGTACATTCAAGAAGCAAGGACCCGAGGATGAAGAATATTATCAAATTCAAACTATTGAAGAAGAAGGCAAAGAGCCATTCTCACTCATTCGCGTTGTTAGTGATGATAGCATTGCTGATATAATTGACATCAGTAAGCTCGACGATGAAAAAATTCCCACACAAAAAAAACAAAAGTCACACAAACAGAGGGGTAAGAACACAAATCACCACACTATGCATTCACCACCATTTTACACGAAAACTAATATTGAAGTATACGCAAAGTTAATTCAGTATTCATTTAATTATCTTTGTAAATTTTTTTTTAAAAATTTGCTATCCTGAAATGATGGGGGGGTCGGTGTTGCAAAAACAATATTTTATTTGATGCTCATCTATCCATCCGTGCGTGCATCACCAACGATATTAAGAATATATTTCTTAATGTCCGACTATTTATCAGTGCGTCCGTCTGTATGAATAAGCGAAACAATCTTAGAGACCACAAGAGCTACAGACTTCAAATTATTAACGCAAGCTTTCATATACACTGAACATAAAAGTTTGTTTTAATTTGTCGATCACTTTTCTGGCTTCTGGTTTGAAACATGGCTTAAAAATTTGTAAAAAATAATTGACCGTTTTTAAAAAAAATCATTGCCATCGAGTCAATTTCTTGTCACAAAATAATCAAAATTTTATTTATTTGCATTATTATTAAAGAGCTCAAAACAAGTTTTGAAAATCGGGTAATTTTGATGTTTACGGTCTATTTTTTTTTTTTGCCAGGCTCAGGGGAACTTCTAGTCAGGATTTCCCGACCATATTCATTGTTTTTTTTTTATTTAAAAAGACCATTATTTTATTTCGGATTATGTATGGTATAAACAAGCTCTTATATTCAATTGAAGTGCCCAAAATAATCATTTAATTAATTAATTAATAATTAATTTTCTTCAATTTTTGAATTTTTAAATAAATTTTTTAATCATGTCATATTAATAAAATTCATATAAAAACATAAACACAGCGGAGAAACAACAACCCGAACACACTACAATGGAACACCCAGTTTACATAACAACATTCAAATCTATACAAAGCGAGGATGGGGAAACAACAATACAAACTGAAAACAAAAGAGTTTCTCAAGAGGAGGGAATCGTTGTTGAGGAAGTGCTTAGCGATACTGAGCCATTAACGGAAGACACTACACAGTCAAATGTTGAAATTATCGAAGTCAGCGAACCAACAGGTGATTGTCTTAAAATTATTCTTATCACATATAAAACATACAAGTATAATGCGGAAAAAATCTACGTTGTGTAAATGAAACAACGAAATAAGTGTTTGATAGGTTCTCAAAAACTCACTCATAAACTTTGGTGTGATATTGCCATATAAATGATTTAATCAAAAAAAAAAAAAAAAAAAAAAAAACAAAGCTTTTCCATTAAAAAAGAAAAACGAAAACTATACACAAACATAAAACTCTGTTTGAACACTTTTTGACTCTATATTTACTAACAAAGCTCTCCAGAACACTAAATTTTTTAGTAGGTTATATTTGTAAAAAAATCATGATAAATACGTACATTACAAATATTGAAATATAACTTAGTTAATACTATATGCAAGCATCTTAAGCATCACAAACACTATACTTGAAAATGTACAAAGTCTATGTGTTTTAACGCATTATACAAAATGCAAATATAATTTTAACCAATTAGTTTAGTGCTAACACACATACACATAATTTTTTCTCAAACAGACCAATACAACAAAGAGTACACTATCACAGAACCCGAAGATGCAAGTGCAGATAACACCATACAAACACCGACCAAAGTCAAGAAGCTTAAACAGAAAAAGACACAACCAGACAGATTCGAACAAATTGACGAGACTGGGGAAATTGAAGGGGGTTCAGGGGAACCAGAAAGAAAACCTTTAGCAAAACATATACCTAAGATAATTGAAGACACACTAGATGAAGATCAGGGTGAGAAGACTACTGCTGATGAACAAGGACCTGCTGAAAAGAAAGAAAAACCAAAGAAAAAGAAAAAACCTGTTAAGCCGAAACGCAATGAGATGGATGATTATATACAGTTTTTGATTCATCAGGAAATTCCAAAATCGGTCATTCAGCCATATGTACGCACGGAAATGGAACACCCTCAAAGGGCACGCAGCGACTCGTCTATAAAACCAATTAAACTTACTGCCATTCAAATTGAGAAAATTGAAATTAAGAAACCAAAGATGGTTCAAATAAGCTCAGTTGTCGAATTTCCACAAATGCTTAAGCTCAAAACTCCAAAACAACGGCCACAAGAGGAGAAAAAACGAAAATCCAGCGAAGCGTCGTTTAAAAATAAGAAGCTTAAGAGCTGGATAAGATTTATTCCTTATGCACCATACTGCTTTCCGTATACAGTTATTGAACTAGAAACAAATCGCGATAATGGAGAACTGTCCCGAAATATAGAAGAAGCAGAGGATGTTCTGAAAAAGCGTCCAAAGAAATTCAAGCCCTCAAAATCGGTTAAGACTGAACTTGAAGAATTTGATTTGGAGTCATTTGATGATGAAATTAAACAACATGATAAAACACAAGAAAAACCGAAGTTCAAACGAGGCAAAAAGGATCAAATTCAACAAGAAGACGATATCAAAAAATTAAAAATAGGTAAAGGTAGGGTTCCGGAAAATGTTGATTCAGCTGAAACTGTCGAACTCAAGCCAGTTGTTTATGATAATAAGACTAAAGATGAACTCGAGAAGCCCAAAACATTAATTGAAGCTAAAAACACGGAAAAGAAGGGAAAAATAACATCCGAGACGGGTGATAAAATCGACTTTGAGCCTCTCATAAACATTGTTGAAAATCAAGGAGAGGAAACGGCACCATTCTTTAAGTTTGAGATTGTTGATTTTGAGTCAGAAGATAAACTTGAGGGCGTAGTTGAAGATATTCCGTCCCACACTACAGAACCGAAGAAAAAACGCAAATTTAAGATTAAGACAGAATTAGAGGAAAATATGGTTGAGATAGTCCAAATATCTCCAAGTGATAGCAGTGTCAACCTGTATGAAGTGACTGTTACTTGTTCAGAAACGGAAAAAGATCAACCCACAGAAAAGAAAATACTGAAAAAGAAAGTAAAACGCATGAATAAGGAACAATTGGAAGACTTCGTATCCGAAATTAAAGAAGAGCCAACGCAAAATTTCTTTGAAACTTCCATTGTAGACTTTTATGAGGTTAAGCTAACTGAATTGGAACCTGAACTGAGCGTTGATGAAGAAACATCTGAAAAACCAAAAAAACGGAAGATTCTGCATAAGCGTGGAGATCATGAGGAGATTTTAGAAATTGTTGAAACTGTTGCTATGCCGGGCGACGAGCCTTTATACGAAGTTATAATAAAATCAATCAATCCGGATGATGATAATGATTCCCAAAAATCCGTTGACAGACCTAAACCAAAAATAAAGAAAATGAAGAAGGATGATTTAGATGCCTATATACAGCAGCTTATAAATGCAGAGATTCCAACAACTGAACTGGAAAAATATGAAAAAACTGAAATTGACGGAAAGCCAAAGAAACCAAAGAAGCATAAAAGCAAACCTATTAAGCTCCAAATTGACGAAGGTGAGCCCTTTGAAGTGGGTATAACACAAGAGGAACCGGTTAAGAAACCAAAGGTCAAGAAATCCAAGCCTCTAGCAGAGGTTGAACGTGAATTAGCCACAAAACCGGATACTGTTATAAAACATGATGAGTTCACCATAAGCACAGTTGACTCACATCCAATTCCACACGAACTTGTGGAAGAGAAAATTAATGTCGAGTCAACTAATGTTGATAATATAATAGTGAATATAGTAGAAAGTTTCCCAATTGATGTGTGCGAGGAGTTTACTGGAGCGGCTTCTGAAATTATTGACAACGTTAAAGAGTCTGAAAATAAAATAACAAAAAAACGTAAGTTGAGAACCAGAAAAGGGTCCAAGCAATATGAAATTGAAATTTTGGAAACTGAAACACCCGATGAAAGTCCCGAAGAAGCCAATATTATAGTTGTAACAACTGAAATTGTTGAAGAAGATATCGATGTTAACATTCAAATGCCAAAAACACAAAAGACAACTGTAAGAAAGGTGAAAAAGGATAATCTAAAGGATTATATCGTCAGCGTAATCGATGAGGCGCCAACAGAAGTTTTATATAAAATTTCAGAGGAGATAGCTAAAAAAACTGAAACCGATTCTGTTGACGAAAAAGATATCACAAAATTCAAAACAACTGTGGTTGACGATGATACTGAAGACGTTATAAGTCTTGCTGAGAGTTTGCCGGATTCTCAGAAATTTAAGCCAAAAGATAAGAAGAAAAAGTCTGATAGGCCGAAAAAGGTAACAATAATTGAAGAGCATCTGGAACAGGTCGAAGAGGACACTAATCAAAACGCACATTCTACTAAAGACGTTGAAACAGCACCTTCGCAATTACAAGATAAGTATTTAATTGGTTTAACAGAGAGTATACCAAAACCCAAGAAAAAGAAAGTGGAGAAAAAGTCCCAAGAGCCAGAGAAAACGCCGATCTCTGAGTATTCAATCCGCGTTGAGGAGCTAGAACCTGAAATAATAACGGAGCAGGTTATTAATGAAGAAGGTAATGAAATTGAGAGGGTAACCACAAAACGCAGACTGAAAAAGAAGGCAGGTCCCAAAGAATATCTTATAGAAGTTATTGAAACTTACGAGGAAAACAATCCGGAAGCGGAATTAGTTATTAAGACCTCAGAAATATTGCCTGCTTCAGAATCTGATGCACTTGAAGAATACAAAGTAAACGTAGTGAAAAAGAAGAAACCTAAATCGGAAAAGCTTGACAGTTATATTCAGCAGCTGATAGAAGAGGACATTCCAAAAACAGTCGATGAAGTTTTTGACACTGCACAATTGGATTCAACCCCAATTGAAAAAATGCCAAAGAAGATTAAAAAACATCATAAGAAGACTACGGAGATTGTGAATGGTGTACCACATACTATCTACGAATTTACTGTACAAGAGTTTCAACCAGAGGAAGATCAAGCGCATGAACTCGAAATAAATATGGAAGAAGAAGATACCCCTGAACAGCAGGTGGAGGATCTCGACGTTATGGTATCAGAAAAACAGACTAAGCCCAAGGTAAAGAAAGACAAGAAATCTAAAATAACCGTTATCGACCAAGAGCCTGTCAGTATTCACGATATTGCGGAAACTGTGGAAGTTACAAAGGTAGTTGAGGACGACGGTGCTACAAAAGAAGTTCAAGTTAAAAAACGTAAGATCTTACGAAAACAAGGTCCAAAAGAACATGTTTTCGAAATAACAGAGACTTCTAGTAATAAAGAGCCATTGGCAGAAGTTTCAATTGTTGATATTACTGAGGAAACGCCCAGTGACTCAGTAAGTCTTTCTGAAAAACCGAAGAAACCAATCAAAAAACCAAAAAAACTTAAGCCCGAAGACGTTGAAAATTATGTTATTAATGTAGTGGAAGACTTTACACAGCCCATACAAAAGTCTGAAGACATCAGTGAAGATGAGGATATGCCTCTAGAAGTCATTGATGAGGTTACGCTTGATGAAAAAATGCCAATGGAATTAATTGAAGACAAAACCAAAATGACTAAGCCCAAAAAACTTAGTAAGAAACCTATACAGCACACAATCCGTATTGAAGAGCTAGCTCCTACAACAACTATTGAAAATATTATAAACGAGGAAGGTGAAGAAGTAAAACAAGTCAAAACTACTAAAAAGCTTAAGAAAAAGGAAGGACCCAAAGAATATTTAATTGAAATAACTGAAACTTATCAGGAAAATAAGCCCGAAGCTGAAATAGAAGTGACTACCATTGAACTACCTACAGACGACTCTCCAAATGTTGAAGAAGAATTGCCCGATAAAGTAGTTCAAAAGATTAAGAAGAAAAAGGCCGTAAAGGATGATTTAGATAAATATATTCAAAAGCTTATTGATCAAGAAATTACAAAAACTGATCTTGAGCAATATGAGCCAACAGAAATGGAATCAAAATCCAAACCAAAGAAAAAGGTGAAATCAAATCACAAAAAAAGTGTTGCCATAATCGATGGTCTTCCCGTTACCGTTCATGAGTTTGATGTTGCGGAAATAGAACCTGAGCTTACAGAGGAAGTTAAACACCCGGTTACATTAGATGTGAGAGAAGATGTGCCATTAGAACAAAATGAGCCCAGCAAGTATTTAGTAAATGTTTTGGACGAGTTCTTAGAACCTTCTCAATACACTGAAGACTTTACTGACGTACCGACAGTAACACCTAAAAAGGAAAGGGTACATAAAAAGAAAAATATTGAAAAAGCTTCAATAGTATTAGATGAAATAGCTGAGTCTAGCGAAGTTTTACAGCAGCCTTCTGATGACGGTGTCGTGAAACAAGTAACAGTAAAAAAACGTAAGGTTAGGCATAGAAAGGGTTCCAAGGAAAGTGTTTTTGAGATAACGGAAACTATAAGCGATGATCAACCGATAGCTGAAGTGACAGTCGTCGAACTTACAGAAAGTCAGCCATCTAAAGGTGATGAAATAACACACCTGGAACAAAAAGTAATTAGGAAACCTAAGAAACTAATGCAACAGGATATACAGGACTACGTAATAAATGTTATCGATGAGTTTGTGCACAAAGTGCCTCTAGAAACCATAGAAGATGAAGAAAAGGATATCGAAAAAGTCAAGCCAAAGAAGTCTAAAAAATCACCAAAAGACTACAAAGTAGGAGTATCTGAAGAAATTAGACCGGAATCAACTGAAGTTGTTGACGATGACTCTGAGGTTTCGAAAAATATAGCTCTTATATCTCCACAAGAAAACATCGATTACACCATTAGTGTGAGTCAAGATGATTTAACTGAGGCTAAAAAATCTAAAAAACCAAAGAAACCATCGAAATCAGAGCCAATTATAGAATCTGAAGATAACAAAAATGAAGACTTTCTTATCAGTGTATCCTCAATCGACAAAACCGAAGCAACCCAAATTCCATTAACCGAATTTTTGTCACCAGAGCTAGAGGATACTAAACAAGCTGAAGAGCCTATTTTCAAGATTGAAGAAGTGGAAACTGTACCAAGTATAGTTGAAACACACGACGATAACGGCGAAGTATTAATAAAAGTCGTTAATAAACGAAAAATTAAAAAGCAAGTCGGGCCCAAAGAAGAAATAATAGAAATAGTCGAAACGGTAAAAGATGGACTGCCCGAATATGAAGTCACAGTAACTTCTCAGGAAGTAAAAACGGAAGAAGAACAAATTCCTGATGAGGAAAAGCCGATGAAGTTGAAAAAGACTAAAAAGATTCCAAAAGACGACATACACGATTATATACAAAAACTCATTGAGCAGGATATACCAAAATCTGAATTAGAGAAATACGAAAAGATAGATTTCAATGAACCAGTAAAAATGAAAAAGAAGAAGCCTATTAAAAAGGTAATGCTGACTGAGGAGCTGCCTGAGGATGTCATAAAAACAATAGTTTCCGAAGTTCAAACCGATGACTCTTATCCCTCGGAAAGTCCTCTGAAAGAACCAGAATTAACGGTCAGTATTACAGAATTTGCGGCACCAACACCAATAGAAGATTCATTTGAAGTAACAGTTCTTGATGAATTTGTCCAAAGTCAGCCGATTCCTGACGCGGCAGGGGAAATCAAAATAAAGGAAGTAAAAACAAAAAAGATTAAGCACAAAAAGGGTCCGAAGGAGATTATTCATGAAATAACAGTTGTCCATGATAAGGATACAGACGAATCCGAGGTTACAATCGTTACTTCAAGTCCAAACAAAACCGAAGAGCAAGCTAATATACCAGTTCAGAAGAAGCGAACTAAAAAAGTTAAAAAGGATGATATCGATAACTTCATTCAAACAATGATTGAAGAAGATGTTTCAAAAGAGGAGCCCTCTAATATTGTTGATGAAACTGAGTTAACAGTTCCCAAAGTAACTGCTGAAAAACCAAAGCGAATCAAAATTAAGGAAAAAGTACCGGAGCAAGATGAGAAACCAGCGCCATCAGATGAGGTTGATGTTGTTGAGCACCAACCAGCACAAGAGCCAAGCAAAGAGGCTACCGTAGAAATCGTTGAAGAAGTACCTAGCATTGAGACTGATGGTAAAATTAAAATAGCTGAAGCGGTCAAGGTAACTGAGAAAAAGAAGAAGCCTTCAAAGCAAATGGTTAAAGTTCTTGAAGATCAACCTCTAGATGGAAGTGACGACAAACCTTTAGATGTTACAGAAAAAGAGACAGATTTTGAAGAGCCAAAAGAAAAAATACACAGTGTTACTTTTACAGAAGATACCACTACGCCGGAGGAAAAATTGGAGAAGAAGCCGAAAAAGATAAAAGAGAAACTTCATCAACCAGACGAACACAATTACGAAATATGTCTTAAAGAAAGTTTCATAGAGCCGCAGGTTATTCCGTTACCGGTTGAAGTTCTAGAAAGTGAAACCAAAACAGAAGAGCTTACGGATGATGCTGGTGAGGTTCATAAAGTTGTTACAACAAAGCGTAAGGTTAAGCGCCCAAAGGGATCAACTGACGAAACTATTGAAATCATTGAGGTAGTGACTGATAATCAGCCCGATGCGGAAATCACAATTGTTGAGTACGAGCCGGAACAACTGCCTGGGGAAGAAAAGCCAAAAGAACCAAAGAAGAAAACAAAAAAAATCAAAAAGGATGATATTCACGATTATATACAAAAACTAATAGACATGGAAACTCCCAAAACAGAGCTGGAGAAATATGAAAAAATTGAATTCGACTTAATACCCAAGGAGAAACCCACTGAATCAACAACTGTTGAAGTATCGGAGGAGTCCCCAACTAAACAACCAAAGACAGACAAAAAGATAAAATCAAAGGAATTGCCAAAGAAAGAAGATTCAATTTCCTTACCATTCGCTGAAATTAGAGTTATAGAAGAGGAAGGATATGAAGAGCCTAAAGTGGTGGAAGTTGTGGAAGTGCAACCAGAAGAAGTACAAATTACTGAAAAAACTACCGAAGAAGGACATCCAGTTCAAGAAAAAACTACAAAGCGAGTTTTAAAGAAAAAAGGACCTAAGGAAGATACCACCTTTAAAATTACAACGATTGAAAGTGATAATATAGACACCATAACTGTTATCGTCGATGAGGAGCCAGAAGAACAGCCATTGGAATTAGGTGAAACTCAGCCTGAAAAAATAGGGGACGAGAAGCCTAAGCCAAAGCTGAAGAAATCTGTAAAGAAGGTTAAAAAGGATGATTTGGAAGACTATGTTAAAAAACTTTTAGAAGAAGAAATACCAAAGACTGAATTGGAGGTGTATGAAAAAACTGAAATGCCAGAAAAACCTAAAGAAAGTGCATCTCCGGAAAGTGTTTTAGTAGAAGTAAAGTCTAGTGAGCCCGAAAAACAATTATCAGATCTTGACTCAGCAAAGCCCAAAAAGACCAAGTCCCCCAAGCAAATAGAACAAAACATACTACCAGAACAGACTCGTTTAGAGACTGAAGACGTGACGGAAGGTACACCAACTCAAACAGCACACCCCGAGGACACAGCCACTGCACAAATTACACCAAGCGCACAAGATGAGAAATCTACTCAAGATGACACTAAAGATACAGTTCAAAAAACAGTTAAACATAAGAAAGCTAAGCCAGACACAGTAAAAAGCGTTGAAACAAGTAAGTTATTAGATGAGAGTTAATGGAGCCTTAAAATTTCCATCGCACACGCAGCACCTGCTCCTTTGTCTGTGTCTTTGCCTTTTTATTATTCCTTTCGAAAACAACGTTGAATTCCATTTTTTTGCGCCTATACCTTCCTCTCTCTCTCTCTCTCTCTCTCTCTCTCTCTTTGCCATATTCTATTTTTATCCTGCTCCACCCCTCCCCTCTTATAGTTATTCTGTGCTCACTTGTTCGAGCACAGAGTAAGTACACAAAATTTACTAGTTTTTATCTGGTATAAAAATAAAAACATTTTGCAAGCAAATATATACCCAAAATAATGCATGATTTTTAATCTATTTAAGTACTAAATGGCTTATTTGCATTTTATAAATTGAATTCCACATTAACAATTAGAATATTATATAAAATGACTAACTGTTTTCAAATATTAATACGTGTAAAAAAGCTAATAAATAAACGGAAATTTCCTAAACATTGGAAAATTGTTTTAATGTTTTTAAGAAACTGCTGTATATATTTTATTTTTTATCTAAGCTCAACGATTTGCTTGCGTTCTTCTGCGAAAGCAATGCACGGATTCATTTTATTGTTTAAGGATTTGTATATTATTAAACACTTATGCATTTCTATAACAGGTGAAGCACCAAAGGCTTATGAAGATTATCATATAAGCGTTATCGAAGAAGAGCCCGTTGAAAAAGAAGAGGAGCCCGAAAAAATTCTGGAAGTGAGAGTTATCGATGAATTTGCTGAAGTTGAGGAGTCACAGCCTATTGTCGAAGAGATCGAGGATGAGGAAACACAACCAGCCGAAGAAACATTAGAGGACGTCACAAAGCCAAAAACAAAAAAGAAGAAAATTGTTAAAAAGAAAACTAATGAACACGATGAATTAATTCAAAAACTTCTAGAGCAGGAAATTGAAAGAACCGAATTGGAAAAGTATGAAAAGGTCGAGTTCGACGTACCAAAGAAACTGAAACCAGAATTTTCCAATCTTGAGCCAATAAAAATTGAAAGAAAAGAACAGAAGCCCACAAAAGTCACAGTGGTTGAGGCCGCTGAGGTTCCAAAGACTGTGAAATTGAAGCCAGGCAAACGAAAGGAAAAACCAGCTGAAGAGCAAACTGTTCAACTGCCCAAGTTTAGACTTAAGGCGCGTATGGTAATGGTCGAATATCCACCAGCACTGATTGTACCAAAGCTCACTGAAATCGGTGCAGTTAAGCAGAATGGAGACCTCTCACGCAACATTGAAGAAGCTGAAGAATTGCTTAAATTTAAGCCTCACAAGACAAAGAAAATTAAGAAAATAAAGGATGATTTAGAAAAGGTTGAGCTTGAAAAGTATGAGAAATATGTTAGCAGTGAGGAGGAGCCCGAGGAAAAGCAGCCTTATCAAAAACCTGAAAAAGTGCCCAAGCTAGAGGAATCTCCTGACGAGGTTAAACTGAAAATCGGTAAAGGCAAAAAGAAGCCAAAAGAAGAAGAATCCCTTGAAAATGTGTCTCTCAAAAAGATTCCACAAAAGCCCACTGAAGTTGAGGAAGAAATTGAACTGAAGCCAAAAGTAAAAGATGTGGTAGTTATTGAGGAGCAACCAAAGCAGCCAAAGGAGCAAGATATTCAGGTGGGTGCATTTGAGCCAGTTGACTTTGAACGTCCCGAGTATGTTCCAGAAGAACTTGAGCAAATGGAACACCCGGAAAAACCAGAAAAGCAAAAGAAGCCATCTAAAACCAAGTATAGGCCC
This sequence comes from Scaptomyza pallida, assembly GCA_018152965.1. NCBI lineage: Eukaryota > Metazoa > Arthropoda > Insecta > Diptera > Drosophilidae > Scaptomyza > Scaptomyza pallida. The sequence goes on from JAECXP010000238.1 coordinate 3,867,806, forward strand.
AAGGAAAAAGTTAAGCCTGAACAGGATACGGAAGTGACGCAAATTATTCCAGGAAAACCAAAAGAACAAGAAGAAGCTCCAGAAGCAGAAATTAAGTTCCGAAAGCCTGAAAGTGTGGCACCAGAGGAGACTGATTCTCAAATAAAATTAAAACCAGTTGAAAAAACTCCTGAAGAAGTTTTAGTTAAAGAAGTTGTTGTTAAGGAAACAGTCGAGGGAACAAAACCTGCTGAAGAGGAATTAAAGCCTCAAGAAGAAATTAAAAAGCCCAAAAAATCAAAGACAAAGCCAGTACAACAAAAGGTGGAAGAATCAACGAAAGAGGAGATCCCAGAATTTGAGATATCAGTTAAGGAGGAGGAAGCTCTTATTGAAATGCCGGGTGAAGTTGAGAGGCCCAAGGAAGTAAAGATTAAACAAAAGATTCCACAACAAACACCTGAAGCAGAAGTTGAAATCGTCGAAGAAGTCCCTCAGCCTGTAGAAGCACCAGAAGACATCCCAGTCGAGTACAAAATTACAACAACTGTCTTAGAGCCTGAAGAAGCACCAAAAGAACATCTTGTGAGAGTCCTTGACTTCGATGAAAGAGAAGTAACTACTGAAGAGGTTGTTGAAGAAAAGGTTGTTACAAGAAAGAAGAAAGCCAAACCAGAACAGCCACAAGAGTTTACTGTAAAATTAGAAGAGCCGAAACAAATCAAACCGGAACCAGAGGAGGAAACTGCTAAGGTAGTGATTCCCGTTCAGCAGACCGAACAGGAAACTGAACAGTATGAAGTTGAATTAAAGTTAACAGAGCCACAGCCAGAAGAGCAAGAAGTAGTAGTCAAAAAGAAGGGTAAAAAGAAGCCTATCAACGATGTAACGGAAGAACAGGACGTAGTACAACAGCAAGTGGAGGTTCAACCTGAGGAAGAGGAACATAAACATTTTGTTCAACAAGACAATAAGGAAGAGGTGCAAGAGCCAAAGCCGAAATCATTCGAATTCCAACTTACTGAAACAGAAGCGCCCCAAATAAAACCCGCGGAAATTGTCGAAGAAAAACCAAAAGAAAAATTGGAAAAGCCTAAGCCCAAATTGATTGAGCAACTTGACTCATTCCAAATTGTTGTTAAGGAATCGCAAGCAGAAAAAGTAACCGAGCTAAAAGAGCAACCAGATGAAGATATTCCTGAGGAAGTTGTTATTGCTAAACGACCAAAAGAGCCCGAACCACTGGAGGCAGATTTTATTGTGACAGAACCAAAACCTGTCGAAGAGAGTGTTGTTGAAGCTGAAATCAAGCCAAAGAAAACAAAGAAGCCTAAAAAACCAGAGGAAACTGTTAGTCATGATGTCAAGGTTATTGAAGAAGTGACTGTTCCTGAAGAAATTGTTGTTGAAGCTCAGCAAATAGAAGTTGTTGAAAAACAGATTGTTCCTGCTGAAGAAATACCAGAAGAATATACAGTTCGTGTTTCAGAAACAGAAGCTCAGCAACCAGAACAATCTAATGCTTCATTTACTGTGAAAAAACCAAAACCATCTATTGTTGCTGCTGAGGAACCAGAAGCCGAGTTTGTTTTGAAAGAAAGCAAGCCCGTTGAAGAAGTTACCGAAGAAGCTCAAATAAAAACCAAGAAACCCAAAAAGAAAGTAAAGGAAATTGTCGCAGATGAGCTTAAAATTCAGATTACTGAAGAAGTTCCAGAGGAAGTTCCAGTCGTTGAAGAAATCGAAGATGTTGTTCAAGAAGTAAAGGATAAAATAGTGTCCGTAAAACAAAAGACATATGAAATTGGTGTGACAGAAACAGTTCCTGAAAAACCAATAGAAAAGGAAATTGTTGAAACACCTTGGCTTGAAGAGCCGTTAGTTGAAGAAGAAGCTCCCTCAATTGAGTATAAGTCATATGAAATAGGTGTTAAAGAGACAGAGGCTGAAAAGCCTGTTGAATCACCAATAGAAGAGTCTTTTGTTCATGAGCCAATTGTCGATGTGCCACAGCTTGAAACCTTTGAGGAACTTAAAGTACGTGTAATTGAAGAAACACCCCGTGAAATTGTAGAGGAAGTCCTCGAAGAGAGTGTTAAGGTTCATCGAAAGAAGAAGCCAAAGCCAGAAATTACGGAGGAGCCAGAAGCACAAGTAAGCTTTACTGCTCCAAAGCCTGTTGATGAAGTGGAAGCAGATCATAGCGTTACCGTTGTACCGGAAATTCTTGCCGAAGAGGAAGCTGCCGACCTCAAGATAACTGTTATCGATGAAGAATCTCAACCGCTTGAGCTTGTTCAGGAGATAGAAGAAATCGAAACGGTGAAAAAAGTCGACGAGGTTGTTCCTGAAGAAAGGCCCAAGGACTACAGGTTTGGCATTACTGAGACTGAGGCGCCCAAGGAAGCGATTGAGGAATTACCGGAAGAGCAAGTAACTATACAAAAGAAGAAGAAGATTCCTGATCATAAGGAAACTGTGGAGGAGTTGCCAGAAGAACAGATCACAATTATTAAGAAAAATAAGCAGGTTCCGAAGCCCGAGGTTGTAGAGGAACCAGAAGCAGTTTTCGAAATAAAACAGAAGAAACCCATTGAAGAAGTCACAGAAGAGGCTCAAATAAAGAAAAAGGCAAAGAAACCAGTAAAAGTGGAGGAGGCAGCCGCAGAACTTAAAGTTACAGTGGTTGAGAACATACCTTCAGAGCCAGAAGAGGTCGAAATCATCGAAGAAGTGGAAGAGACACCAGAAGAAAAGCCGGTAGAAAAACTTGAGGAGAAGCTAATTGAATACAAATACGACATCAAAGAAACTCAGCCTGAACCTCTAGTGGAACACGACGAAGAACAAATAGACGAAGTACGTCTGCCAAAGAAACCTCTAAGAATCGTTGAGCCGGTTGAAGAACCTGAGATGGAGGTTACTCTCAAGCAAAAATCAGAGCCTAAAGAAGTACAGGAGGAAGCTAAGATAGTTAAGAAAAAACCTAAGAAGCCTGTTGTTGAAGAAGCTGCAGAAGAGTTTACCGTAAAAGTAGAAGAGGAAGTTATACCAGAGCCTTTAATCGTGGAAGAGGAAGTGGTTGAAGAAGTTGAATTTAAAAAACCGCAGCAGCTGATACCAGAAGAAACTGTAGATGCTGCCGTTTTTAAGCTGAAAAAGCCAGCCGTACCTGAAGAAGAAGATGTGGTTGCTGAAGTTACCCTTAAGCCAAAGAAACCGAAAGAAGTACATGACGAAGAGTTTTCTGTAGACGTGAAGCTGCCAAAGGAAAAGAAGATTTCTGAAGAAACATCCGATGAAACTGTGCAGCTCAAGAAAAAAAAGAAACCGCAAAAGCCAGTGGAAGAAGCTGCAGATGAGTTACAGCTTCAGCAAACTGTTATCGAAGAAAGACCAATTGAGATTGAAGAGGAAGAAATCATTGAAGAAGCCGTTATAATCCGAAAGAAACCGAAGAAACCTTTCCAGCCAACGGTGGAAGATCATGAAGAAACTGAATTCAGTCTCTCATTCAAGAAGCCACATACTGTTACCGAAGGCGTCGAAGAAGCAGCCACAATTCTTAAAAAACGTCCAGTAAAACCAGCAACATTAGATGAAGCCGCTGCTGAACTATCTATTAAACGCCAGGAGGAGGAATACGAAGAAGGCGATGACGTTGAAGAGTTCTTGGTGAGTCAACGAGCCAAGCCAAAGCCTTTGCAAATAACAGATGAAGAAGACCAAGAATACACTGTCAAAAAGCTGAAGCGTCGTAAGAAGGTGGACATTCCCGAGTTTTCTGATGTTGAAAATGTTACGTTCCGTGCAAAAACTACAAAGACCAAAGAGGATGTAGATCAAGAGTTCAATATCGCTTTAGACTCCTATGCTGAAGAAGAGGTATCCATGTCTGGCAAGGTGAAACTTAAGAAACCAATTAAGAAGACCTATTCTGAAGCGGCTGATGAGGCAAAGATTAAAATCATTCAAGATTATGATGATGGTGAAGGTCCAATTATTGAAGAAATACATGACGATGAAGATACAATTGACGAAGTTGAGGAGCCGGAAGAGTACATGGTTGAAGAATTGCCTCCAGATGAGGTTGACTTCAAGCTTAAACCTAAAAAGCAGCCTAAGCCACACTATTCTGTCCAAGACGAAGAAGAGGAACAATTCCTCATTGGCCTCAGACACACAAAACGTGATTCGGTGACATACGATGAAGATTCTCTAACTTTCAAAAAGAAGCGCAAAATGGTGCAACAACTCTTCAATGAAGGTAAATATTTGTGGGTGTTTTGATAAGTTGCAAATTCTTATAAATCAAGTTGCAATAATTTTTCATTCAATTTAATTTGCACATATGCTTATATGTCAATAGCTTAAAAAATTGAGGTAAACAAAACCAACACACATTAATGTTAGTAGCTAACGCATAACACTCCATTGTTGCCACCTATTTTTGTCTTTTCAATACCCACTTGTTCAATTATTTATTTATTGAAATTATATCATTATATTGGATCAGATGGCGCCTCTCTTAATATCACAAGAGAAATGGATGTGGAAGGTAATTTTGTAAATTTGTTTTCTAAAATATGCAATAATAAATAATTAAAAAATAATTTCAGAATCGCAAAATGAGAACATCATGTACTCGATTTGCAATTACATTGCCGATAACGACGAGGCAATCAATTTGGTCGAGGGTGAGAAGGTACAGGTTATAGGACGCCACAGCTCCGAGTGGTGGTACGTAAAGAAGAGCATTACGGAAGAAGAAGGATGGGTGCCAGCCCAATATTTGATGGAGCCCGCTGAGTACGCTCAATATGTGCAGAATAAGCTGCATGAAAAGATTGACAAGCTACCAGTATTTGAAAGTAAGTTTTGTATACGATTTTTAATGTTATTGTTTAACGAAGTGTTTGGCATTGTCCCGTTATGTTATTAACAATTTTATAAATGTCATGTGCTTGTGTGCTTATTAAGGACCTGGACCAGAGGACAAGCCGATTGCACCACGTTTCATTGAAAAACTGCAACCGATTCATACACCTGACGGTTATACGGTTCAATTCGAGTGCAGGGTTGAAGGTAATCCACGACCACAAATTGCATGGTTCCGCGAAACGGCTATTATAAAGCCCTCACAGGACTTCCAAATGTTCTTTGATGAGGACAATGTGGCTACATTGATCATTCGCGAAGTATTCCCCGAAGACGCGGGCAAATTTACTTGTGTGGCAAAGAATGCCGCTGGCTTCACGTCGAGCACAACTGAATTGATTGTCGATAGTCCTTTATCTGATCATGGCTCGGATGCTACTGCCCTTTCTCGCAGAAGCATGTCTCGCGAATCTTCATTGGCCGATATACTTGAGGGTATACCACCAACATTTTCACGCAAGCCAAAGGCCCAGTATGTCGATGAAGGCACAAATGTGATTTTGGAATGCCGCCTTGTTGCGGTGCCCGAGCCTGATATCGTTTGGACCTTTAATGGCGATGACATCGATGAGGAAGAAACTAAGAACGTTCGCATTGTGACCGAATCAGATATGCACATGTATTGTAGCATTGTGCATATTACGAAAGTAAAGAAATCTCAAGAAGGTACATATGAAGTTATTGCCACAAACCGTGAGGGTGAAGCTCGTTTGCCCATTACATTAAAGGTGCGCACGTCGGACAAGGAAGCTCCTCAAATTCTGGAGCCATTGCGAAATATGGTCATACGCGAAGGCGAAAGTGTTGTGCTTTCCACACAAATTGTCGGCAATCCAGCACCAAAGGTAACTTGGTACAAGGATGGCAAGCCCATTAAGGGTGCCAAAACAGACAAAGATATCCATTCGCTAACTCTGATTACGCCAAAGAAATCGGAGAAGGGAGAGTACACAGTTAAGGCAGTTAATCCATTGGGCAGTGTAGAAACAACTGCAAATCTAACAATTGAAGGTATGTTGTCTGTTTATTGTTAAAACGTAATATTGATTTTGTGTATACATTGTTAATAAACAACTACATTTTTTTTACTAGAGCCAACTAGCGGTAATGCAGAGCCTCCATTGTTTGTGGAACGTTTTGAGGAGCTGTCGGTGCCACAAAAGGGCGAAATCCGTTTGCCTGCAAAGGTTTCGGGTAATCCAGTTCCTGAGGTCCAATGGCTTTTCAACAACAATCCATTGTATCCCAGCGAACGTATACAACAGATCTATGATGGCGAAAACATTGAACTTATCATCCAGAATGCCAATCCGGAAACTGATTCCGGTGACTATAAGTGCATTGCCAGCAATCCAATCGGCAAAACTTCGCACGGTGCGCGTGTGATTGTTGAAGTCGATGAAGTAACCTTTACCAAGAAGTTGAAGAAAACAATTACCATTGAGGAGGTGCAATCCCTAACTTTGGAGTGTGAGACTTCTCATGTGGTCTCCACCAAATGGTTCTTTAACGGCAAAGAGCTAAGCGGTATGGATCACCGCGTTGTCGTAGAGGACGGAAAGACACACAAGTTGGTCATAAGGAATACAAACCTTCGCGATTCTGGTACCTATGTTTGCAAGTTGAAAAAACTTGAGACGCAATCCACAGTTGAGGTGCTGCAGCGCAAGCCAGACTTTATTAAAGTACTTGAAGACTATGAGGTAACAGAAAAGGACACTGCGATATTGGATGTTGAGCTGACAACGGAAGCTGTGGAAGTCACTTGGTACAAGGATGGCGAGAAAATTACACCTGAAAACAAGAGCTGCGAATTTATCAAGGATGGCAAATCGCGTCGATTGGTTATACGCGATACTACCATTCATGACGAGGGCGAGTACACTTGCAAGCTGGAGGGCCAGGAGTGCAGCGCAGAGCTCACCGTCATTGAACTGCCGCCAGAGATTGTGAAACCATTGAACGACGTGTCAGTCACAAAGGGAGAAAATGCCTCGTTTGACATTGAGCTAAGCAAGGGCGATGCCCTGGTTAAATGGTTCAAGAACGGAAAGGAACTTAAGTTTAATGAGCGCATTCAGCTGACAATTGACGGGAAAAAACAATCGCTACGCATCACTAAGGCCAACCCTGATGATGTGGGAGAATATTCCATTCGGGTTGGAGAAAAAACATCAAAGGCAAACCTAGCTGTTGAGGAGCCATTAGTTAACTTTGTACTTCGTTTGCCTGATGTCACGCTGGCTACGAAAAATACTGACGCCGAGTTTACTGTAGAGCTCTCTCAGCCTGATGTGGAGGTTACCTGGTCCAAAAAGGGTAAGCCCATCAAACCAAACAAGAAGCATGAGGTTTTCGTCGAAGGAACTGTGCGGCGACTGGTCATCCACGATGCAGATGATGATGATGCGGGTGAGATCAGCTGCGTGGCAGAAAATGTCACTAGCACAAGCAAACTTTGCGTTGAGGAGCTTAAACTGCCACCTGTGATTACGTCTGAAAAGGATCAAACCGTCAAAGTCAAGGAGAACGAAGATGTCACCTTCACTGTCAAATTTACAGGCGCTCCCACACCCGAAGCAGAGTGGACATCGCGCAAGGTTGTCATTCCCAAATCAAAGCGTACAATCCCCACTATAGACGAGCAGTCAGCAACTCTGACCATTAAAAAGGTTATCGACGATGACGAAGGCGACTACACCGTTAAGCTTGTCAACCCCGTGGGCGAGGCAGAGGCTAGCCTTCATTTGGTCATTATGCGTAAGTATAATTAATTAATTACAAGTCCAACGATGCATAAATTTTAACCTTTGTCACCGGTCAGGCAAACCATCGGCGCCAGGCACTCCACAGCCTTTGGAGGTGATACACGATTCAATAACCTTGTATTGGAAGGCACCCGAGGACGATGGAAAATCGGAAATTATTGAATACATTCTGGAGTATCATGATGTGAAGGAAGAAAAGTGAGTAATCTTTCATATAGTAAAAATGAATCCATCTTTAAATATGTTCATTAATTAGATGGACTGAGATACGCAAGATTAAGGATACGACTTACACCATAAGCAAGCTAAAAATCGATACAGAATATGTCTTCCGTTCGATTGCTGTCAATGAAGTTGGTCCCTCTCCGCCCTCGCCTATCTCGCCGCCCATACGCTTGATGCCCAAGGTGGAAACCGAGGCTCCCAGCGTACGCGAACCATTGCAGGATATTGTCAGTGAACTGAACAAAGAGGTGACATTGTCCTGCGTATTTGGTGGTATTCCAGAGCCAACTGTCACATGGAAAAAGAATGGTAAGGTCTTTGAGTCGAGTAGCATTCGCTATGAGCGTCGTGTTGCCAAATACACAATTGAAAAGACAACCACTGAGACTGAAGCCACTTACACTTGCGTGGCAACCAATGAGAAGGGCACCGTGGAGACATCGTGTAGACTGAAACTGCAACAGAAGCCATGCATAGAGATTGAGGACAAGTATTTGTCCCAGAAACTGCGCACTGGCAGCACTCTTACCATTCCGGCAACAGTTCGAGGCTATCCACAGCCCACATTGACCTGGCACAAGGAGACTATTGAACAAAAGTCATCAAAGGAATATACTATTGAGACAACGGAAACCAGCTCTACCTATACATATAAGAAGGTTACACGCGAACAATCAGGACGTTACAAGGTGACGGCAACAAATGAGTCGGGCTCGACCTATGTTGAATGCTCGATTCAGGTGATCGACAAGCCAAGCAGGCCACAATCGTTGGAGGTTAAGGACATTAAGAAGGATTCCATTACCTTGGAATGGACGCCGCCCATTGACGATGGTGGTCTGGACATTAACAAGTACACATTGGAAAAATGCGATATTCAAAACAATGTCTGGATGAAGGTTTCCGATTTCGATAAGGACATCAATTCGTATGCAATTCAAAAACTTTCCATGAATGCACAGTACATGTTCCGTGTGGTGGCAATCAATCCAATTGGTGAATCAGAGCCTACAGAAAGTGAGACTGTAACTATAACTAAGAAGTTTGGTATGTTTAAAAAATGTATTTCAATATTATGTACCATTATCTAACCTCCTTTTAACTTGCAGAAAAACCAACACCACCACGTGGTCCTACCTCTGTATCTGGCATGAACGACACTTCGTTCACGTTATCTTGGGAGCCATCCGAGAGCGATGGTGGCTCTAAGATATTGGAATATATTGTAGAAATAAGGGAAGAGACTGAAACCATTTATCGCTCTTTGGGCAAAACAACGGGCACTGTAACAAACATTCACGTCGAGAAAGTTGTGAGAAACAAGGGCTATCTGTTCAGAATATATGCTCGCAATGAGGTTGGCACCAGCGACGCGTTCGAGACAACCGAAAAGATTGTTGTGGGACGCAAGATAAGTAAGTGGACAACAATATATGCTTGTAAACATAATCGCTTATTGCTTTGCCAATTGCTTTTTCTTTTAACGCAAACTAATGCTTCTCACGCTCACGCAAAACCAATACAACTTATTTAATAAAATACAACAGCAAACGATTTAGAAAACATGGGTACGTTATCAACGTTGAATTGACTCAAATTGTTGATAATTAAATTGCAATAATGATAATAATATGTGTACCTGTGTGCATTTTACAGCGCCGCCATCTCCACCTCAAAATCTGAGAGCACCGGATGTGACAAGTCGAAGTGTAACTCTCGATTGGGAAGCTCCAGCCAGAAATGGTGGTTCCGAAATTACAGGTATAGAAATTGTTGGCAGATACAGTTGTTAAGACACAATATAATTTTTGAAAATGTTTAGGCTACTGCGTTGAAAAACGCTCGTCAACTTCAACCAGCTGGTCCAAGGTTATAACCCTGGATGCACATCAAATGCATTATACCATTGATAACCTGAAGGATAAGTGCGAGTATTGGTTCCGTGTGTCAGCGGAAAACGAGGTTGGAATAGGTGCACCAGCCGTCACAGACAGCTTATCGCTAAAGACACACGCAAGTAAGTGAAACTAAAATCAAGTATGAAAGTATGAAACTTATTTCATTTGACATTTGTACTAGCCGTACCATCGCCACCAACTGCTCCTTTGGAAGCGCGAGTTCTCGCTGCCAATGCACACATATTCGAATGGGGTTTACCCGAGTCAGATGGTGGTGCGCCTCTGCTCGGCTATCACATTGCGATACGTGACATGAAGAAGTCCATGTGGATTGAGGTTGGTCGTGTACCAGCTGGTGTGCAAAGATTCCAGATAAGAGATTTGCAAGAGAATCACGAGTACATGATACGCATATTTGCCAAGAACGAGATTGGCCTAAGTGAACCACTTGAATCTGAGGAGCCATACAAAGTGATGACAGCGGGTAAGTTATCACTTCTGTTTCCAATTGCTGATTGTAATACTAAAACACTTCTCTGTTCTCGTCTTTTATTATGTGCAGGTCATGAGAGTCTACCCGATGAGCCACGCACAGAGATGAGTACATGCAACACATCGTCCTGGCTGCGGGATCACAATATGGATGCTGATATACATTCGTATGCTCGGGGGAGACTGCTTCAACGCGATGAGTACTTCTTCCGCCTCTGGGCGCAAATACCCAAGAAGAAGAAGGGCTCTAAATAGAAATTAGATAAGAAAATGAAAAACTTGTAAAACAGCAAATAGCCATGACATGATGAAAAAAATAACGAAAGAAACTTAGGTTAGGTTAAGCATAAATATTTCAATTGTACTTTTAATTAATTCTTGATTTTCTAGCTTTTTTGTACTTGTAATACCCAAATGTAAAGATAATGTAATTTTTCGGAAACATATGCGTCCAATCAAAGCGATGTCCACGAAACTCAAATCATGACAGGGCGAGCGAAGACAAACTTAATGATTTTGAGTGCGTGGACGTGGCTACGAAGGTTGTGACGTCACTAGTCCTATTACATCATCTATGAGTTAATATTTTACTATTTTCATTTGCATAAATTCTTATGATTTCCTTCGCTTTATTTTTGTAAGCTGTGATAAATTTATCAAATTCGAAAAAGCGTCAAACGATTAAATGCCACATGACATTTGCGCTAAACACAACGAACACAACGATGCATCGGGCAATGGTAGCCAACGGACATCCAACCAAACAGCCAACAAACAACAACTCTTACAACGCATAACAAAACACAACACACGAGTGACTCAATATCCTCTAGGGAGACAAACAACAAATGGTGCAATTCGATATGAGTTACGAGTATGTTGTGTGTGTGTGCGTTGTTCCCTGTTGTGTTGTGTGTCGCGTTGACTACCACACTTGCCTTTGCCGTGTGCTCGCTGTGTGCAATGAATTTATGGCAACCAGAGAGGGTCACATAACTTCATATATGTATGCTGTGAAATACCAACACATGACTTGAAAGAAACTAAACTAAATGAAAAATATTTAGAAAATAAAAATGAATGAATTTTTAAACGAATAACTTAAAGTGGTTTTTAGCTTGCATCACCGCTACGTAACGCAACGCAACGCAACGCAAACTTTTTGCAGTTGTGCACGAAAAATCAACTAATTAATTCATTAGTTAGTTGGGTGAAGCGACTCCAAAGCAGAACCGAAGTTAACGGTAACTTTTTGCACTGCAAAGTTTTCTATTAAGTTTTTATTCTAAAACTTAAAGTCGACAGCCAAACAATGGCAGCTTCGAGCTGCCCAACACATGCGTATGCAGCATCCAAGTGAAGCCACGTTTCAAAAAGGCAGCAGGAGCAGGAACGTTGTGGGAAAGATAGACCAAGACTAGGCTACAGTTACGCATCGTTGAACTTATCTGGTGACATGGGCAAATGCTGTGCATAAAGTTTCATAGAGAATTGTGTGCGAATTTAATTAAAGTTTTTGCGGTTGCCACTAATCAAAAGATATTATCTAAAATGTTGTATGTGGCAGTTACTTTAGCTGTGCGCAAAATAACTTTTTGCTGCGGGCACAACTGTAATTTACACTAAGCTGCTTGGGCAATAGTTTGTCCAACAACAATTGGCCCTGATCCCCATCCAAGCAGAGCGAAAGCTGCACAACGGACTCATAAACCTAAGCATATTTCCGGCACTTTAAATTGCGCACACACACACACAACCATACAAACGAGCAACGAAACACTTCATTTCTCGCTGCCTTTTGCACAACAGCAGCAACAACAACTAGTGAAAAGTACCTACACCTATAAGCGTCTATTGATACCAAGCAGGAAGCCAGACAGGTAGCATATTTAGTGTTGCCACTAAACGATCGGCCAGTCAGTCGTTCTGGGACCCAGTCAGGTCCTTCTGACGTCTTGCATGGCGCACAAGCGGAAATTTCATTTACTTGTTTGCTTTTTATGCGCTTCATTCGATTTTTGTTTGCTTCGTTTCGTTTTTCAAATTTTATTGTGTACAAATTCCGCCAGCAGCCAGCTTAGGTGACTGTCCACACACTTTAAACCTTAAATTCTTTAGAATTTCAGCAAATACATGTGTATGTATTTTAATACCCTTACCCCAGAAAATGGGTAACCAGCGTATAATGGTTTTGCATTTTTTGACACAATTTTTTAAAATGAAAAATGAGTATAAAACATTTTTATACGTTTAAAAGCAGTAATATTCTATAACTCAATACAAGACGTTAAAGGTATTGCATTTGTAAATTTCGAAGTTATGACAATCAACAATTTCTACCACAGCCCGAGCCGAGGCTTTGGATGGGCTTAGGGTATTTTCCAGCCGGGACGCCGCGAGTAGAACCTTTATACTTGATATATATTAAGGAGGTTTTTGTCTGTCTGTATGTAATAAAAACAACAACAGCTCGTATGCCGTATTAGATATGGTTTATTAATGCCGCACCAAAGTTGTCCCGAAAGTCGGCCTAACACAATTGTAAACTTATAATAGCATTCGGCAAGTTTGAAGCATTTGCTTATAAAAACCAAATTACACATAAACTTTATGGTGTGCACGTAGAAAATTGAGGCAGCACTTTTTCCTTGACACGGCTCGTCAAACGTGAGGGCTACGAAAAACCAAAGCCAAAGCTGTAAGAAAAAAAACAACAACAGCATTTCGAAAAATAAAGCAAAAAGTTTGCTTAATTAGTTCCCAAAATAATAAACGATAATAGCAAGAAAAAGCCACATTCCTGGAAATGGGCAAACACAGTCGTTGCTTTTGTCTCTTCCTATTTATTTGTGTGTGTGTGTGGTACAAATTGAATTATTAACTTTTAAGGAGGTACAAAAGATGTTAGCGCTTACGTCAATTAAATTACCGAACATAAGTCTTCATTAAGCTCAAGTTTGAAAATCCTGAAAATAAACATAACAAAAACAAGTGAAAACGTTGCAGTCGGACGCAACAGACTGCGATTAACTTTGATACCAGTTTACATAGCTGTGTTAAGGATTTTGTGTGCAAAGGCAGAAGGTGTATGCGTGACAAATTTGTGATGCATATCTGTGGCGGATGGCACCCTGTATCACCCTACTAAGTTTGGAGACTCTAGCGCAAAAACTGACAAAGATATAGAGTAAGGTGGTAGTATAAGTGGGCGTGGCAAAATTTTGATGTACATCTGTTACGGATGTCACTAACAATATTCCCACCATAAAAAATATGATTTAATGTTCAATTAATCAATGGGAAATAAAAATCAAAATGGAGTTCATTATAAACAAAACTCATATGCTTTTTTAACCGTAAAGTAAAAAGTTTCACTGAATAATAAACTTTAAGAAAATGCTAGGAACCCCGCTTAACACACATGATAGAAAAGGAAGTACATAAGTATATAAGCTTGCAAAATAAAACTATCATTTATTGCACTTTTAATGGCTAGTAAAATTAACTATATGTGATAATTGGCATAAGAAATGGCGTCATAAAACGTTAATATCACCTCATGTTTATTGCGCTAAAAGAAGCACCCGAAAGAGTCGCTAGGTCGCAGATTAACTGATGCTTTATAAAAGTAGGTTGGATTATAAAAGCATCGGCGGTTATTTATGGTGCCAGACTGGAGCAACACGGTCCCCGAATGGCACCAAAATGACAAGCCAAAAGTGTTGTACTTGTCTGCCATAATTGCCCAACAGCAGCAGCACTGCCTGAAGCCATGTACCGTGCCCATTAATATCAGAATGCAGCGCCATAAAGCCAACAAGACGACGACCTCCGGCTGCAACATGGCCGATTTCCGTAGATAGCAGCAACGGCTGGAGCCATTGGAGCCAACTTGTGTAAACACAAATGCGGTTCTTGAGCAAACCGTTAAGAAAATATTTTATTTGTGCAAAGCAGGCGTATCGAATATTCGATACTCTGAGGTAACTAAGATATTTTCTCAGCATTAAGCTGTAGGGGTTTTCTTTTTTATGTTTCTTTAAAGCAGTTCTCACTTTAAGGTTTCCTCACATGTATGTATTTTAGCCGCTTAAAGTAATCCCCTGAATCGATATGCTCCTTATGCATATTGCAGAGAATACTGTAAACATAAAATATTTATTGCCAGATTGCACACGCATTCAGCATGTCCTTTCGTAGTAGCTGCTGCAGCTGTTGGTTGCTTGCCGTTTGCTGCTTTCTGATATGTATACAAAGTCCATTCAGCCTTATCCTTTCCTTTGACTGCACCGACATCCGAAAACAAGCATTTTACACGCATTTTTACCATTTTCACTCCGGTTGCAATTCATAATATTTAACAGATAGCTGCAAATAAGTAAAAATGCTCAAACACTTAGCAATTTAATAGAGACATTTTGAAATACAAATTAACAGCCCATATCAAGTGCACGCTCTCTACACACACACATCCCCCCCCATTTTGAAATCAAGTGTGCAAAAATTTAATTTCGTAGATCAATGCAGGCGACAAATTGAATGCGCTGCAAGGACATTCTGTGGCTTTCAACTGAAAAACTAATGAAAGTGCAGCTGCTCCTTTGCTGCTATTCTTCAGCTGTCGACTGTCGAAACACGCCAGCTTCTAGCAGGACATTTCCTTGTAGTGTCATGTACCAACCACTCTCACACACATACATATAGACATATAAATACTGTAACATTCTGTAACTACCGGCAACAACTATGAGCATGCATGACATTTTGAGGCTGAGCGCAATTAAAGTCAATTGGCATTTTACCAAAATGCGCTAGACGTGGTGTATACGTAATGTCATTCAAGTGTGGGTGCATGTGTGTGGGGTGTCAACAGCATTAGCTTTGCGTTGACTTTAGTTATTAGCACGTCTCTGGTAGCACACAAATGACTTCATAATTTATTAACACCAGCCAGAGCAAAATATGACATTGCGTATACGCCGTGTTCGCCACACATAAATTAATTCATTTGCAAAGCAAAACTCTATAGCTATTCAAACATCCTCATCAGAACTCCCACACAATTAAATGTTTTGGTCTACGGTTTATTGTTTGCCAATTTGGAAAAACCAACTTTAATAACCTAGTAATAAACTAAAATTTTGATGTTTCTTTACGTTTTGCAATGCCGTGTAAGTTTTAAAGGCCGGCTAGGTGGTGCCTGCCTGCTGCTGTTTTTTTTATGGACTTTTTGGGTACTTATCTCGTTCTAGTTTATTTTATAATGCTCTCATAAAAGTTGTGTGTGCGGTCTGAAACCAAAAAGCCATTTGCATTTTACATACACACACACAAACAGACTGTTAGATTTGACAGTTTGACTGATTAGCCCTCATTATAGAGCTCTTGACATTTACGAGCATATTTTTGACAGCACATAAATGTAGATAGATTGAAAAAGCAGTCATCGAATGAATGCAAATCTTAAGTATTATGTATTTTAGAACGGTTAACAAGTGATTGAGCAAACTGGATATTCAATTTCTATTATATGGCATTGATATTCAAAACTCTTTGAGATTTAAGCCATAAAACAAACTAAAGTTGCCATAACACACAATAATCATTTGTTAAGGTTTATCTTACAATTTTTGTTAGTTTTGTTGAACTAAATGTTAAATGTCAGCTTTTGGCAACTTCACACGCCGTTGACTTTATTTTTCTGCAAGTTTTCATTGGCCTTTGCATAAATGCATTCTAATGCATCCATTTTGCAGTGGGTTTTGTGGGTGCGGGTTGTTCGCTAAACAGATTTGCACCTTGCATATAAAGCCAAATTTACAAGCTGTAACGAAAATTGCAACGCAAATATGCAAATAAGCATGAAGCTGCCCCAGAAGCAGCAGCAGCAGCAGCAGAAGGCAAAAGCAAAAAGCGACAAACCACGCTTAAATTTTTCGTGCAACACGAAAAAAGTGCAAAATGAGAATTTAAGGTGGTTGCTGTTGCCAGGTTTTCATTTGGCAAGCGAAAAATGCAGCTGAAAATGAAGCTGTTATGACTCGATTTGTGTGTGTGTGTGAGGAAGAGTGTGTGCTTTGTACTGTATAAACGTGTTGGGCATATCAGGGCAGGATAAGTAAGCAACAGCAAACAAAGCAGCAACCTTAAGCTGCGTTGCATTTGCAGTTTGCAGTTGCAGTTGTAGCACTTGTTTTGCGTCGATGCTGCTTGCTGTTCAGCCTGTTTACGTGCTTATCGAGTATTCGATGGCAAAATTATAGCCTGCAATGGTGTACATGGTAAGCTGCTTAGAATGCTCTGCTACAAAAGCAGGACCTACGTATCGTATGCGTGCTGTCGCTTAAGAAGATGTTCAAATCTTTTGCAGCACATTAAATTGCCAATATGGCTTTATTGTTTAGCCATATATAGTTAAACACGTTGAGGCGACAGCGAAGTGAAGCAAACGCAGCGATTTATGCTGCCACAAGATGTTGGCAGCTGCAACTGCAGCTGCTCTGCTTCGTCTACTTCTGCTGTGCACACCCCAAGGGGCTGTCAAGTGTGCTGTTGGATTGGGAGCTTGGAAGGTGGAGTAGATTGCGTATGCGAAGTTATGTGAATGCCGCCGCTGGGCACAACTATACATACGTACATAGAGCGATAGCTACTTGTACTCGCACTAGCAGGGACACGCAGAAGGAACTGGTGCTCTGGGCTCAGGAAGCGGACAGCCATTGGCAAGACATAAAATGTGGCACTCGATGATGCCTATGGGCAAGTTTCTGCACATAGAACGGGCCCATGTTGCCAGCCAAGTGAGAGTAGTCGTTGGCCTGGCCTAAACACCACTTCATAACTGCCAAGCAAGCACATCCGGTTTCCGTTAGTTGTGCACGTCGAGCTGCCTGCCTCGGCTGCCTGTCATGCTGATGTTGCTACAGGTAATATCATTTAGACGAGGCGCAAAAAACAGCGACTGGCACGAATATATCGTATGTTGCTAAAATATTATCTCGTTACCAATGTTCAAAATAGTATGTGTACATACATATATTTTGTTTTTGTGCGCCCTTGCCAAGCTTGCTTTTGGCTTATGAGCGGATGTACGTGTCGCAGCAGAGACAGCAGCAACAATAACAATAACAACACATAACTACAAACACAAAAATATACACACGCAAAAAGTACTCAAAGGAACACACAAACAAGCACATACACACACACTATGAGTGGAGTATAGATGTTTAAATTTGATTTCAAGTGCTCACATTTTGATGGCCATCTAAGTGAATGCGTGTTGTGGCTGTTTACGTGTCCTTGTTATGAAAAGTTACAAGTGCGAGTAATCCTACATATACATATATAAGTATATGTGTAGTTAAGAAAATAGTCAGCAATTCACAGGCTTAAAGCGATTTAAGTGGAAACACATATATTTGTTTGTATTTTGTTGCTGTTGTCTTAGACACACTGGTGAATTGGATTTTTAAACCAATTTGTAATACTTTGAGACAAAAACGCATCAACATAATACAGGCATTTGTTTTTGGTGCTTGTTTAATAAGTAACTGAATATGTTATTCGCTGAACAATCCAATTTTTTGTTGTCATATTTACAACTGAAAACACAATACCTAAAGTCAGACATATTTCACTTCTGTTTCCACTTCAGACACATGAATTTACGTTTTCATTGTCTCTCCCTTCTTATTTGCTCATTTTGCCTCTCGACATTCCTTTTGCTCTTATAGCAGCATACTATACAGCGCAGTCTCATTTGCCCGCAGCTTCGATTAACTACGTTTTCAGTATCCCTCTCCAGCATGCTTCTGCCAGTTATTGTAATTTTACAAACATATTTCTCAACTTGCGCCATTTTTCCCAGCCACTTGTGGCACTTAAGGGCAGCCGAGCCGGGCCCTTGCAGCTCTTTTTGAATTTCTCATGCGTGCGACGTTTACACAGCCGCTACCCCCAAAAATAACTCACACACACAAACATACTGGTTTGTCGCCACTCATTGATGTTACGCATGAATTTACCAGCGACAACGGCGAACAGCAAATGAGAAAATGCGAAAATGTGAAAATGGTAAAAATGAGAACGCGTTGCGCTTCACGCTTGACTCTACTTGCCACTCACTTAATTATTGCATAAGAAACTGAAACGAGGTCACCAAGGCGCTGCCTGGCGTGATATACGGCACACGCACACAGGCACACATAAACACATGTGCAGAGCGGACTAAGGGGGGGGGGGCGGTCCCCCGGGCCCGCGGTAAATTGAAAATGTTAACGTTCTGCATGTAAATCATGTCATAACATAAAATAAAGGCTATAAATTTTGTGTGCACTGCGATGGCCCCAACTGGGGACGTCCGACTTGTTGTTATCATTGTGTTGATACGTCTCGCGCTGGCGTGGTGATGGTATATTGGTTTAACGTTTGATTCGAAAATATTTGCAGTGTTAAGTAGGTGCCACATAAAAATATATAAACGTTAAAATTTAAAGTGTATTAACAAAAAAACGTGAACCTACGTAGTATATAATAGTCTGTATTATTTTGAGTGAAACGAACTGTGGGGAAAGAAGAAGGTTAGCTGAGAGTGTGACATGTTAATATTTGTGGAACACCAAAATAAGCATTAATAAGTTTATTATTTTTATTTTTTTTGTTGTTATAATCTATTGATTTTGTAACGGTTTTAGGACCGTGACTGTGGAAAATATGATTTGAATTAAGAATAGTTGAATGAACTGAGTCGCGAATAGTTAAATTAGGTTAAAATATTAGCTATTAAGTTGAAAATAAGTTGGTTAGTTAAATGGTTTAAAATGAAGACATTAAAATTGAAAAAGTTAGAATTAATAAGAAATGTAATAAAAAAATTATATATAAACTAATATATTGAGCAAACCCCACACATGTGCAACAGTGACAGTGTGGAATGCAACTTGCAAGAGTGCAACTGTGAACTGTGCAGAACTCCAACTGCTTCAGCTGGGGCAACAAACTTTGCAGTGTGGCAATGTGCTTGACATGCATGCTTAACCGTTATGTTGCAGCCATGTTGCAAGTAAGCAGTCGCCTTTATTGACTGCCTGCAGTCCGGGGTCTTTAACAATAATTGCCACAAGTAGTTTAACGAAGCGAAGGTGTTGCAAAACGAGGTCTGTGACCCATAAAGTACATACAATACTTAACCTCTTAATAAACAACGAGTGGGCGTTGGAGCTAATTAGGCGTTTGTATGAGTAGGTCTTTAAAAGATGCTATCGAAACTATACAAGAAAACCCAAGCGTTTTATAATGTATGTGATGAATTTTTAAATCAATAATAGATAAAATATTTAACCAGGCTTGAACGGGCTCTTAATTTACTATCGATTTCATTTTATTATAGAATATCAATTGACAATTTATTTTAATTTGCACCTTTGAAGGCAGTTGCAATTAATTGGCAGCCGAAACTTGAATTATCCATTATGCTTTTAGGCCGATTTAATTGCTGCTTGAATAATTTGCGAGCTAATTATGTTCAATTCGCAGCAACTTTGACTAATGCCTGCAGCCAGTCAGACAGCCAACCAGCTGTTACCTGTGCTGTCCACATCCGGCGACAAGTTTTGCACTTCCGTTTGCCATTTTAAAACACCCAGATAACGAGAGTGTGAGCGAAAGAGAAAGGAAAAGCGAATGGGTTTTTGCTGGCTGCCGGCGTTTGGTGGCAACTCAATTAATTCCTGGCTGCAGCAATTTATATAAGCCTGCCGATATTGCTGTTATCGGTCAGTTACACGTTTTATAATGGCCAATGCCAGCGCTTGAGCCATTTTTCATTTAATTTACCGCACATTTTATCTGTGTTCTATGGCACCTTTTATTTGCCACCCAAGCCCAAAGCCCAACCTCAACCCAACAGTCTCGACCATGGCCTGTAAAGCCCTTTTTGGTTTGCTTATTTCGTTATCATTATCCTGTTATCCTTGCGCCTGCCCAGTTGCTTTTACAGTCTCTGCCTTTTCGTCCTGTCGGGCTGCCGGGCTGCCAGGCTGCCACCTAATTAAATTATCCCGCAATTGCCTGCTAAGTGCGCCTGCACTCGCTTATGTCGAAATGTTGTAGGCATTAAAGGACCGCTATCCTTGCAGCATGGCTTCTTTATTTATTTATTGACCGTCCCTTTTTTTCTCGTTGTTGTCTTTTTGCGGCTCTACTTTCTGCCGCTGGCCACTTCCTGGCCTTTGTCCTTTCTTTCTGCGCCTAATTATTATCTGCTCTGCGGACAGAATTTTTGAAAAAAATAAGCAAACTTTTTGCAACAGCCAAGAAAAAAAAGTCAATAAGTTGGAAAGACCTTAATTATTTTGTGTGTTTGTGTGTGTGCTCATTTCTTGGGCCTAAGCCGTCAAAGTTTTGTGTGCACAGCACAACAACGTTATTGTTGTCGTTGTTGTTGTCGCTGTTGACCCATTTGGCAACGTCTCATGCCGAATAACTTTAACATCAGTCGAAGTTAAGTGTGGCAAGGGAAAACATTTTCGTTTTGTGTGTGTTTTGTTTTTAGGGCTGTTTAGTGGGCAAAAATGATTTTGTCATTGACAAGTTGTTGGCTGCATCCTGCACTCAGTGCGCCCAAGGACAGCATCAAAGGCTTTGCATAACAAATGTTTTGTTTTCACTCTTCGGACTTATGCCGAGCACTTGGTATTGTTCTAGCTAGGATCCTGTGCCTGCCCCCAAAGCTGCTCACAGCATATCCTGTTTGTTTAAAAGCTTCCGTTTGCCATTTGCGTGTGTGTGTGTGTGAGTTGTAGACGAATACTACGAATAGTGTAAGTGTAAATGCGAATACTCGCAGCCAAGACCTTGCAAAATGCGCAATTATGACAAGCATGTAGAATCTACAGCTGCCTTATGTATGTATTACTGTGTGTGGGCATTTCGGGTAACTCAAACGCTATGCTGCTAGGCTGACAATGATTGAAGCTGTATGCCATAAATCAATAAATGCAACTTGAGCCCAATTGCCCAACATCGAGGACGGAAAATGTCAGCGCACAAAAACCGAAAGCCATAAGAGGAAAAATAAAATTATGCTTCCCATTGCCTATGCTTTCCGCTTCATCCCGACCAGACAAGTTTATTTGCAAAAATAATGCACATCATTGTTAATCAAAGCGAGTAAAACACACAGTGAGATAGAAAGAGAGAGACAGAAATGGTGGCGACCAAAGAAAGAGTGCTTGGTAGATCTAACCCTGGTCAGACATTGTCATGCCAGTGAGGATATTCTGTTTAGCTCGGCTTCTGTCTGGTCTCTGCTCTGCTTCTATGTTTATTGTTACGTGCACGATGTCCTGCAACTGGGCATACAGTGATAGACAAATGCATAGTAACACATTTAAGAAATATGGTTTTATATTGAGTAATTTTTTTGTGAATCAGCAAAATTAAATTGAATATCATTTATACTTACATTATTATGACATTAAGTTTACTATTTTTTCATGCTAAGCTTGCTTCCATTTAACTGAACAGCACTGTATGCACGTTCGTGTGTGTGTGTTTGTGTGTGCACACATCTAAGCCCAAACAATAGATGTATACAAACAACAGCCGGAGCTGCTGCAGCAATGGCAATAGCAACAGCAACATGAGTTACAACAATGGCGCACAAAATTGCGGCTGTCATCAGTGAGGAAATTTGCATTTTGCACAAATTGCAATACGTAAAGTCTCTCCGTACTTCACACTTAGCAGCAGGAGCAGCAGCAGCAGCACAAGCAGAGCCAAAACTCCACACTCCGAAAAATGTACGGCAGCTATTGTACTTACAATACGAAAATGATTCAAATTTTGGAGTTTTTACGGCTCACAGTATGAAATTATTTCAAGCTCATTACAGCTGCAGCAACTGTCACCAACACACACACACACACACCTGTACACATCAATTAAGCTCTGAGTGAGGATGGCGATGGGCGTGTCAGCAAGCGCATCCCTTAATGCAGTTAATCGAAAATATTTTCCAGTCAACTGCACTTGTTGCAAGGGAAATAGTTTTGCTGTTGCATTTCAAGCAACAGCAGTTGAAAGATGAAAACTCAAGTATGCAAAATAGTTTTTTTCGCATGTGCAATGAACTGCACTGTGGTATTCACAGTTTTTTTTTGTTGGTGTGAGGGCGTGGCAGTGGCATAATTGAATTGATTATGCCTAGCTGAGGCCAAATGAGTTTTAATTCAATCATTTACAGCTGAGCGAGGAAGGCGTTCATTAGCCGTGTTAATCATACGCCACGTTGCACCGCTATGGCCTATGGGACAACGGCAGCAATGGCACCAGCAGCAGCAGCAGCTAATTAGGTTGGCAGCTCTCTTAGCTCAAGAGATTTAATAGATTTTTAGCAGGCTCACATAACTCACAGTTTGCCCAGTGTGTGTTTGTGTGTTTGTATGTGAGTTTTGGGTATTTGATTTAGTTGGGTTTTTGTTGCGTCGCTTTTGATTTATTGGTTCTGCAGTCCTTTTTTCTAAGGGTTGAACGTGTTTGGCATAGCAAATGTGGCAAAATTTCAACCTCTGCTTTTCAGTTATTTATTTTACATACAATCATATATCTTTTGTCCTAAAATAGTCAATATATGGCTGCTGATGCATTTTAAAATGAACCCGAAACCATACAGTTTTTATTTGTGTTTGATTTTAAGCTGATGACGATCAGCTTTAATATTACAACTGTTGAGCTGTAGTCGCAAAATAAGCTGATCCACAACCTAACTGCATCACAAGTGCAATTTGTACAACTTATGCAACATCAGCACAAAAAGTTGTCAGCAGATAAATGCTGGATTCAAGTTGCGTTGAATTTTTTGCCACACTGCCTGCACTCGAAGCACCCTCTGCGGTAAGTTAAAGCCTTGCTGGCAGCTGCTGGGGCCAGCGAGCTTGCAATTTATGGCCATAAAGATGCAGTGCAGCCAAATAAAGCAATTGATGTGCAGCAGCAGCAGCAAAAGCAGCTGCAGATAACACCAGACCACACACACACACAGAGTGGAACGAAGAGCAGCTTTAGGTTATCATACACTAGTTGTAGCTGCCACCAGATGATCCAAACAAGCTTCATGGATCCGAGCAGAATGCCACACGCACCACTGGCACGCAGAGACGCCACAGCATCGCGAGCAGATGCCGCTGCATTCCAGAAATTTCATTGAGGATTTCTATCAACCAGTGGCGCAAATACGTGTAAACAATGCACCAAAGTATATAGATAAAATGTGGGTGTAACCATCAATCCAGCAATCAGCGCCAGCATTGTAAGCCACAACAATCTACGCGACTACGTTGAAGCTAACAGTTCAGTAGAAAAGTGTTGGCTGCTGCACAAGTTCAAATCTGTCAGTGGCCTCATTGCAGTTAGTGTTGCACAGAAAGTAGTTGAGTAGGTGGCACAAACAATGTGATGGGTAATGCGACATGTCAGTTAAAGGACAGAAGCTCAGGTTGGTTAACTATACAACTACAAAAAGGAATATTTGCTGCTTAGTTTAAGGTTGAAACGACAATAATCTTTTTTAAAAAATTATTAAAAATGGAATTTTGCCTTTCAATTAAAATGTCATATGAAAGTTGGTTCAGCTCTTGCTATAGTTTCAAGTGCCAACACTTTGACATGACTCAAGTGCACTTCGATGTGAAGGGCAGAAAGAAAAAAACAATAACAATTTGGCTGACTGCTTTGGCGCTAATGTGATGACGGACTGTGTAAATGCTTTTAGCGTGAAACAGCAGGAAAAAGCATTTGTGAAGTGCGGGTAATTGATGGCTGCACACATCGACAAGGATGGCAGCCAACCACTTCAATTAACACAATTTGAACACGCGCATTTTGCACCACCGCCACCACCACCGCCAACACCAAAATCGATAAGTTCGCTCCGTTAAATATTTAACATTTTCTAATGTCCTGGACAGCAGAACATTTTTTTTGGGGCAACCATTCTTTTGATTTGAGTCGCACTATGCACCTATTGCAACCCCTTCCAGCAACCGCTGTCAGACCCACTTCAGATTTGCGTCGTCGTCGCCATTGCCGTCGCCCACGCAGCAAACTAATTTATTTTCAAACTGGAATTTCGCAGGTCAAAGTTGGCTTGCCATCCAGCCATGCCATGGCTGAAGTAGGAGCGATTGACGATTAATTTGTTCAAGTCTCAATCGCTGCTTATGCCAGCTTCATCCACATTGCCACACAGCCATTAGAGGATTTGCATGCCCAGGCACGTGAGTACTTTTTGGCATGTTCATTGGTTCATCGCAGCATAACCCAAAACTGTCAAGCTTAAGCGGCTCACTTGCTTTTACATCTTTGCTGTTCTTTTCTCTTTCGCTCTCTCTTTCTGTCTCCCGCTCTCTTTGACGTTTCTCCTACTTTTCGCCGCGTTTGCTTTGTCATTTCAACTTGGAATTCATGTCGCAGCGTCCTGTGCGCTTTCATGTGGCATTTTAAAATCCTGTGCATGTCGAGCACACAAAAAAAAAGGAGCGAAGGAGCATGAGTAAAAGGACCAAGCAGTCACCGCCGCTGGAATTCAATAAGAAGCCCCGGGCACATAGTAGTACAAAGAAGTAGCCAGGGGACCACACAGGAAGCCAGCACACACCCTACATGTTTGACAAACAATCATTAGAGCCATCAGCGTGAAATACAGCAGCAAAGGCAGAAAAAAATAAAGCTAGAGTGAAAGAGAACATCGTTCTCAAAAGGCTGTACATATCAGTATTACCGTCAGCCACATCGTTAGCAGCTCGGCAAGCTGTCTCCATCCTGGATACCTAAGCAAGTTGTGGAACAGGTGAAGGGTGTTGTCTATGGAAACCGAATTTCTACAGCTTCATTCTGTGCTTTTGCCCCCCCCCCTTGAACTAAAGAACGTGCAAAAATGGCTTAAGATATTTAGGGTGGGGAAAGAGGGCAGTTTGATCATAATAAAGTAGACAAAATCTATATATAAAGTGAGTCTATGGAACATGCATAATTAACAGGATTAAAGTTTGACACATTTATTATCCAATAAAAATGGAAAAACTTGTGTGTCTCTATTAAGATACAAATGTTATAGCATGACAATAAATATAACAAATACGTAAATAAATAATATGCCTGGTTTGCACCTTCTGCGACCATAAATATTGCAAAAAAATGTTCAATTGAAATTATTTATTGTTTGTAATTTTTTATTGGTTGTAGATCAGCCTACAGCAACATTGTGGCAGCTGCAGCACCCATTTTCATTAGCTTAAAAACTTTGCCTTACCAAGTAAATTTTTAATAAGTTTGTTGTTTTTACTTGCCTCAATATGGCTGTATGTGTGTGTGTATTTGTGTTTGTGCAATGGACAGCATCAAAAACATGCATAAATCATCAAAAGCAGCGCTGACAACTAATGAAAACATGCAAAAATTTATAGCAGCTGCAGGACGACAAAGCAAAAAGAAAATGGTGTTAAACAAAAATGATAAAGATAAAAAAAAAGAGAGTAGCTGAAAAAAATTTTACTAGCAGCGGCAGCGTCAAATCGGAGCATTTAAATTGAAAAAGTAAAATTTAAGATGTGTTAAAAATAAATTCATTTTGCTTTATGCATCGCACGCAAAAACCGGAAAGAACGAGAAAAAAAACTTTCGAAACGGGCTACCGGAAATGCAGCGCAATTTTTGTGCGGAAGTTTATTTGTGGCGACACTATCACAGGCGTAGCCAACCACGCCCAGCAATCGTCTTTTTTCCTCTCTCCCTTTTTGGTTTTTTTTTTGTTTGTTCCAGGTGCTGCAGGATCTGGAATGTGACACGATGCGACGACGATGGCAATGTGGCTGCGGCCATGTATAAAATTTTTACAATTGCAATTTGTAATAAAAACATGCAGTTTTTTGTCATCGTTATATGCGGCTTTTATCGCACACTCATACACAGATACGAGGCATGAGTACATGCTCCATAGAACGAACAGAACACTCGCATATGTAGTATGCTGCAGTTGTACTAAGTGTGATGGGACCCCATGCCGTTGCTTACATGCGTGTAAAAACCATTTGAACAAGTGATGCCAGTGGGCTGTGGGAGTGTTGGGTTTTTCAATTGCAGCAGCGCTTGCAGTTTATTGTGTGAACTTTCGTTAATACACTTAGAGAATGACATGACAAAAGTTGTGACATGTCGAACCATTTTCTGTGTTTTGAAGACTTTTAAGATTCTTGAATAGCACAAACATTATAGTTGCAAAACGTATTGCCTTACAATTTTAACAATTGTTAGAGTATTTAGATATGAGTGTGATGATTTTCGTATTTTATTATAGCTTTATGTGATTTAAAGTGCTCTCTCAATTTCACAGAGCACCATATCAGACAGTAAACTATTAAAGTTCACTCCACCACAAAAAAATCAACAGAGCATAAAATATTGCTTGTCGTTATTGTTGAAGTGTCATTTGAGTGACGCACGACTCTCTCTTACTCTCACTCTCACACTAGCCCACACATCGTGCGATGGAAGAACTAATTAACATGCGCCAATACTTTTCGACTGTTATTTTTTAGTGTTGCAAGCGTTGTTGAAAGCGATGCGTACGCATACAACGGCCAAAGGATTTTGCTTGTGCCACTTAATGTGCGTATGGCGTATCACTGGAAGACTGGGCATCTATCTGGGCTACTATAACTTGGGGCTTACACAGAACTCGACATTTGCTTGGGATGAACAACTCTACGTACAGGTTATGGCTGTGATCAATATGTTAGCCTCTTTGGCGTATCTGTGGCTCAGTCAGTGTTGGATCTACGATCAGCTGTTGTTTCTGCTCTTTGTGCCGCTCTACATTTACTTTCTGAGGCTACGAAAGCATTTGACTAAGCTACTCAATGTGTGTGCCGGCATAAATGGCAGGCTGCAGCTTATGCTGGGCGACTGGATGTGTGTGCCGGTGTGGCGCGAGTGCGTCCTAACGCTTCTGCTACCATTTGAGCTCTTTATGCTGTTCATCTGGCAATGTCGCATGTATTATAGCTATCAGGCATGCTTCATTGCCGGCGTCGCCTTCATATATCACATGCAACTGCTATTCCTGGGCAACTATTTGGTCTGGCTAGCGAGCATATATCGTGCCTTTAACGTATTCCTGCAGCAGCATATGTCTGGCGCACAAGTTGGCATCCTGCGAACCATGCTGCGGGAGCAGGTAAGCATTTGGAATCTTCACTGGCACATCGTACGCTACTTTGCGCTGCACTTGCTCAGCTTTGTGACCTTGATTGGATGGCGCTTAAAGGAGCTACTCTCCGATTGGCATCGAACATCCTCTGGTCTAAGAATCGATCGTATGAACCTGGTGCATTTGGTGCTGCTTCTCTTGCCCTTCATAACGCTACTGATTAGTGCATATGATCTACAGCTGCAGCGTTGGTATTTCTATCGCAAATTTATGCAGCTGGAGGACCGATTGGAGTTCTTTAAATTGAGATCCTGGTGTCTGTTGCGCAACCAAACGCTGCCCATGCCCTTTGGCCTGCCCATTTTGCGTCGCGCGACCAAACCCCAGCACAAACGGGATGTCATTAGCATGTTGGTGAGTCTCGTTGCACGTTTGATAGTTGTTCCATCGGCTAATCAAATGTTTTACACAGTTTTGCAGCAACTGGGCGGCCATACGTCTACGACAGAGGTCCTTGCCATTGGCCATCCTTGGCCTAAGCGCCCATCAACTACAACTGACGCTGCCCATGCTCCTTGGACTCTGCATTCGTGTGGGCGGGTTGGTGTTGCTCTCACTCTGTGTGTATTTGTCGCAACACACTCAAATGGAAATTAGCTTTTACACCGGCTACACAAAGGGCAATTTCGATATTAATGTGACCCAAACAATTAGCCAGGTCTATCGCTGGTATATGTACGATGAAATGGAGTGAATTTATTGTCTATTAAATGCCATTTATCAAATAAATGCAATTCCATATACAATATTACACCAGTAACGTTTCAGTTGATTGTCACAATGTGGCGCTTTTGGTTGCTCTATCAGGTGCTCAAAATTCTGTGTTATCTTATGAACTATTTGGGTTTTCTAAAAATACGCTTCGAAAGATCAGAGCAGCAGTATCATCTGAATATGCGATGCCGTTGTTTATTTGATGTCTTTCCCGGCGTGCTGCTCATTTTCTTCAATTTAGTGTATTTTGGTTCTGTGTACATTAGAGTTGTTCCACCGGAAGAATTGGAAAACGAGGATCCCGATACAAGACAAATTCTGATTTCTTCTTTTGAATTTATCGGTCCATTCTGTCATACTGTTGCCTATATTTGGATCATTTGCCGTTGCATGACTCAAAAATTGCAACTTTGGTGCATCATACAACAAGCACAATTTATCTATAAACACTTGAGTTTAGTGCTCCGTCAACGTTTAGTGCTTGAATCGTCCTGGCTGGTATTCATTCTGGGAGTTGTGCAGTTTCTTATCTTGGGTTTGATGAGCTTCAAGTTCTTGTGGCTGGATTGGCCACAGGTTGATTGGCATGGTGAAATCGTAGCCCATTACGCTGTCGGAGTTGTTCAACTGCTTTTTGGTCTGATGCTCACGCTGCACGTGCTCTATTACCTGTTGCATGCAGCACTGTTGCAAACACTGAATCGATTGGTGCAGGAGCTGAAGGTGCCTAAGGAGTTAAAAATTCTACGTGGCCTGTTGCATGTGCAGCCATTGCTTAAAAGAATGCAACATTTGGCTGCTTACTACTTTAGGGCTACCTTTTGTTGGTTCTTCTTTCTGCTGTGCCTCAAAGCTGGCTTCTTTGTCCAAGAGTTTAGCTACGATGACAATACGCTCTCCCAGAACCAAAAGAGTCTCGATGATGTCGAGGATGAAGCCGAGTGGTCGGGCATTGAAGCACCACCAACACGGGACCAGCAGTTGATAAAGGCCGGCTTGGCGCTGGTGTTGCAGGCTGCCCTGTTGCTGCCACTGCTTTGTGCCGCACAAGTGCAGCAGCGGGAGTATAGAAAACTCATCAACAGCATCTGGAAATTAGAGTTTCCCAGCAACAAGGCAGCAACGAAGAAAAATAAACCCAAAAAGGACATCGTAAATTTCTTGGTGGGTTTCTTCTGATTTAATTATACTAATTAGATATTTTAAATAGCTTTTCCTTTATTAAATTACAGCTCAGCACTCGTATGTCTATGCTTGACTATCGTTCAACTTCGATTAGTTTTATGGCTTGGCAACCAAGACCAAACGCTGCTGTTATTAAATTTGCTGGCATTGCTGGTGCCTTTAAATTATTGCTGCGTTTGGTGTTCTGCACCACCATCATTGATGTTGTACAGCAAATTGATTTAATGCGCTTGCAAAAGTATCTCAAAGGAAACTCTAACTAGTAAATCTCAATATAATTTTACTGATATACGAAACAACATTGCAAGATATACAATTTGCTTTTCCAATAAATGTGTGTTTAACATATAACAACAAATAAATATTTACCATCTTTCTCTCTCTTTCTTGCTCTCACTTTTTGCTGAAAGAAACACATTAAAAATTCGACATTCGGCATCATTGCGGGTACGCAATATATTCGAGTTGAGCTACAATAAACTGTGCAAATTGAACAATAATTAAATTAGCATATAAATTATTCAAATGACAGCCACAAAAGAGCTCTTGATGGTGCTGCATGTTGGTTGGGCTGGCTCCTTGCTTACTTAGCTTGGCTCTTTAACCTGCACGCACCTCAATTACATAATGAATAACAAGCGTCCGTGTTTAACGACCGACTCTCAGTTTGTTGCCCTGCTTGCCCCTGGGGTTGACCAGTACCGTACCGTTATGAAACCCATACACAGTATAACGCAAAAAGGTATAAAAGGTACAAAATAAAAGGGCCCAAGCTTCGACTCGAAACTTTTGCCATTATAAAGATAAAGTGAACGAAGAAATGGAGGCAACAACTTGCTGTTGTTGCTTTGTTATTGTAGCCTTTGTTGTTATTATGATGCGCATTTCCTTAAATTTACCTTTTTGCAGCTAGTACCTGACTGGTAATTTATGCATAAACTTGATTGAATTTACTTTCGCACTCGCATTCGCTAGATTTCAGCACACTCATGCGCCACAAACGGTGAAAGGCAAGATGAAAGAGTAAGAGAGTGGAGTGAGAGAACAGATTGAAGATGGAATCAAATGAAATTCAATAAATTAACATAAATCTGAGGCATTCGCTGACGTACTTATATGCAAATAGCAACTGCAACATCGTGAAAAAGTCGAAAGTGGAAGTCGATCGATTTCAATAAACTTCATGCCACGAACTGGCAACATACCATACATATATGCATACGTTGTATGGCATATGCAACATATTGCAGTCGGGAAATTCAATCAAATTCACGGCACAAGGCAAAAATTCAGTGAACTTTTTTGTTTTCGAAGAAACACAACGAATAGCGTATGCACTGACTGTTCAGTGATGATATGCATCCACATTTTTTTTTTTTTTTGCTTTTATAGAATCAGTGCAGAATCTAAAGAGCACTTTAGCCACTTTACGATGTACCTTAATAATTTAAAGCCCAAGGTTCTATGCCACTCAGTGACTTCCAGCTTTCGCCCCACTCAATTGAGTTTATGCCCCACCTGAAAACGAATTATCGCGTGTCAATTGCCAGTTGCAGCTGTTAATCCGTTTAAGGCAATGACAGGGGGACCTTAAAGCGCACCTTCAACTTGCCAAATGGCAAAATGTGCGATGCTGTCCTTTTGTCGTTCGACGCCATTTTGTCGGCCATTTTGTCGCGCTGTGTAGGCGCCATGCAGCATGGCCATGACTGTTTATGGCTTGCATGATTTCTTCGCCCGTTTCACTGGGCTCTGGCACTTTGAATGCCTGCCAAAAATGGGGCACTCTGCGAAAGGGCAAAGGGCAAAGGGCTAAGCATTTTAGGTCAAATATTTGCTGACTGCCTGTTTTGAGGCGATCAAGTTACGTTATCGCTATCGCCTTACCCGTGTGCATATATGAATACAAGTGTGTGTGTGTGATTCTGTCGAAGACACAACAGCTATCGATTTTGTTTTAGCTCGAACATTTGCTTAAAGCTGGCCAGCTGCCTGGTCTGGGCGTGGCAGCTGTCAATTTCCTAGCTGCATGCATAATTAATGTGCACAATGTACTTGTCATACATGAATACGAATACATTCGCATACATATAGAGATGTATGTGTAGATAGAAACGGATACAAGCTGAGACAGTTGCAAGCAGTCGACTATGACAGCTGACGGCTGTCGGAATGTGTTTTTGGAGGGCTAATGAAATTTTAATTAACGCGAGACAAGCGATAAAGTAACACCAACAATATTAACATAATTGTTGCAAGCAGCCGCAGCTGCTGAAGGCGTATAAGAATCAATGACAACAAGATCTCGTATATGCGGGTCGTGACGAACGGCAATTACATGCATCAAAGATTCATATCCTTAAGCGCTGCAGGAGGGCCGCTTGCCATCTTTTATAATGCCATAATAATGACTTTATCTTTGAAGCAGGCAATAAATCTTTTAGCTACACCCAAAGGAGCGCAGATAAAAGCGGGGCTCATGTTATGTTGCCAAGGCCCTAAATGAAATATTACACATACGCCGTCCAGGCACAGTAGCAGCAGCAGCATCAGTAGAGGAAGTAGTGGTGTGTGGTTATTTCTATGTGTGAGGGTGTGCTTTCTCATAAAAGTTAATTAATATGGCTTGGTAAGCTGCTAAATACAGCGAAAAATATGCGCTGACGTCATGTGTGTGTGTGTGGTCAAATGGTGCGTATGCGTAATGCCTTAATGCCGGCTGACAGTTGGCAGCATCTAGCAGATAAATCAGATACGGACTATCAGCATTTGCTTTTTGGCCACTAACAGCCACAAAAAACAAATTTCCATGTAAATTTTCAATGGCGGCATTGTCGGCTCTCTCCCTCTTTCTTCCCCTTTCTTTGTCTCCGTAGTAGAAAATATGCAAAAACCCAAATCGCAGCATCTATGTAAATGTTTAGGTTTCAGTTCGGCCTGGAATTTACCTGCCGTTGTTGCTCACTTTTACGTGTGTTTACATTTCAGGCATGTTTTTATGCTTTTGTTTTTTTTTTTTTTTATTATTATTATTTTGGGTAGCACAACACAAAAATATGTTGGTTTTTAACAAATCCGAAATGAAATAAACTTTTTTGGCAAAAACTTTTAGCTGCGGCTCCCGAAAAAATATATATCTATATTCAATTCCTTGCCAAAAACGAAATAAAGCAAAACTTGTTTCTCTTGTTGTAACTGATAAATACGTATAGATATTGCGAATCTATTTGCACTGTTTGGCAAGTAAAGGAGAACGAGAGAGAATTCTTGATGAAATTGTTTGCATAACATTTCGCAGTCTTCTTTTGATTAAATTTCGTTTTTTGTTTTGCTGCGTTCTCCATTCTTGTATTTTATGTTCGTACGCCTGTAAGCCAGTCGGCAATAAAACAGCCTTGCCTGCAGCAAACTTAAGTTTTGTTGAAGGGGGAGAAACTCCCTTTTGATTTTGCACAGAGCATAAAACCAAACAAATCCAGTTCAAGGTTGAGAAAGGGAAGAGCATAAATACTTTATAATTAACGTGAGGCAGCAAATTACATTTAATGCCATTCCGCAATCAGATAAGCCCACAAAAGCCAATTAGCGCCAAACGCACTTGTTGAAGCAAAAACGATAATTATAACACACAACCATACAAAATAAATATTATTAAAATGAAAATTAACGGCAAATAAGTGCATAAATGAAGATAACGTTCACATAACCCATAAATACGTTAAGAGTTAACTATAGATTTGTTAAAGCTGAGTTTTGCATACAAATTTGGAAAATTGAAAAGAAGCACAGATGTCAATTCAATTTATTATATAATTAAGTGCACGAATTGTGCACGCTAATTGCACCTGTTTGTCAGGCTTCATTTGCGGCTAATTGTTTAATGTGCGGGACGCAAGAAAAAATTTACTAAATGAAAAAGTAAATGGAGTAAGGTGTTAATTTCCATAGCATTTTTTTGGCACTTACCACAGTCAATAGCTTTAATGATTTATGATGGTCCAAAACGTAGCACAATATTTAATATAGCATACATTTGTGGGCAGAGCTGGCATGGATAAGGGAAATGGCAAATTAATATTTTAAAAGTGACCACAATGTTAATTTACCTTGCCTCCCATTGAATATATATTTTGCTATATTTTAATTAAGCATTTTTTTTTTGGTATTGTTGTTGTTTGTCGTTGTTCATTTGTTTAGCCTTTGTCACATTTTGTGGCTGCACAATATGCACAATACAATGTGCTGCAGTTCATGTGTGAATTTTTATAATTTTTAAAGCCACGAACAGATTTTTAATTAATCACTGACAATTTGCCGGGCGTGACATCAAAATTTTTGACCACAATGAACATGTCTGATTAATTGAACAACAATACAAGCAGACAACAGCCATGCAAAACTGATTTTACTGTATTAATTATCAAAATGTATGCATGCATTTATATTATTTGTGGCATTTTCCAGTTTGTTTTTTTTTCTATATACACGCTCTTTACACGCTCATTAAAACCAGGGCAACGCTTCAGCGAATATGCTTTTTATAACAAATATGTGCATCAAATGAAAGAATATCCATTAAAAAATGCATTTTGTTCTTCATTCA
Organism: Scaptomyza pallida; assembly: GCA_018152965.1. Lineage (NCBI taxonomy): Eukaryota > Metazoa > Arthropoda > Insecta > Diptera > Drosophilidae > Scaptomyza > Scaptomyza pallida. The sequence goes on from JAECXP010000238.1 coordinate 3,901,877, forward strand.
TTTGTTGAGAGCTGCTTACAGGATACCTGTAAGCTGTGCACTCTTCACTTTAGCATTCGTTTACATTTTCATAATAATTTTGTTTTATGTTTTTTTTTATGCGCATATTTAATGATGTTTATATTAAAATGATGCTTTCAGTAAATAATGCAAAGCATTTTTATTTAATTTCACCAAGTCTCCAAAAATTAAATTGCTGCATTTGTTTGGGGGCCTAGCGGACCTGCCTGTACGGTTAACTCTTCGCTCCACTTGTGTTTTGTGCTCACTTGCTACTTTTTGACATTTATTAAGCTGTGCACTGTGGACACAGGGAGTGGAAAGTTTTTCGAAAGCGAGAGAGTGAAACGGAATGCTTGTTATAAAATGCAAGTCAACTGACAAAGACTGCTGCACACTTCCTGAATTATGAGCAGCGCGGAATGCACTATGCATAGAGAGGGCGGTTTGGTGGCGCTCAAGTCAAGCGGTGCAAGCGACAGCCAACATGAGAAGCTGATTTTGATTCCAGTTGCAGTCGGCACAGCAACTCGTGCCACACGGAAGTATTTTCATTTTTATATTTTGTGTGTGTGTGTGGGTGTGTGGGAGGGGCGGAAAGTAGCAAGAAAGAAAAAAAATGTTTATTTCATGTTTTTCAAGTCCGGGCACGTCGTTGGCTGTGGTGGGATGCTCGAATTGGTACTGCGCCAAACACACACACACACACACACACACTGCACACACAAACAGAGCAAGAGCGAGAAAGATGCACACTCAAGTGCGCTTAATCTTATTTATTTATAGTGCCGCCCAACAACTGGCTTCCTACCTGTTTCACTGTCTTTCTGTCCATCTGTCTATGTGTCTGTCTGTTTCTACCTTGCATACTTATGTTGTTGCCGCTTTTGCATAAGTACTACTCACAGCACTTCACAATTTCCAGGCTCGGTTTACACGTGAAATGCAGCGTATATTGATAACAGCGCACTTTTGCCAGCTTTAAAGCAGAACCAATTGAGTTACTCAGCTGCGGAGATACTGTGGTTGCGCTAGCTAATTGAATGTAGTCGACCGTTAAATGCACTACAGTCTAATCGTGCAGCAAGCCACTCAAACAACAGCTGTTTAGGCTACTCGATTGATGGGTAAAAGTGCTTAAGGTATTATAAGCGGCTAACAACGCAACCACATTGTTAACTAACCGTTGGTATATAGAGTGCTTAGTTACAAGTCGAATAAATTGGCGATATGCTTGTGGTAAAGTTTGCATTTTACTCGTTTTCTTTTTGGCATGAACACTTTAAAAACATTTGCATGTGAATCGGAATTGGAATACAAAAGCTTTATCGAGACGGTGTTCATAGTTGAAAACTTGCTGGCAATCAAAGTGTTAACAGCCATGGCCATAAAACTTTTGCCAAAGAAACTTTTTTTCGGCGCGAAGTGAAAAACTGATATGAACTCAAACCCATACAGCTACATATGGAACAGATAGTGAGCTTTGCAACAGGCTTTGAAAGTTGCATGAAATTAACACCTTTAATGCAATTTGGCAGCGCCCAGCAACAAAGTTACATGATATAGCTTAGAGCCAACTTGTTGCACATGCAAATTTCAACATCATTCCCCTTGTGGCAACTATCGATACTTGCTGATGGCAGCTAAATTTATTGCTGGCGCTTTGTTTTGTCCGTGTTACTTTGTCAGTGGGGTGATTTAACAATCTATCCACATGAAATATATGTATTCTAGATGTGGTTCACACTGTGCTTAGCTGCTGAAAGTTTAAGCTGGGGTTGGCATTAAATTTTCTCTGGGTGTCATCAGAAGTCAAACAGCAGAAGCAGCGGCAACAGCAGCGAGCTGTTAATCTCATATCACATGTTTTTCGCAAGGTTTGTCCCTTTCGTTTGTTCGAGTTTTGTGTGTGTTTTACATGTGTTTGCTTTTGCTTAACAGCAACGAAAACAACAACAAAAACAGCGTACGTACGCACATTGACCCCAAGAACATTTGTTTGGTTAGCCAAACAGTTGGGGTTTTCTGGGTATAAACTTGCCAGCTGAAACCCAACACAGATTTATTTGCTATGACCCGATCGGGCTACGAGCCGCTGGCCAAATCATGTCTAGACAACTAAGCACATACTTAGTGTTGTAGATGCCTTGCCACGCCCCCTTGAAGGTGTGTGTATGTGTGTGTGCTTGTTGACTAATGAGCGCCAATTAATGCTACTCTGGCCAATTGTTTTCAATCACTTAACGTAATCAACTGTAAACTATAATTTAATTTTACAGTTTAAAATAATTACTGAACAAAGGGCGCTTTAAAAATGAATCCAAAGGGTTCAAAAAAAAAACACTGTAGAAAATGGCGCAGTTTCATGCGAAAATCTGCGTATCAATAATAAAATTAATCGCTGCACCGAAACCGCAACAAAAAAATTCGATGTATGTGTGCATTAAACAAAGTTTTTTATAGACAAAAAGGGTAAAAATACTGGAGATTCAGCCGGCCGCTGTGTGGCATGGATGTTACCATGGTATACTGCATGTTTTTGTGCAGCGGCACTTTGAAAGTTGCGGCTTATGGAATGCATTAGTTTATTAAACTATTAAAATAAAGAAATTTAAAAATAACTAAAACAAAAAATGGATTTAGAATTTATGGCCTTTGAGCTGTCAAAGATTCATATGATTAAATGATAAATAAACTCAATAAAATAAAGTTAATTAAAGGATACCAAAGCTAAAATTAAAGGTTTTTCTTTAACTGAAAAAATATACATAAATTCTGTAGGTAGTGCATGAATGAAAACCACGCGACAACAGTTTTACAAGAATGCGCTCGTAAAAAATTACAGATGCAGTATGTTACTTTTTATTAAAAAATTATAAAGAGTGAAACAATATACATATAATGCAGCAATTCATGCATAACCACTTTTTGTGCGTACTGCACATAAAAGTTTAATATTCTGAATTTTTTACTGCAGTCTGCCTCTTGTTATGCAATAAAATTGCAAATAATCAGCCGCAGTGTTTCGTGGAAACTCAAACAAAGCATCACGCATACGCCACATTTGCCCCTTTGACACAATGACTCACTGACTGAATGACTGACTGGTTGATTCGTTACGCTTTTGTTGACATTGACGCCTTGAACGGAATGCAAACTTCATTAAAACTTGCAGACAGGCAAAATTATTAATGAGAGTCCCGCCCCGTTGAGTTCACAATTAAGCTCGTTACGGCATTTAAGTGCTGCTCATTAAAAAATAAGGCACAAAGCAGCAAAGATCGCGAAAGCATGAGCGAGATAGAGAGTGTATGCGAAACACGCGTAATTAGCAGGCATTTCTCATAAATCAACAGCTCACATAAATTCAATGCAGCAGCCGCTCAGCAACAGCAGCAGCAACGTTAAGGCTACAAAAAAGATACACAACTGCAGATACAAATTGTGAGCTTATCGCAATTACAGCCTCAAGCATAAACACACACGCATACATACTCTGACACACATAGGCAAACACAACTGTCTATGCCAAGTTATTAAAAAACTTTCATATTGGCCCTGAAGATATGTATATGTGTATCATGATAGGCCTATGAGGCACCAAGGTCACTCAGACAAATTCGATGGCCATTCTCATAAGCATGTGTGAGTACATTTATTAAATAACTTTTTGGGGCAGCTGAAGTTACAACAACAACAACAAAAGCAGCAGCAGTAGCTGGCAAGTAGCCGTAAGGAAGAACATCATGTTCCTGTAAGCAAAAACGCTGAAATTTCGCAAAATTGGTTTTTTTTATTTAACTTGAAATTATTTTCATTTTATAGTATTTTCTGCCAAGTACACATACCTTTAAAAGCTGTTTTTTCATAAAATAATTTCCTTTGCTTAAATGAATCGTAAAAGTCATGAATAAAAGTCATTTTGGAACATTAACACAGCTAATTCGCATGTGTTGTGTTGTTGACTGGCGCCCCCGCTTCTGCCGTTCACCTACTGTGTTAAATGGCCAAGCCTAAAAGCATACTAAACTTTGTGCGGAAATGACACGAGTTCCGATTCTGACAGCGAGCGAGCAGCAAGCAAGCAGCAGGCAAGCTGGCTTAACTGGCGGACAGCCACAAACGGCCCATAATAATAGTCAATTGCAGCAACACACACATGACGAAGAAGAAGAGAAGAACAGCAAGCATATAGAGCAACATTAAGCATACTACATACTGGCGCTAAAGTTGACCAAATGTTTACTTCCGTTAGCTTAGCAAATCGACGATTTTGCATTTGCTTTCTGGGCGGGCAACTTTCTTGCCTATGGGCTTTGCTGTTGTTGCTGCTGTTTTTCGTATTCTGCATTATTTAGGCAGTTGCTGTTTGTTATTTACTGACAATTTGGCAAAGCAATTAATGGCATATATAAATAAAGATTAGAGAACTTTAATTGACTTTTGGCTGAACTTGAGATACCATTCAAGTGAATCTAATGTACTTAGTTCTTAAAACGTTTTGCGGCAATTTTTTCAAGTAAGAGAAACTAAAACTTTGACATGCAGCAGGAAAAAAGGTAACTGCACTTGACGTTTCACTTAAAGTGTGCAAACATCTTAAGTTTCCGATTTGTTTACCATATACTATGTATGAATGGCTTTCCGCAAGCCGTTTAAAGTATATAAACTTTGTGGTCTTAGGTAAAACTTAAGTCAAAACAAACAACTTGAAAATCTTTATCGTGTGTGTGTGTTTTTATATTGATTGTTTTTGGCTTTAACTGTTTTGACAGCTTTCGGATAAAATTGCTATAAATACATGAAATTCATGTGTATTTGAGATACGCTTCACTTGGCTAAATAAAGTCAAACCACTTGAGGCTGAACAAATTAGCAAACATTTAACAACAAATATTATTTTATTCTTTCGCACAACCTCATCTCACAGCTCAAATAACATCAAGAAAGCACACAAACATACACACACACACTTTTTAATTTGTAACACACAACAAAGAAGCTGCACAAATGTGCTTTAATATTTTTCAGCAATTAAATGCACATCAAAAAATGTGAAATGTGTGTGTGTGTGTGACAGTTACGCACTACTAAAGCAACAACAAGTGTGTCAAAGTGACAAGCACAATACTTGACAAATGCGTTGGCAGTTGTTGGTGTTGCTGGTGTCGTGCCGTGTCGTGTTACAGCAACAACTCCAACTGCCAGCCACAATTCGCGAGTTGTGTGACAAAAAAAACATTGCCTACTTTTCAGCGTAAGCAAAATTTATGTTAATGCAAATGTGCGGTGCGACGTAAATGTTCAACGTATGTGTGTTTATAAGCGTAATTAAAAAACTTTTATTATCTTCACTTATGACATATGAACGACACACAATTTACACAGTTCTCCACTGTGCGGGAGCTTTATGCAAATTTTTAAAATATTTTTTTTATATTATAAACTGTCTTTCTACAAATAATGTTTGCACAAGCGTCGTGTAATCACCTGAAATTATGCAAGAAAAAATAAGTGAATACAAGTAAAATTATGCAAATTGAAGGTGCAAACACAAGAAAGCAGCAAAAGCATCAATTACGACCAGGTGTTGGAACGCTTGAAGGCAAAGTGGGCGTGGCAAAGTAGCTACCGGCTCTGATAACAGAGACCTGCAGGCAGGACAGTCAAGTGCGTCGTGGAAAGCGGCGAACAGGACAACGTCTTAATCCTTTAGCTGACACGAGCTGTCCAGAGTAACAGCCAGTAGCCGGCTGCAAGGGAGAGGGGAAGGCGTCAAGCGGCAGGCGGCTGCTAGCGCAGACAATGCAGTTGCGCTTTAATTAAATTCTTTTGTCGCAGCTGCTGAGCTCGCTTTGTACATGCAAAAATCCAACACTCGGCGCCAGCTGCGCAAAAAAGCGAAATTAATAAAAGCCATGCCCAAAAGCCAATCATAGAGCGTTGGGGTGTATAAAAAGGATAAAGCACTACACACACACACACATCCACACCCACGCATAGAAAGGCAAAGAAAGGAAATTTAATAAACGCCACTGCTGTGAGGGGCTGGCAAAGTGAATGCTAAAAGTGGCAATCATTGATTTCCATTGCGATTGCATTAAAGTACATATTCAATTTGCACACCTAATACAAATGAAACACACAGAACGGAACAGAACAGATGTTTTTTGCCTGCTTCTACTATTTATTCAGATCTATTTGCTGTGCAATTTAGCATTAGCTAATTCTAGGCGCCTTGTGTTGACACTGCGGCTGTCTATCTGTCTGTTTGTCTGTGTCTGTGTGAGTGTCAGCCTGCCTGCTGTCTGCCGCAGCAGTTGATGATGTGGTGACAATATTTGATTGCTTAATATTGAATTAATTTAACATATTTGTGGCCGCAATGCGTGTGCGGTTACAATAAACACACTTACACACACACACAAAGTATATACTTACATGTGTGTCTGTGTGCTTGAAACATTTAATATGCAATTACAATGCTGGACAAAGTTTGCTTGCCTATAAAATATCTCTAGCATAGTTCTTGGAAGGTCGTGTGTGTGTTTGCATGCTAAACAATTTATAGGTAATGCTTAAAAAGTTTCGAGAATGCGCTGACCTGTCGCAATATTCAACAAAACAACTAAGAATATTAAATACTGTAACAAAACGAATTGGAAAATACTCTAATCAAGTAGAATAAATACTTTATAAGGCCCTAAAGCTCAACAACAAGTCTAGCTTTTCTGTAACGTTTTCAAAGCTCTTTAAATTTATGAATTTTGTACTCAACTTCTTTTTGTAGTACTTTTTCATCATCTTTATTATGATACATGATTCTGATGAATGAACCCCAAAAAAAGAGCATTGTACAATAGGTTGCTGCAGGGTCCGAGTGCGCAAAACTTTGTCCTGGCTGCAAAATTGTTTTGCCTAAATGTATGCAATACAATTTTTCAAACTTATAACAAAACAACTGAAGCGTGCAAATATTGTTGAACAGGCAACGGCAACAAAGTTAACGTCAGCATTAGGCACACACACACACACACACAGTCACATACCCAAATTAAAATCTCTGGCAAGGCATTTAAAATCCACAACTTATTGCAGCCCAAGTTCACACTAATAACTATGGAGTGACTTCACATCCTAAGCACATACATATACATACATACATACTTTTCGTTTCCTTGGCCAGACAAATTGTTTGACTATGCGTCCAAATTGAAGCGCTTGGCAAATATATATTTTCAGTCCAGACCGGAGTAGCTAAAGCAGCAACAACACCAACATCAGCAGCAGCAGTGGCAACAGTGATGGGCATCTGAAATTGTTGCCGGAAAAATAGCAACATAACTGCAAATGAAATTTCGTAGATTTCGTTGCAAAGTAAATGAAGAATAATGTGCAAAAGCAAATTGCCAGAAAAGGGCGGTAAACGACAGCAGCAGCAGCCACCAAAATAAACAAGCTCTAGTGCTTAAGTTTTTGATAGTGATCAACTTTGAGTTACTCTGTGAAGCTGTTCAATAATAAACTGAGTATGAGAACGAATATCCTGTTCTGATTGGAAAGCGCTTATGGTTCGACAAGTGATTAGCTAAGAAAGAGTATTTACTACTTTGATTGCACAATTAGAAACCTAATCGATATGACGATATGAAGCATAGTATACAAACGATGTTCTCAATTTTATGAAAACTCATAAAATTAATGAAGCAACATGATTGACTGTTAGCTTGCCTCTTCTATCATTGTTTGTTCTTTACTATAGGGCATAAGAAAGGAACGAAAATAGCGTAAAAATATTTTCATTGTTGCTGACACCTCAGATGCTTACCAAGATGCCAAGACGGAAAGAAAAAAATAAAGAAGAAGAAGATGTGAGCCAAGTAAGAAGAGCAACTTTTTAATTAAGAAATCTTTCTGAAATTTCTCAAATATTTCTGTTGCAGCTGAAGCAGTTGCAACTGCAATGACTTCCTAATTAGGACAAAATCGCACGCTTTGCCACTTAAATGTTTGTAGGAGCGGGTGCTAAATCGAACAGGGGTGTGACCTCCATTCAAAGTTTTATTGATGGCAATAAAATGCAATTACACATCATCTTTAGCATGGCTAAACGAGCCAAACAAAAACCGCTTGGGCGCAACAGTCCAAATCGCAACATATTTTATCCATTGGCTGAACAGAAAAAAGAGAAAAAGAAAACCAATAAAATAAAAGAGATTAAGTTTGATGCACGTGCAGATACCCTACGCTTGAACTTGAATACTTGAAATGATTTATGTTAGTTTATCTCTTGAGCAACATGGCGTATGATTAATGTTCGGTTGCTATCCTTGTGGTGTCTTCTGGAATGAAATATTTTTAATGGCTTCATTTGATGTGTTACAAAACTAATATAGCCATAATACTAGACACACACACACACATATGCTGTTGGGCTTAAGAACAACAATAATATTAATACGGCGCCAGTTTACTGTGCCGATATTTATGGTAAGTTTATGAGTTTTTATGGCCACAATCACAATTTTTTTTTTTTGATTTGTGGGAAGAGGGACGAACGTGTGTTTCCTGCTATGATTATGGGCAATCTGGTGTATAAAATATTGAAACGAGTCATATTCTTATTCAATTAGGTGTGTATGTATGTGTGTGTGTGTGTATGTTTGTGTGTAAGTTGTTAGGTTAATCAGCATAAAAATAAGCAGCGGCTAGATAAAAATTCGAAAGCTGTCTCAACTCAGTAAAGTGTCGCTGCGGGACTCAAGCCCACACATATTTGCATGTCACACACATAATACACACACTCACACACACACCCTTGGTGTAGATGAATAAGCTGTCATGCAAATAGACATGACTTGCACACTCATACGTATACATGTATACATTGAATATTTCACATATCTCTCTCTCTTTGGGTTGAGCTTTGAGTCAGTCTTACACTTGACACACAACATTGAACTGAATTTTAGCCTTGAGGCTGTTATGGTCGTAGTCGTCTGTCAACTGACTGCTGTTGCTGCCACAGTAGGGACAAAAAATAGTTTCCTGTGGCGTACTCAAGCCGTAAAGCTTCTTTAGAGTATTTATGTTGGTTATTAAATGGATTTGCCTCGCACTATGCAACGATTTCAATTGGATTTGCGTGGCATGGCTGTAAGAAGTGGCTACATAAATGTTTATGCCACGGCTATCATATGATTATAACATTCGTCTCCCTCTTGCTCATATCTTTCTTTCACACACATGTTGCAACTGTTAAATGTAAGCACTTTATCGAGAGCTACAAGTATTTTTATTTTTTTTTGCTGGCCCCAAACACCTTTCAATTTTATTGAGGCTTTTAGTTAAATTGCAAGGCCAAAAACTTTTTGCCACTACAATAACTCTAAATGCGGCCACGCATGAATGGGCCGCTTTAGCTGGCTTAAAAGCATTCCCAATATTATAGCACCCACGCCGAAAGACTGTCTCTTACAATCTGTTACAGATTTTATAAATGTTCATGCCATTCATTTTGTGGCAAACAGACCCGAAAACATTTTATTTAAGAATTTGTAATTTTATTAGTTTTTCTAATATACATACATGTGTAATAAAAAACGATTTCAGAAAATCAAATTGATTTAATGTTGTAAATGTTTATGTGTTCTTATGTTTGAAGTATGAATAACGAACTTAAGGTGTTCATTATTGTCAGGTTCCTTTTGTTTTCTTTTTTTTAATGGCTGGCCCATTTAATAATTGAGTAAAGTATAAAAAATTATTCCACGCTGCTTCTCAGACGGATGTTGACTTTCTGCATGCTCTGCTGCTTCTACTGATGCTGATGATCAATCTCAATACGAAACCGATTAATTGGTAGGTCCATAAAGTGCGCAAACGGTTTGCTTGATTGATGCCATGGCGGGGTAGAGATACTTTATCAAGGGTTTGGTGCAACCTTGTTAAGGATGCGTAATAATTAAGCGCATCACTTCACTTACAGTTATTTATACTTCATTGTATTGGCACTTTTAACCTCATATTGTTGTTGCTTTTTTTGGTAGTCTCATTTTCGTTTAACGCTTGGTTTGAGCTGCGCTTGGCAAGTTTTTTCGATGCTCCTTTGTGTTTGTGTGCGTGGCTAATTAATGGCCCAAAGGGTCTGTGTTGGTCTTTTGTTGGCTGCCGCAACGGCAGCAGCTCGCCATTTTCTCAACTGATTAGTCCCGCTGCATTGTCAATGAAGAACAAAGGTTGCGTCCAAGTTGTAGCCAGAGTTGCCACCGCTCTTTGTGTAGTGCAAGTGCGTATTTTATTAATTTACTGCTTGTTGGGCATTTAATTAAGCGTGGCCCAAGCAGCTAAGCTGCAGTCGAAAAAGTTGCCCTTTGGTCTGCTGAATTTTAAAATCATCGAATTGCCAACGGACATACTTTGTAATGAGTTCATTTGTGTTTGCTTTCTGTGCCAAAAGAAAACTTTCGATTGTGCCAGCGTCAGGTTCTTTATTTTTTCGATGCTGCTTTAAATGCGCAACACGACGGTTGCTGCTCTCCAGTGAAGAACAAGAGTGCAACAGCAACAAAAGCATAGTCAAAATAAACAAAACAGGTGCACATTATTCAGCTGTATGCAAGAGTGAAGAGAGTGGGCCTTTAGGGGATTGCAGGCAAACCAGCTGGCTGGCTGCAGGTTGCCTGTGTTGCCAGGCTGCCACACTGCGGATATTGTCGGCCTACATGGCCGCCTGAAGTGTCTGTGAAAAAGCCAACAGCAACGAAAACAACAACAACCAAAAGCTAGCGATATACACAGCAATGGCGCACACGTCAGTGTGTACAGTACAGTTCAAATAAATATAAGCACTACATAAAAAAATTTTAACAAAAATCCCAGCATGCTGGCAATTTGTTGCTTGAAAACATTACACAAATTCTAGTTCACAACTCGAAAAATATCCATTCAAAATTAAGCGCTTCACATCAAAAATATTTCAAATATTTTTTTCTCTTGAAAATCGGAAAGCATATTTAACTTTACAAACATGGATAACTCATTCACAAACTGGATATCGTCGCATGCTCTTATAAGCAGTACCGATGATATCGATGAGGAGCCGGAGACTAATCGCGACTTCTTGCCGCGTGCATATCAATCTCGTGTCTTTGACTTTCAGAGCGAGCTGAATAGTCTCAATCAACTGGCTAAATTGTATCGACCTGTACCAGTTTACGGCACTGGACCCATATCCGATGATGAGAAATATGAAATCCTTCGCAGAAACTTGGGTAACCCGGAAGCCGATGCCGAGGCCATTGATGAAGACTGAGCTGTTGGCCAATGCTATGTGACTGCTAAGCACAGCAATAATAAAAAAGGGACTCATAATTTCAAAGTTTTGTTCAACGTTTGGCTTCATCAAATTATACAAAAAAAAAAGTTCATTGTTTTGGTGGCGAATAAAAATTAAATCAATCAAAATATTTCTATTTTTATTTGAATATAAATACTTTATTCTTTGTGATTCTATATCAACAATGAAAACTTTTCATTAAAATACATTTTGTGCAACTTTTCCTTGTTATTTTATAAGTAACTTTAAGCGCCTTAGTCACACTACAAATTTGTATAGTATTGTAAAATATTATATGAGTGTATGTACGTATGTGTGTTTGTGTGTATGCGCTTATGCTGCTTTGTTAGTACATTTTTCATAATTTACATGTTGTTTGTTTGTCTGTTGACTTTTTTTATGTACAACCAGAGACTTGGGCTAAAAGCTGCAGCCAGCTTCACTTGACGACCCGCCGCTTACACACATACATATGTAGTATATACACTTCTGGTGTTTTTTGAAACTGGTTCAATGCTCAGAGAGCACACAAAAACTCACACACACACACACATGCTGTTCGGGCATTTTATGTTCGCTTTTAAATTTCCTTGACGCACCGTAAAAAAATAAGTCTATTTATTTAATTGAAACGCCCAGCAAACAAGAGGAAGTCAAAAACAATGCTTTTTTGTGATAATTTCGCAAACGCCTACCTCTCCTCTTCCCCCTTTTCACCACACTCATCACACTTGTCAATATTTGTGTGTCGCTGGAGAAAGGCGTTGGAAAGTGCAAACAATTAAGCGTTTGTGCAAATAATTACAAAAATGTTGAATGTTATTGTTGTTGTTGGGCTTTGTTGGTTTGGTGGTTTGCTGGTTACGCGTGTTATATTTGGCGTGAAATTGATAAAGAGAAAGCGAAGGAGAGCAAGAGTGGAAAAGTACAGAAAACGAAATTAAAAACGCGACGAGAAGAAGGCGAAAATTGTTATTGCATAGCGGGAGGCGCATGAATTGAAATAACTTTTTATGCGGCACAAAGTTTGTTGCAATTGTGGCAGGCAACTTAAGCGGCTTACGACAAGTCAAGAGGAGTTTGGTTAGCTACCCCGCCGCTCACTACCCCAAACTGCTCTCTGCACAATATGCAATGTTGCCATTTGCAAACAATGGACCCACATTTATTTTTGCCATATCGCATTACATTGGAAAATGCGTAAATTGTTTTTATTTGTTATGTTCTATTGTATGTGTTTTATTGCTATTTATGACGAACGTGCGAATTTTCACACACTTTTAGTGCTTATCGCCTCGTTGTTGTCTTTCATGTTTGGCAGTCATAAAAAGCAAATGCTGCGGGCATTATATTCAAGATTTTCACCACGTCTAAAAATATACAACACAACAAAAGCCCAAAAAATAATAAAATAAATATTTGGCCCAGCTGTTAGGTTAGCAATTAAAACGTGCTTTGAAGTAGCTGCCAAAAAAAAAAAATAAAAAACCCAAGCAGGAAAAAAAAGTTATTAACGTGACAACTTTATAAGTACGCACATGAGAGTGCCCAAACCAGCAAAGGACAACAAAAACGAAAACAAGAACCGTAACAAGCAATGACAAAGCAGAAACGCAAATCCAATTTTAAGCCGCCTCAAAGCCGCAGGCCAAAAATACAAAAACAACAGTAAAAATACTAAAAACAATGGCTACTTAAGCCAAAGAGCCAGCGTCCATGAAATGTCTGACATGGCCAAGAGTATGAGAAAAAGAGAAAAACCATAGCGAGAATGCAAGAAGCTTAGAGAAACAGAGAAAGTGACAAAGAGAATGGCTCAAAAATAAATGTTTACAAAAATGAACCAACACAAAAATAATTTTCAGAAAAAAATGTCGAATTTAAAATGCACTTGAACAGCAAAATATACTGAAAAAATATGACATTAATATTTATGTAAGCTTAGAAGCGATTCTCTCAATCGAGCACTCAAAAGCAACTACATCCAAGATATCATAACTTACTTCCATCTTTTCTCTAAGCTGGGCTAATATTAAATGTACTCAACGCTCTTACAGTTGAGCTACAGTAAAAGTGAAATTACCTTGAAACTGGCACAGTTAGCAGCTGTCAAAGTGCAGCACAAAGTTATCATACCCTAAGCGCCTTAGTTAATTGTTGTTGTCGGCTTTGACAGCGACAGTAAAGTGGCAAACAACGTGGCCAAATTATAGTCAAAGTCCAGGTAATTACGCCTTGGACGAAAACTCACAACGGCCCACACCCTTCCGCATCCCCAAAAACTACAAACTACAACACACGAAAACTTGAAACTGTCCTGCGGCGTATTTGTCAACAACAACAACAGCAACACTAAGAAGAAGAACACCAGGAAACAACCGCAACAGCATCACAAACTACGCGCACATTTTCACCATTTTAGTTTACTACTGCTGCTGTTGCTGCTGCTGTTCTTTGTTGCTTTTTGTGGTTATGCAAAAAGTCAAGCCGCAGTCAGCCATGGCCACAAGCAAAGATCGTGGATAAGAGGCTGACTGGGGGGCTGTGTTGGCCTGGTTGGCCATGTCGCGACATTGCCGTTTGGGGAACGCTTTTGACGCTTTCCGCTAATTTTCCGGTTTGACTGCTACACCTGTCTGCCAAGGCAGCCCTTAGACTTTATCCTCACACCCTGCCGCTTGCCTTCACTCGCTTTTTGCCTGAATGTTGTTTTTTTTTTGCCCTTCGGTTTTTTTGGTTCGTAATCCCAACGCTTTCATAGCGCATAAATTACGCGCCTAAAAAGTTGCGAGCACACACAGACTCATACAACTTGAAGCGGAGGGGTGCCACCCCACTCTGGCCCCAGCGCATCCCCTTGGCGTCAGCTCACCTTTTTAGACAAATTAAAAAACTCTTATCGAGCCGTGAAAAAGTTTTCTTTTGCGGCTTGCCAAAGTACGAATATTATTTGACTTTAAAATGCTTTTGAAGCGCGAGTAATTTGTGATGTTGCTGTGGCAAAAAATGAAAGGTTAAACGCTGCGTATGCGTGATATTATGCGAGGAAATTATTGCGCATACGCCATGTGTGTGTGTGGGCGTCTGGAGACAAAAGCAATCTTTAGAATTCAGTACAAAATCATAAATATCAGCTGAATATTGCATGCCATAAAACACAAAATTTATAGTCAAGTATCACAAAACAAACTGAGTTAAGTCTGTATTTTTCAACAAGATTTAAAATTGCCAAACGGTTTTTAAAGATAGTCAAGCACGCAAACAGACAAACATAAAACTCAACTACTCGCAATATTTAGCCAGCTTTATTTATTTTTTTGGCAAAGCAGCCAACAGCTAAAGCCAAGTCTTATGTAATGCAACAGCCATACTGCAGCTTTGGTCCTGTGGCCAAGCCCGCCACCCCAAATCCCCATTCAGCAGCACCAACTGTAATCCAACTAGTCGCACCTGGACTGTTTGGTTAGTTTTTGTGGGCAGCCATTGCTGCAGCTGCAGTAGTCTGGCACAGTTGATTGAATTTTATGTGTTAAGTATGCCAAAGACCAAAGCGGATATTACGTATACGAAGCATTTAATGCTAAAAGGTGCAAATAAATAACAGCACTGTTTATTTTGTGTTGTAATTAACTGCGCCACATTTCACTTAATTATGTTGCATATTTCTTGACACACGAAAAACACTTCAGACTGCAAAATCATACTAGCCATAAATGCCGACCAATTAGAATGTCTGCACTCAGCCAAAAGCAGTAGAAGAAAATTCCTTAAAAGTCATTAATAATTTTACAAAATACTTTTCTGACAGGTTTTGATTTTGCGAATGAAATTCTTAGCTTTATTTTGCCAGTGTACCTGGGCGTACCTTAGTGTAGTCTGCACCTGTTACGCAACGACTGTCTAGCTTGGTTGGTTTATAGCCGCAATCATAACGTCAAACATAACTATATAAGTGGACAGAAGTAGTAGTAGTTGAGGAAGCTGCGTTGCTGGTGCGCTTGTTGGTCACCCGAGACGCCTCAAGACGTGCTGGGCGCCAATTGTGACTTGCGGCAAGGGTTTTTGCCAGTTTGCTACCAGTTTCGAGTGGTTGCTTGGCTGAGTGGCAAGTGAAAGTGCTCAGTAGCGTGTAAACATTTTCATTTGCCGTTGACATTGTCGTCATTTCATTCGTTGTTGTTGCTCTTGCTTATGCGGCTGTCAAGTTATGTTTCGTGTACATTCAAGTGTAAAATATTGAATTATGATGGCAGCTGTTTCTCACTAAGCATGGCAAGCGTTAAATTCTGACAGCAGCAACTTCAACCCATTGTTGTCATGTATGAGTTTTATACAGCTTGGAAAAGACACATGCACAATGGGTCAAAACGAAAATCTCTGATCTGTTTGTGTGTGTGTATAAATTACGAGCAGCTGACAGCTAATGCAATTTGCAAAAGGCTCACCTCTGACGACAGAAGGAATGCTCGGCTCAGCATTTCAATGAAACAGCTGCCGAATTGAATTATAAGCTGGCAAAGCTGATGCGTATGTGTGTGTTTGATCTCTCGTTGCATGTGTGTGTGTTTACACACAGAGCTACAAATTGAGCGCTGCAAATGCTACCTGAGCTACGTGAGCCACAGCACAACATCATCAGCATCAACATCAGCAGCCACAGCCACAACACAGAGAGAGTGTGTGTGTGTGTGAGTGTGTGTGCGTGTATGTGGTGCTGCATCGGGTGGAAGAGGCCAAAGGAACGAAAAAATCTCTTGCATTTTGTTTGCTTTTGTGAAGCAGCCACCGAAAATGGAATCTAGGTTGAGTGGGCGGCCAAGTGATTGCGATTGTCATCAGTCAACGCTCTAAAAGCAATTGTCTACATTGTTTGGCTTGTTTGCTTAAGATGCAACCTCACACACAGACACACAAACATTCGCACTAACACAACCGCACATGCACTTATACACACAGCCACATACTTACACAACAAACATAAACACGCACACACACACATACACATACAAAGACGAATGTGGCTATTGTCTTGAATCTGTGTATACGCCTTTGTTTGCATGTTAGTGGGTCAGTTTGATTGTTGGCAACGGGGTAGATTCGTCAATTCTGTGGTTGAGCAATCAACTCAATCTAGATCGAACCGAATCTAAGAGAAATTTTCGATGTTAAGTGAATAAATTAATGTATTCGATGCATGTGTGATATTATTTCAGCCACATTTATGAACTACGAATATAATTACGAATTTGGTAAGGCATTGTTGACAAACTTCTTTAGCTACCCTCGCATTCATATTGATACTGCTGGCCGTGCCATTTAAAGCTGGTCGCCATTAAATGATTTGACTGCCACACAGCACTTAAGCCTAATTAAAATGTTGCCTCCTAATTAATTAAACAATTAGCCCAGAATAGCCCGGTCCAAGTCACAAAAACAGCAAAACAAGTCGAAAACAAAAAAGAATCTTAACATAGGCTGCCGTATCATTATCAACAAAGAAATATAAAAATGTTTCGCTCAATTTATGCTGTTGGGTCAGGCTTTGTAGCCACTGCTTTTTCTTTGTCGCTGACAAGCAGTTGATTGTCTCTCTGCAGCTAGCCCCTCTCCTGTCCACCGCACACACAAACTCATGCCAGTCTGCTTAAAATGCGAACTAAGCGCATTAAAACAAAATTTATGTGCAGCCAAAAAATTTTTATCACTTAAATTGACTTGCCAACATTCAGGGCAAATGTCGCTGCCACGCCCACACAGACAACCACACATACACACGCACTTACACACACACTGACTATCTGTGTGTCCTCTTTGTGTCATCTCACTTTCACGGCCTTCCAAAAACAATGTAAACTATTTCGATGCATAATTTAAGTCCAGTTTGCCGCTGCACAATGTGTGTGTTAAAATGAAAACAAACGAGAGAAAAAAAAAAGAATGTTGAATGCTAAGTTAAAGTAAACACAAAATTTAAACCACACAAATCTCAATGTCAGAGCATGTTTTTTCGTTCCCAAGGAGCTGACAGCTCAGTCCGTTAACCAGTTGACCCTCATTGGTTTCGTAACCTCAAATAAATGTGTGATTGTGTGTGTTTTTGGCCAAAACACATGTGTTGTATGTTGGCCAAGCTAATCATATGAAAATTGCTGGCTAGCCAATTTCGTGTCATTTATGAGCATTATATGAGATTTACAAAACCAGGCGAGGCGCATCGTCGCATTACAACAACCCAAAACAAATGCCATTAAATTGATCCCCCCACAAAAAGGGGCACAAAATAAAATCAACAACGTTTCGACCTAAGCGTTAGAAGTTTCGTTAAGTTTCCCCTTGCGAGAAATTCCCCACAGTGCGTGGTGAATTCGCTGCTTTGAGGCTGTCTTCATTGCAGTGCGCCTTAATTTATGCAAGTTATTACAAATTCACACGAAAAAACAACATTAAGCGGACAGAGAGAAAGGCGCTGCGGGGGCTGCGGTATTCCTGTGCTTGGCCATAAAGGAAGCGATGCTTAAATTTGTTTGTACATTTTTTGTTTTTGGTATGTGGCTCGCTTTATGCGATGTTATGATGTTATGAGTCGCAGTCTGAAGAAATAATTTAGATAAAGAATAAGTATATGGAAATAAAATCAAAATGAATGCAATTGTGTAATACATTAAAAGGCATTAAATGATTAGCAAATGGGTTCTTAAAGCAAATCACACAAGCACACACGACGTATACTTGATATTTCGTGCGAGGGTGTCGAGTAATTAAGCGTGAATATGTGTATGTGCTTAACGTTTAAGGCGCCAATCAAAGTAGCGAGGGCAAACAATTAAAAGCAGTCAACTCCATTGCCTTTTAATTGCTAGTGGACACGCTCAAGCTCAAGTCGACATGCAACTAAGCGATGGGAGTGCCGGTTAGTGGGTGGAAGAGGTGGCTGTGACTAGGGGGATCTAGTGCAGTACTCGACTCAATCAAGCAGTCAATCAATCAATCAAAAGAAAAAATTGTGCAACTTGCTTAACTATGCATATTGAATGCTGTCACAGAGACGTCTAAGCTCTAAACTCTCTCTCTATGTCTGAAGGGCGTTCTTTGCCTTGGGTCGTGGTTATAGTTGCATAATTTATGGGCTTGTCTGTCAGAAAATTGCTGCTAACCATTGAAATTCTTTCTTTTCTTGTGCCTTTTTGCATATTTGTTCAAAGGAAATCAAGCCAATGCGGCGTATGCGTAATACGAGCAAAATTCAACTTTCTCTTTTTATGTTGTAACATCTAAACGTTGTCTTCGATACATGAAAACCAATTAAGTTTTAGCACACATACCAAAACCCACTCTGATGAAGCTAACCGCAGGGCAAGTCCATTGTGTATTGGTGTGTGTGTGTGTGTGTGTGTGTGAATGTGTGTGGCATGCATGAAAATGAAGTGAATGCCAAGTTAAGAAAACAGCCACAACAACTACAAACAAAAAGTGGAAAGAGATGTAAAAAGTTTTTTATTGTAGTCAAAAACTAAAAGTTAGTCAAAGTTCCAAATACATTTATCTTTATGATTTCCATTCGTTAACAGCTCCAACTGCTGAACTAGCTAAAATATGCCTAATGCCAGAAGCTGTCCGCTTTTTTGGGATGCCTTCCCATTCGCAAAAAAAGAATCACTCAAGAACTTTGCTGTCAATCATTGATTGTATTTGCCAATGCCTAATAGGCACCTTTTTCTGTGGTCATTAGAGAACCTTTTATCATATGTACTACGCTGTCACCAAAACTTTTTTGTCAAAAAAGAAAAAGAACACGAAGACGAGGAAGAAAAATCACGTTAGAACAAAACTTGCATAATTAGCTTTGATGCGCCATTGTGTCGATTTAATGAGCTGCAAAGTGTGTCAAGTGTGAAGCAGAGAGACAACTGATGTCTCTATAACAAATTGATGAATTAATCAATCAGATCAAAAAGCAGCAACAACATGAAACGCAGGAGGGCCCCAAATACACAATTTTTCAAAACAGGCGACGAGACTAACGAGGACTATATACAAAGAAAGTATGAGTGTGTGTGTGCTTGAGCTTGTGCATATGTTTGTAGGTGGCTGTGTGGATTCGAGCATTTGTATACATATAAATATATGTATGTGTGTTAGCCATGTAATGTGTGTAACGCCTACGAGGCGCTTTTATGATGTAGCATACATAAAAACAGGCGCTCACCAAATGAAAATCTATCATCAGCAACGGGACACGCTAACAAGCAAAGTCCTCGACTCGACACGACACGACTTGTCTCCACAGTGAATGGTCACTCTTATAGCTGACCGTGGTCAGATTGCCTGGCCTTAGTCTTGAGTGGCTTGTGATATTGTTGTGCTTATCTCATTTCCCCCACTCCCCCATCCAGAGTACGCATTAAATTTTACGACATTTTGAGGCGCAGTAAAGTTGAACAAGTTCATCGGCATCATGCGCATTAAAAATCTACAAGAAATTTGTTTCCTCAATTCCTGACAACGAAATTAAAGACATTTTGTGGGCGAAAAAAAGACGTGTTAATAACGCAACTTGCGACGTGCCAGGCATTTTGAGAACTTGTCGCGCCCTGCATAAGCAAAAGCATTTAAGGTATTTGTTTTTATGCGTTTTTATTTAAATATATATTAAATGGCCATTTTTCATGGCACCTAAATATGCATATTTATCTATCTATCTATCTTTTAAGCAAGAAACGCAAAGTTCAGTCAAGTAGAAAGAAGCTTTAAAGTAGTCAACATAACCATAAAGTGTAGCTGTCATATTTGGCTTACTCTTTAGCGCATTCTATGCTACTGATAAGCTCCCAAACAAGCTGCACTCGCTCCCTAATCCAATTGACAATTGCACAACAAGAAGCTTTGTTCAACTCAAATGCAGCACGGAGCACAGCACTCATCTAAGTGCAAGAATTCAAGGGGGTTCCATTGGGGTAGATATCAATGGGAGTTTCAGGTGTACTCGAATAGTACGAATCGTATTCAAGGGTGCATTTAATATTTCATTTCGGGCAGCTTTGCGCTGCTTTTATTACCTCTGCACCGTTGACACCAGCATTAAATCCCACGCCAATGGCAACGGGAACCTGTTTGCCTGGAGCCAACTTTTGGCTACACACACCCACACACAGGACGCAGGACGCAGGACAACACTTCGTCAGTTGTTGCCAGTTGCAATTGTTGTCTGTATTGTCAAGTGGTTTCAAATGCAACGCCAACGTAAAAGTTCTCCTGATTTTGTGTGTACTTTTATCTTATCTGTGTTTCACTCTGGTTGCTTATTTGGTTAAGCTGCGCGCTTTAAAGCCAGCGAACGTGAAACAAGAAACGAGAAGCAGGCTAACGAACTTTGTGTTGCCATCAATCAAAGGGGCAACGTTGTTTTTTGCACATGCTGCGTATACGCAACACTAAGAGTATGAGAGCAACCAAATTCCGGTAGCGTTCAATCACTGACAATATTTTTAGGAAATTCCTACATTTTTTGCGTTGTTTCTGCAGATTTTGTGCTTAAAATTCTATTCAATCATTTATGTTGAATTTGATTAGTGGCGATTGTACGCAACCGGAGCCCTAAGTAAACCAAAATCTCAGCTCATCAATATTTTGCCAACCAAGAAGACTAGATCTCCAACCCCAAAACCACTTCATCTGCCCCTCCATCCATTAATTGGGCAAGTGTGTAATAAATTCGCTTATGGGCAAAAGCCTGGCATCTTAAATGGCAACTGATTTATTTGCAGCGAGCCCACCCGAAAACGCACTTTGCTAAGCTCAAACAATTTTGTCAAATTGACCAAACTTAAGCTTATTTATTATGTTTGCGGCTTACACACATTAAGGACCTGCGCCAAATTGCGCCCACTAAGCAGCTCACAATTTGAATTTATGTCGTTTACTTAACCAACAGATATGCCCCGAACATATATGAAGAAACACTTTCACACTACACACTACATACATAAAAATATATTTATATATCTGATGTGACTTGCAGCGATAACGCCTGAGTTTGCAGCATTTAAAGTTCGGACAGAAGTGAGATATAGCCATGAAAAATTATCAAGCCGCAGCAACATAATCAAAAAGCATAACTCTAGCTACTTACAACATAGAAAACTATTTATCCACTGACAAATGATGCTGCTTCAAACTTTTCTGTGGCACGCAAAAGGCAAAACAGTTTGCACAAACTTTGAAAACGAAGAGCAAACAACCAAAAATAAAGAAAAAAAAGAAAAATAAATCACCACAGACAATTTGGGAGCGAATTCCAAGTAAAACTATAATATTTTGTTCGGGGCGGTAAGAATGATATGCAATTTGTAATATTTCGAATATATAAAAAATTAAAAATAAAAAAACAAAATTTTTTCAGTTCATTTAAATTGAGTGTTAGTTAATTTGATTGAAGCGCAAGCCATAAAAAATCGTAAATTAAATTTAAATCAGCAAATTGTTTTGAATGAAATTTAATTGCATTTATAATAGTCAAGTATTTAGTTTCCATTTTATTATCAGCTAATTAGAAAGAGTTCATTTTAATTAGCTAAAAAGTCTTATTCAATAATTTTCAGTTTTAAATAGTTAATATTTGAAAATCCTATGAACCGCTCCTGTTAAGGTCCGGTTCTAGGCAACTATGGGGCATCTGGGAAGCAGCAGTTTTCAGTTTTCAGTTTTTTTTGCTCAGCTGAGTTTCAACTTTCGCTGCAATTACGCGTCCTGCAAGACAAAATCACTCAAACAAAATGGCGCGCGTGCGTTTCATTGAAATCATCATCATGGCGTTGTTGTGACCGGACGTGCGAAGGCATGGCAAGGGCCGATGGGCGTTAAAGTTAAGATAAATATGTAGTTTATGTGCAAGTGTTATTTTTTTTCTTCTGTTTTTCTTCATCTTCTTGAGCAAACTGATTTAATTTTTTATGGCCGCCACTTGTGAATTTTATATTTGTGCTTGCCTGTGGCTCAAAGTTGTTGGTTGACGATTGTTATTGTATTTGTTGCTGTTTCGATTTGTGTTTTTGCTGTTTTTATGGCCAACCGCTGCAGTCGAGTTGTCTCCTGACAGTTAGCCAGCTGTGAATATGTATTTTTAGTGCCTGGCACATATTTATTTACACAGTTTGTAGCAGTGCACAACGGCTGTGACAATTGAAACATTTCTTATGCTCTTTTATGGTTTATTTGTAGTTGAAGCAGCAGACGAAGAAGACGAAGAGGAAGAAACAGCAGTCAACACTTAAGTAAAAATAAACAAAGAAAATGCCACGGCTTGAGTCGACTTGACTCAGTTCCGTTTTGGTTTGGTTCGATGGTCACTTCCGGTTGTCGGCTAAATGAAATGTGTAGGGCTTAAGCACAAAATGGCGGTGGCAACAGCAACAACAACAACAGCGGTAGCAGCAACAAGGTCAATTGAGCTACTAAGTAAAAGCAAATAAATGAATCGCATTAAAGCACAAATTTAAATACGCTTGCCCGAACATTACTTGGCCTTGCCAGCCAGCCAGCCAGCCCGTCAGCCCAGTCGAGTGAAAGGCATCTGGCAGCTGCCGGTTGCCACGCCCAGCCTCAAGCCGAAGCCAGCCGCCTTTTACTGCGGTTGTCAATGCACAGAGCTGCAAAAGTTTCACACAAAATGCATTCTGACTTGCTGAGAAAGTTTTGGTGTGCCTGCAAGCAACGCGCAGCAACTTGCATCAACTTGCTGCAGCAACAGCAACAGCAGCAGCATCAGGCAGCAGGCGAGTCGAGCGGAAAAGTTAATTCACCTGTGAGACTTGACAAACTTTGCCACACCCACTCACAAACACACACACACGCACACTCATGTGTGCATATATTTGATGTTTCGGTAAGCAAAATCAGCAAAGCGTTTAAAAACTGCAATAAAAGACATTTATAGTCGCTACAATGTCTGTCCTTGAGTCCTCCGAAAAAGAGGAAAAAACGTGGCACAGTTCCCAGCAGCAATCGTGTGTGTTGACTTCAACAAAAGTGAAAGCTCAACCCAATCATTAAATGTAAGCACAACCTGAACAAGTCCTTGAAGCACTCTGGTTTCTCTGACAAGTTGAAATGTTCTACTTGAAATGTTTAACAATTGCTGCTCTTTAAGTTCTGTATATTTAAATATGAATAACATTTTCTGACTGTTGCCATATCGATTAGAACTAAGTTTACTTCTTAAACTATTATGCATAAGCCTCCATTGTGATTAGGGTTAAGACCCTGCTGCTAACTGAAACTCAACTGTTTGGCTGTCGTTTCAGCTGGTCCACTCACATTGTGACCAGCCGGACACGTCAATCAATCACTTAAGCTGCAGCTGAACTAACTGTGCGACAGCCACGTGGCAGACAGCAACGAACCCTGGCGAACAACTGTAGCGAATGATAAGGCAAGCCAAGTCAACTTGATAAATGGTCATTCAACTGAATACAGCACAACAACTGGTAGCTAACTAGTTGGCAATGTTTAAAGTTGAGAGAAGTACGTGAAACCGATAAGAGGTAAGAGTATTTGCAGTTGTATTTCGTTTGCAGCACGTGTGCACACGCCGCGTATGCGTAATTTGTATTTGATTGTAACAGCAGTAGCAGCAGTAGCAGCGAAGACAACCTTCAAACCTTGTCAATAGTCATAAACAAATTCAAAGGACATGGACATGCGTGTGTGTCTTGCTTTGACTGTTAGTCTGTCACTCAGTCCGTCAGTCACGCAGTCAGTCCTTCAGTCCGTGTTGTCTGCTATTTTTACGCGTGTTGACATTCAATTTGGCAATTTGGCAGAAAGTTTTGCCTTTGCTTTTGCCTTTGACACGCTTCAACAATGTTTGCCATTTTGCATTGCCAGCAATTTTGATGAATCGAACACTGATTTTCCTGCCTACGCGTAGAATTTTGCTTTGAATATGTGTTAATTTTTTTGTGCAACAACATTTTCTTGCCACACGCTTAAGTCACTTTGATTTGTTAAACCAATTTTATGATTATGATTATGATTATGCGTTTGTAATTTTTTAGGCCATTAGCAGCCGCACATCTGATATTCATTTGTAAGTCAGGCACTGTGCTCTTAAAAAAAACAAGTATTTACTGTACTGAAAAAACACACAAGCCAACTTTTCGCATGAATATCAAATGCGAGTTTAACCCACCCCTTCCCCAAAACCACATGCAACGCAACACTAAAAAAAACCCCACACACACACACACACAAACGTACGCATGCCATAAAAAAAAAAAAACGGTAGAAGAAGACACACGGGCTTGATAAAACTGGTAGCTGGCATTGTCAGCAATGCAAACACTCAAATGGGCAAACAAAAAGTGGCCGAAAAAAACGACGTAGAGGAGGAAGCAAGCAGCAGTGGTAGATTGAAAATGTTGTTGAGAGTTATCCTCTGCATTGGACCCAACCACCTCTTCTGAAAACGGAATAAATGTCACAATTGTAACTTTGTGTGCTTAAATACTGCAGTCAGCTTAAGTTTCAATTGTTAAAGCGTTCTGTTTGACTTACAAACCAAAAATCTATCGAAGGTTTTTTATTTAGTTTAAGAAATTTCATAAAATCATTCAAGAAAAGTAAATCTTTGCCAAACGCAAAGTTTAATTAACTTTAACTCGAGTGCATTTCATAAGAAACTTGCAACTATTGATTTTCTTTTAATCTCAATTACATTGTTGTTGAACCTATAATTCCAAAACACAAACTACAACTTTAAAGCTTAACTAAACTATTCATAAATTCAGTAGCACTTCCTTTATTATACTAATGCAAGTTTTTATATTGTTTTGCAGCGCGCTAAAGCCCAAACCCCTAAACTAGTTAATATGCATTATTTCAGGCTGTATGACATGCACAAAGTCAAACGACGCCGGCGTTTTTGGCTTTTGGCACCATTCCAAAAGATCACGCAGAGATTGTGACGTGGATTTGCAATAGAGACGCCGCCAAAGCGTCGCATTGCTTGTTGTTGGATTTTGGATTGGGGTTTCCATTTCCATTAAAGTTTTTGGGGTTTATGCATAGTCAATGCATGTCAAACGCAAACGCGGCCGCAAACAAATTCAAAACAAAAGCCCTCAAATAGTTTACCTGACCACAGAAGGTAGCGACTGCCACGCCCACTTTTGCATGCCCTCTCTCTCTCTCTCTCTCTTTCCCTGCCCAATTTTGGTCAAAGTGCGTGCCAAAAAAGGGAAAGAAAAAAATAGTTATGTATATATATGCATAAGCTTGAAAGTCGCACGCTTCGTTAAGCCAGCTCATAGACACGCCCCCAAAGCGCATGCAGCCTTCCCAAGTGCTTCTTGGCTAAGGCTTCAACTGAAGAGGATAAAGCTAGAAGAAGAAGCAACTACAGCAGCAGCAGCAGAGGCAGCCGCAACAGCAGGTGCAGTTTGCAGGATGAGTGCTCGCAGTGGGACACGACAAAGTTTTTATACATTTGAATGCATTTTTGAAAATGCCAACTAACAACTTTCACTTGACACACCCAACCCTCTCTCTCGCCACTCGCTCAACTCCTCTCGGCAGCAGGCCGCACCTAACTTGACTAGGCTGCGGTCACAAGGTCACTGGGATGCACAGTATTCATAGACTTTTTCGAGGAGATGCAATAAGTGCTGGGCATTTAAATTTGTTCTCAGTAGTGTGTGTGTGTGTGTTTGTGTGTGTGCCTGGACACACTCAATACCTGGCAAATATATATAATACTGCCTGGCATACCCAAAGTGCTCTTTGGGCCTTTAACCAGAGAAAGTAACCGACAAAATTACGGCACTTGTGGTCAAACGGTTTTACAAGGACCTCAAAAAAGCTAAAGTCTGTATGGTTGTATGTTTCTGTGTTTTTGTGTGTGAGCTGAAGTGTAAATGCCTAAAAGCGTGCTATAGTGTTTTTGTGCTGTCGGGCTGTGTTCGCCCCTTTTTCGAACATCGAAAACCGCAAACATTTATTGCCAGCAAATGCCAAGCTTTCATGTTAGCCAACGCGGTGCATGTTTAAAAAATCATTTTTTACACTCCAATGATGCCTACAACTACACTAACGAAAACTAGTTTGATCGGGGTATTTAAGTTCGAGTAAAAGACTTGACAAGTAGGAAAATAATATGTTTAAATTAATTACAGCTCAATAACAATAACAATAATAACAATGAATAACCAAATATATGTTCTAACAATAATAATTTCAAACTTAGCTTATAACGTAAATCTTTAATAAATTCAAACTTTTATAAGCAAATTTGTATTCCAAAGGTATTGAAACGTTGCTTTTATCCTAATATTTACAATTTTTTCTTTGTATTTTTTTTTTTGGGCAAACAGTGAAATTTTGGTATTTGCACACATAGTTTTGTTGCCAGTTGTATTCGACTCTCTGCCTCTGCTCGCCTATCTGAGCACGACTACGTGTCAAAAAAAATGAGTGTTCGTTTCATAGTCGTAAAAATCAATAGAAACATGCCCGAAAAAAAAAACAAGAGAACTAGGCAACTAGGCGATGGCATTATGGATGATGATGAAAGTGAAGCGAGTACCGCAGGCAACTAAAACGGGGGGGGAAAAAAAGAACAAATAAAACAAGAACAAGATAGGAATGGTAGAAGTGGCAGTCACAGCTACAAATTAGGATAGAGGGTAGGGGATAGAGATGTTTGTGATTGCAGGTGTATATGTAGTATGTGTGTATAGGCGTGGTCGGGTCGTCGTCTCTTTTGAAATTATGACTAAAGTTTAGCATGCAAATATTTTGCGAACTTTCCACTTCGAACGCCAGGTGAAGCGGACGGCAGCGAACAAAACTTTTGAACAGTGTATTTACACATATATATATTTCAAGCGCCTCGAGTTTTATTTATGCCGCAAGTTAAGCTTAGTCAGGAAGTGAGTGTGTGTGTGTAAGGGTCACAGCTGGTTTGGCTTTGAGTTTGTTTTTGTGGCAGTTACAGTTATTGAATTGAGGGCGTATCAAATACGCGGCTAGACATCGTGTAGGCGTTATCGAAAAAGAAAACTTTTGATTTTATTAGCAAATTGTCAGTGTGTGGTAAGTCGTTTTGGTTCCATACATATTTGGCTAAATGCGACACATGCAATAAATCAATAGAGAACATTTTGTGACACTTTTGTATTTACGGAATTAAACTAAAACAATTTGTTACAATTAAACAATACAATAATCCTAAGCACACACACACACAATTCACTGCCAGCTTTGCTAACTGTTTTGCCATTGCACACATTCAGTAATTATTTTGGGCACAACTGACGCTGTCCAGAGTTCGAGAGGAATTTTGGGGCAAATTATGCTCACAGTTAACGTCAGGTGCGAAGTGCTTACAACTGCATTTACATTCAACCTTAGAGAGAGAGAAACTACTCGGCAAATGAACGGATGCCAGATGCAGCTAATGGCTATTCAAGTGCCTCTAATGGCTAAGGTAGACATGGAGAAATCAGTTGCGATTGTCTTGGAGCTAAGTTCGATTTTAATTGCATTAGATGGTATAAGGCTTAAGTCGAAGCCAAGTAATTGAAATTAAGAAGAAGAAAGTTTAGATTAAGTTAACATAAGTTTGCGGCTTAATTAATTCATTTAACTCCGAAATAATATATTATTGAGTTAACAAGTTTTTCAGAAAAACTTTTCTTTCAAAATAACTCAATTAAATTATATTCAACACATTTATTTGAAAGCTTCGTAGTCTGTTTTGCTCAGTGCAGTTTGCTTAGGACATTTTGCATATCATATCAGAAACTTAAAGTTATCACATGCATGTTTATGCAGCAAGTTGCAGCTGCTCCTGCAACTGATCCCTCAGCTGTTTGGGGTCTCTCAACTCTCGGTTGGTTGTCTGCCAATGTCATGCAATATTCACATGAATGAATTACCTTTAATTGATGCAACATATCCAAAACACACACACACACACTCAACAGGGACTAGGGACTGCTGCATATTGTTAGACAATACAACATAAATTGGCATTAAATATTGAAGGCTATTATCCAACTGCCAACAAAGCCAGGCATGCCAAGCAAGCAAAACAAGGCAACAACCTGCCAAACTGCTTACCTTAAAACTAAACAGCAGTAGAAAGGGAGTAAAAGTGGACAGCATGTTATTCGATTCGCATCTTGTTTGCTCAGCACTTTATGCAATTCATTAGCTTATACCAAATATTTCAATAACAAATTGGCAATTGAAATTTGCATTGGTTGCAGCTGTTGCTGTTGCTGTTGCTGCAACATGCGTAGACAGCTCAATGGCTTGATTAAAAGTTGATGAAAAATGCAAAACTCAATTCCAACTAGCGCTTAAAATTTAACAATGTTTGTCTGTATTGGCAAACAAATGCCTTTACAAATGGCAATAGCCAATATATACGACTAGTTAAATCGACACGGCTCAGTGCCAAAAACTGTCATAGCCATGGCCCCAACACAGTTATAACGAAACCAATCATAAGACAAATGGCAAAAAGAAATGGCTGGAACCAACGAAAGCAAACTAACAGCAAAAAAAAAAAACGAAAATATTGCTGCTGAGCCAGCGCATTCTCTGGCCAACAACAATAACTTTGCCAGATACCAAAACCAACAAGAAAGCAAGGCCACTTAACCGCAAAATCGTTGCGAATTTACGGCTAACGCTATTCAAGCCAAGGCTTACACTCCTCCAGCAACGGGCATTGCAACTAAGTCATTACGTTGCGAAATAAAAGTGTTTGGCTCAAGTGCTCGATTAAAAAATATCTACACAAAGGACATCACTTGAAGAGCTTGTCAAATGGAATTAAATGCACTTACTGTGAACATATGTCTTGTTAAAAAGTCACCAAGTGTCCAGCTGGTGGCTTCTCTTCTATTTCTCATTCAATTTGCTTAATAGACGTACTGTCCGGCTGGTGATGCTGCTTCTGCTGTGGCTGCTGTTGGTCTTTAAGGTATTACTTGAGTGGCAGGTCTACCTTTTCAACAGTTTCATGGACAAAATATAAAAACATTCACTACGGTTAACAGCTTGACGAGTTTTTGCAGCTCAACACTGACAATTGATTGCCCTTACATAGTAAAAACGAAATGAATATAAGTCAAATGTTTGCTCCTCGAATTTAAAAGTTTATTGAATTATTACAAACTTTAAAAACACTTTTTAAACTATTAAAATCGCATTCATATAAACTTTACTCATCGAAGTGTATTCCAACTTCGTTATCAGCAGTTCACTAACAGTTTTTACTTTTATTCCCACTGTTGCGACAACTGGAAGAGCAACGACGACGTGGATGCGAAAACTGAACGTCGACGTGGTTGTAAACCTGAAACTCGTTGTACTACTTGTAGTAGATGTGACTGTGGACGTGCCCCTGTCCATTGCTCTCGACCACTTATCAGCGCTGCAATTGTTTTCTTGTAAAAGTCAATTTTTGAAGTGCAGCAACGGCAGCAATGGCAACGGCAACGGCAACGGAAATCGGAAACGGCAGCAAGAAAACGCATTTGACCTTATTCCAACTGGGTGAGCCAGTCAACCCCTACTTTTGTGGGATGGTTTGGGCAGCATTAACGGATGGTGGAGCAACTGGTGGATAGTTGAAATGGACAATGCTAAGTAGCAATTGATAAATGAGCCGCATTTGAGCAGCGTCAGCAGCCGCATGGCAAACAACGTTTACTTGCAACACTGTGGAAACCCCAAAGCGCTAAATGAAATTCAAAGTCACAATGCGCTCGGTCGGAAATAAGTTATGGTTTTTTTTTCTGTGTGTTTGTGTGTTTGTGTATGTGTTTTTTGTTACTTCTTTCCAGTTCAAATGGGTTTGATTGGAGTTTTGGGTCTGGGTTGTGTAAACTGGGTTTCGATTGCATGAAGTGCATGAAACTGAAACGAATTGCAATCGAAAACAGAATTGGGGTCAATCGATATTGTCCATTGCAACTGCTGTGCTGCCACGACTTTCAACATATAATGGTAGCCAAAGGTTAAATGTGAAATAGAATTCTCCCATCTCTCTTCTCTTTATACCACTTCTCGCACTCTCTTGCTCCTTCATCTCCGAAATACGCATGCTAGCTCTATTTTTTCTTGTTTAATTTTCAAGTTTTTGACTTTTGCCCACAAGTAATTTTCACAGCTGAGCAAACAAGCGCATGGCTTTGAATATGCGATTGCGATTGGAAGTGAATTGCAACAATTGAAACGAGTTTCGAATTCATGTCGTATTTTAATAGCCAGCAGAACAAAAAGGAGGAGGAGTCGCACCCAATTAATCAGCGGAAATGGTCGGAAATCGGAATTTAAGTAATTTTGCATATTGCCAAAACTCAAAACGGAAGTTGCTACAAATTAAACTCTTAATGCCAGCAACAACAACGACGACGACAACAAATACTTTGATTATAATCGCAGCGCAGAAGGCAGTCAAGTGTGTGTGTGTTTTCGTCTTGAAAGTGCGTGTGGGTGGAGGGCGGAAGTTGATGGCTCGTTCATGTTTTATGACTTTATATAGGTCTTGAAATCTCACTGAGTGCTAGTGTCTGGCTGTGGGTGTGTGCGTACATGCGTGTGCTTGTAATTTCGATTTAGATGCAAAGTGGCAACGAATCGCGTTAGCAAAATGTCAAAAGATAATAATCCTTTTTGTTGAAACGAGATAGAGAAAGGGGCCAGCCACGCCCACGTTAAAGTCTTTGGAAATATATGTGTGAGCGTGTGTGTGTGTGAAAATCTTCGATAAAAAGCAATGTGA
This sequence comes from Scaptomyza pallida, assembly GCA_018152965.1. Taxonomy (NCBI): domain Eukaryota; kingdom Metazoa; phylum Arthropoda; class Insecta; order Diptera; family Drosophilidae; genus Scaptomyza; species Scaptomyza pallida. The sequence goes on from JAECXP010000238.1 coordinate 3,933,007, forward strand.
ATAATGCAAACGGCAATAAAAAATGGGCAACAAAAATTATATGGATTACGTAAACGAGGCGCATCGACAGCAAAACGCAAAGCAAAACGGAAATGGCCAAATGGCAAATAGCAAATGGCAGCGCTGCCAGCGATGCGCCTAATGTTATGCAATGACATATTTTTTGTTATTTGCTTGTTAAGCCATTCGGTTGCAAGAGGGTAATATGGTGAGTTTATGAGACTAACACATGTTTATGAAGGAGTTTAAAGGTAAATGAAAACTTTAAAAGCCACACGTAAAAGTTCACTTAGCATAAACGAAGATCTGCGAATATTTTGTTTGGTTAAAGATAATCATGCCATGGCTAAACCAAGAGCAAATAGCAATATTAAGCAAACCAAGCAATAAAGTGCATTTAATGCTTTGTACTTAACTTTTTAAACCGCCTCCCCAAAGACATTTGCTCCCTGCCTTAATGTAGCGCACAATACGTATACAATACATACTATATATATGCTTAAGCCTTGCCACTGCTGAGCATTGTTGCATGTTGTGCTCTGTTTCCTTTTGCTTTTGCATTCGCCATTGCTTTCTCGTTCTCTCTCTCATTTTGCATTGTATTGCACTCCGCATGCAAAACTGTGTCAAATTTAACGCCTTCGGTAATGAATTTGTAACAACATTTTATTGTTGTGCTTTTGCTAGCGAAGAAAGGGGAAAAGAGAAAGCAGATGAGAAGCAGATGAGTCTTGCCTTTGCCGCTCCTTGCCTCTCGCGGCAGTCTGGCCGTGTATTTTTCTTATGGCACTATAAAAACAACACAGCCCGCAAAACAAAAGCATAAAACTGTGTTAACAAGGCAAGCAACAACAACAACAACTGCTCGTTGTTACAGAAAATAAGGACAACAATGCGAAAAAGGGTTTTCGTGAAGTTGTTATTGTTGGTGTTGTTTTCTCCCACTGCCACTGTTGGCAAACAATGCGTTTTGCATTTTAGCAACAATTTGACACAAATTAAAATGTGCAAAAGGGGATAAGAGAATGTGTCTGCTGCCACTTGCAGCAGAGCAGGCCACGCACACAACATTGTGCACCCTGCCCTGCTCTGCCCCCAAACATTGTCCGTTGCCGGCACATGTCTCGCATATTTTAGCACCGCCTCCTGCCATGTGTCAAATATTTGTCGTTAGCTGCCTCCTGGCCGGGTATCCGCTAGCTTCCGTCTTCTCTTTTATTTTCTTCCACTTCTTTCTATGTATGTGTGTGTGTGTGTCGAGAGAACAACAACAACATACACACACCTGAATGATTCGCGGATAGCTGGCAGTCGGCCCACGGCTGTGGCGGCTGTATCTTCATTTGCCTCGGCTGCTCTGTTCATTTCAATGAAGTGGAAATATGTCAACAAGCGACGGAAGTTGGCTCTAGCAATAAAAAACCAAATCACTATACACACTGGCACACACACACAAGCAAAAACACCTCCAATCTCACTTAGTCTATGCGCATTACACATACGACCCGTAGGCACTGCTAGTTAATGTTGTTAGCGCTGAAGCAACGCTGCTGACTTGCCTCAGCTGCAGGCCAGATTAAACTAGTTGACACACTTAGCACAAACAGCATAATAGGGTATACACGACTCCTGCTAGCTGCTAAGCAATTAGTTCCAATAATAAACTTGTTTTATAAGGGAATGAGAAAATTCCCTTAAAGAAAATATGAAAAGCTTAAAAAAAAGAAAGCAAAGATTCAACTTTCACTTAACTTTTTCCATTTGATTTTGAAATTCTGCTTAATATTTAAGTGCTTCGCAATTGAGGAAGATTCACTTTTAAAGCACTCAACTTGACTCGTTACAGTTTTTGTTTTTCTCATACATTTCACTATTTGCTATATGTATTAGGTTAGTGATTCATGATAATGAGAGTATATGGGTGTGCGTGTGTTTTTGGGGGGAAGTGAGGAATTTGATGCTCTGATTCGCAGTTTGTCACTGAGGCGTCTAAAAATTGCAATGCACGGCCTGTGTTTCCTGTTGTCCTGTCCTATGTTCCACTACAGTCTATTGTCACACTCTTTTCACCCTGCCACCCCTCGTTGTTGTTGTTGTTGTCGCACTTCCGTTGCGCGCTGTTTAACTTTTTGTGTGCAGTGACATGCGCGCCCATAAATTCGCCCTCAAAGCAACAACTACAACTAAAACTGAAATAACTGGCGCAAGATTTGTTACACTTTTCTTCTGTGTATGGAACAAGCAGCAGCAGCAACAACAATAACTACCAGTCCCTGTCGCCCTTTTTGTGTCTCCGCGCGTCTCTTTCATTGTTGTCTGCTGACCTTCCATTTGCTTACTTATATGTATATATATATATATATTTCTAGCTGGCATTTGGAAGTTGCCATTTATCTTTGGCTTTATGCCAAACAGAAGCCTGGCACGGAAATGCTGCTTATTTGTAAAGAGTTACAATGCCATTTTCCATATATATATACTTTTATCCCCATATTCTCATTCCCAAATGCATGGCACATGACCAGATGACCTGCAATAAACTGCCAGAGTTTATCATGTCCCCCTCTCTCCTTGTCTCACGCATATTTTAGCACACTTCATTAGATCGGGTTGGTTTGATGGGGCTCTGGGTGTGGTCTGGGTGCTTTTGGCTCATTAAAACGCATTTAACATTTGGTTATACGAATTTGGCAATAGCGCGATTTTAGCATCGGCAGCAGCAGCAGCAGCTCGAATTAAATTGAAATTATACAAATATTTGCTGTCCGTGGCGACCACAAAATGTAAAAACAATTGCGCATTATTCAATTAGTGCGTGGAAGTAAACAAATAATAATAATAATAATAATACAAATATTACATATTCACACACAACATAAACTCTGTCTGCGTGTGTGTTGGCGCTTACATTTGGCATATCATTTGCTATGCTGGCCATAATAATTACAGTTACAAATTGGAGCACGCACAAACACGTACAGTGCGTGTGTGTGTGTGTGTGTTTGTAGCTTGTTTGTAATTACAATTTATAAATGTGGTATTTTAAGTGCCATATGTAATTTTGCCAAATAGTTAAATTGCTAAATATAAATAGAACTTTCAAAAAGCGAAGCTTTTAAATGAATTGAAATGCGAAACTTTTTTTTATTGCTTTTATCGTTACAAACTCCTAACTCTTTGCCTTTCTCTTGAATAAAAGTTATCAAATTTCTTCCATTTAACGTTCATCTGATATCCTAATCATAATTTAAAGTTAGCTTTCAAGGTTACATTCGGGTTAAATGGCCAACATTTAATATTCGCACTTTGCTGCCAGCCGCAGATTGTAGCAAAATATTTGGAATAAATAGCCATATGAAAATATTCCATATGTGTTTGTGTGTTCGTGTGTGCTTGGGCGTATTTGTCATTGGCTAATTAGTGGTCGCAAAACAAACAAACAAACATACAAAAACGAGAAAAAATAACCCCAAAACAGAATGTGTATGCAATGGCAGCATTATGGTAATGCAATCAGGAAGGCCAAATGTGAAATATCATATGTGAAAATCGATTTGAACTATGGCACTGAATGGCCATTAACATGCACTCCAAAATCCCATAACCATAATTATTAATGCGTGCTGAGTGCATAGAGAGATGCAGAAGTTAACCCCGCCACCCACAAGATGACTTTGCCTATGCCACCATGCCTGATAGAGATTGTCAAATGCTTGTGAGCCGTGGCATTATCAGCTCCATTGGGGGTACGTTGATGGTGTAAATCTGTTGGCGCTTGCAAACAAATGGCAAGCAATGCGCACAATTGCAGGCCATTCATCTTGGGCACCATCTAACAATTGTTCGCTCAATCGGTGACAAAAAACGCAGACATCGAGGAGAAAGAAAAAGTTTGGAAGTGGAAAAGCAGAGAATGTTCGCGTGTATGTATGCGAGTTAGAGTATTTATCGATTGGTTTTCATCAACCACACTCACACACACAGAGCACACTAACAGAACTAGCAGAAGCAGCAGCGCCTTCGCCCAAAAATCCCCATTCATGAAATTTTCGTAGCCATTGAGTTATGGCAAACATGCGGCATAAATTATGGGTTTAGGCAAAAGTGCTTGACACCAGTGAGGCGAGCTGGAAGCAAGCGTTGACATGCCAAGTGCCTCGGCTACCAGCTTCATGACATGACAGCAGCTCATCGTCCTCGTCAAATGTCGCCGCTCATCATGATGATCATCACGTTGTATTTGGTTTGATGATGACGCTAACTTTCATTGCTTGTCATTTAAGCATTTGAAGCATTTTAGTTGCTTGCTCCGACCATAATATTATTACCACACATGAACACATGAACATATACCATATTCAACATACATGGCATCTCCCTTCTTGGCAATTATCCAACAAACAATTTTTGGGCTAAACGCTTTAGCCGCAATTAGGCACAAATACCAAAAATGGAAACGATTGACGAGTACATGCTCGAACATTTAGATATTTGTGAATTGAGTCGAGCAGTTATTTGGGGATCAGATATGCAAATTGTTTGCAGGCATAACCAAATTTGGCATCAAAATGAATTATGTTGGGAAAAATCTTTTCGTTTATAGTATTAAATGAGTTGAGAGGCTTGGAAAAACATTTTCAAAAATAACTACGATTTATTGCATGTATCTATAACGAACTTTATTTCGTTTTATTGCATTTAAGTTTTTCAGCAAAGAATGTGTAAGGCCAAGAGCCGTAAATCTTTAATGTTTGACTTTTTAGTTTCAGTTTTTTTAGTCAATGTCTGGCATTTGCATGCTACTAATAAAGCTCCCCTGGCGGCAATTCGTTAAATCGCACACCAAGGGCATACACAAACAGTGTGTGCTGTGTGGCGTATGATTATTGCGTATACGCAACGTGTACACACTTTAACTTGATGAATTATGCATGGGCGTTTATAACAACAAATTCTTTTGCGGTACACCCCGAACTGCCTCAATAAAATCTGCGTTCCAGCCGCCTCTCATAAATGTTTAACGCACCTGCAGCGACCAAAAGCCAGCCAGCTGCTAACCTTTCCCGATGGGCTGTGGACCTTTTTTGAATGTGAAGTAAGAGTGAAAGAGAGAGCATTAGCAGCGAACAATCAATGTGTTGAAAGCCTGACTTCTAATTTTAGTTGCCATGTATTCTCAACATAAATCACATGCAACGTAGACTCATCAGCATTAGATGGGGGATGCTGTCTGTGTCTGTGTGTTTGTGTGTTTGTCTGTTATTTATTCATAGCAAACGCTCGCGATGCTGCTGCTGCGGCTGCTGCTGTAGGTGCTGATGTAGGCATTAGATGGCAGACGCGTCTGTTGCACGGAAATGTTGCGAAAATGCTGGCGAAAATAAATACAGATGAAAACCTCAGCGAATAACCAAAAGCCGCTGCCGCAAAACAATGCGACGCTTGTCGCCATTGTTGCCATTGTTGCTATTGTTGTGGGTATTCTAGGTACGTGAGTGTGTGTGTGTGTGCTTAGCGTAGCGTAAAATAAATCATTTTGTTGCGGCACACACCAATACACACACAGACAAACATTGGCTCAGCTGTTACAAGCAGCCAAACAAATTGCCAACTGAGTGTGCTCTGTGCATAGCCAAAAAAAGCAAAAAGAATTGGCTAAATGAATAAAAATGAGTCATTTGTAAGCGGCGTATGAGCACAAAATTAAGCGTCTGCCATACCAAATGAGCAAACATGCAAAGCCCGAGTAACGAGCTTAAAAGGTGAATTAAATGAAAGAGATAAACTGTTGGGCTTAGTGCTGCTTAAATTAGTCGCAAAATGAATGAAGTCATTCGCTAAAAATCGTTACAGTCGGAGTATATTATTCAACTAATAATATATGAGGCTCATAAAGAATTTAAGTTCAAGCTCTCAGTTTTAAATATTTTCATTGCTTTCTTTCAACACAACTTTTGCGCAATATTAAGCTAATGCAAACTGAAATGTTTTGCTGCAAAGTGTTGCCAAAGATTTAACTATAAATTATGCAGCAGCCAAACAACAAAGTATGCGACATAAAGCACACAAAAACAACAACGAGAAACAGAAGCTACATTATGCAAGCAATATGCAAAAATTGTTTACTATCTTTAGAGTATAATAAAATATATATATAATATATACTCATATTTATGGTTATAAAATTAATTATGTCCGAAGCATAGTGTGATCAAACAAAAGGATAAAGACAGCAAATTTGTTTCATTATGATTATAATTATAAAATGTAGCTGAAAGCGGAAAGCTCAATGCTGCAGCAATTTGCCATCATCATATTGGTGAGCAAACAAAGCGAATAAATGCTTGAATGTGAAATAAAATGAAAATTTGACTAGGAACCGTGTATTAATGCCGTTTTCTAATTAACTTTAGCGCATATTTGTTTTCAAAAGCTTGAATCTCTCTCTCTCTCTCTCTTTCAATTCAAATCTGGAGACCGCCCATGTGTTTACCTAGCATTGTGCGTAATTCAATTCCCCTACCCAATTCGACCCTCTTAGACCACGATGCACAGAGCACAGAACAGGAGGCAACTGGCCGGAAACACTAAAAGCCCGCGTTGAGGGCCAAGTTTGCGCTGCCCTGCACAAATATAATTAAAATGCTCAAACGGCAAATGACTCGAATGCCAACGCAATGGAACCAACACAACTGGCAATAGCAAGCAATAACAACAACGACAACAAGCTCAACTGACAAACAACAAGTAAACTTGTCATTTAATTTGCCTGGCAGCGCACTCAAAGTGAACGATTCTATAGAAACTGATGGCCAGGGCAACAGCAACAACAGCGACAACAACAGTGAAAGACAATACAAGTTCGCTAAAGAACGAGCCAATCAAACTATGGCCAAGTCTTTGATCCTAATCGCTATTTAAACAGTCAGAACAAAGCTGCAGAACAAAATTAAATAAATATGAATAAAACGAGGAAAAGATCGCAAACAGAATGCATTTGTTTTTGTTTTTAAGGACATAATTTTCACATAAAACTCGACTTTCTTACCCATTTCCTTATCGTTGTGTTGCCTCTCGTATCGTAAAAGCCTTTGAGCGCTTTGAAGGGCAACTTGCAACAGGAGTTGCAAGTGGCTACAATTGTGTGCAATTTCTATTTTGTTGCAATTTTTAAAAACGAATGTTGTGCTATTTCCGTCAAAAGAGTAATTAAACGTACAAAGCAACGGGTAATTCAACACACACCCACACACACACGACGTACATACCATGTCGCCCATTTATGCCGAGGGTAGCACAATGGGTTGCATATAGCATATTCATTTTGTATAGCATTTGACATTGAGCAACCCTGGCTGGCAAATGTGCACTTGGCTTGTGCTCGGGTTTCTTATGGCCGGCGGACATTGCGGCACTGTGGTCTGCACAAGACAACGTATGTGGCATGTGTGTGTGTGTGAGGGGGTTGTGGAAAGGGTGGCGACTGTCGACAGGAGCCTGTGCGAAAAACATTGTAAATAAAATGTAAGAGAGACGATGGCAAAGTCTGGCCAGAATTTGAGGAGGGGTCTGAGGGCGGTGTGCGCGGTCTGACCTGCGGGTGCTTTTGCGTTAATTGCGGTTGCATTTAATTACACTTGGTTGCATTTGCCACATGTCTGACTGAGGTCTGGAATAAGGAGGGCAGCAGCAACAGCAGCAGCAATAGCACATACTACTTACATTCCAGCTTCCCAACACTGACCGCAACGCTAAGCTTTTAATTAAAGCTTAAAGGAATTTGGCTGCTTGACTTGCTTGACCTGCTTCAAGGCAGCCCCACTATTGGCTTGTGTGTGTGTGTGTGCGACAGGCAGCAATAATTAGCTGACCAAACAGCCCAACAGACGCTGTATGCACTCAGCCAGTCGGATGACAAACCCAGGCCGCAACATGATTTACATACGCCACACGCAGAAGTCTATGCTAGATTACGCATACGCAGCGTTACACAAACATAACTGAACGGTGGCAAGTTAGGGATTGAATAAAAGATAATGAAATCCAAGCATCGATAGTAAAACTTTATTTCTCACATCTGATCCAAATTGTGTGGTTTGATTGATAGAAATTTCCATTTAATTATCAAAAGTTAAAATTTAATGTCCACGAACCGAAACGACAATGTCCCTTATGGCTGTACCGGTGCCAACAATGCAGCCTAATATTCCAAAAATGATCAGAAACATATCGAGTACCAGCTTGTATTTGTATTTGCCATAGCCAACACTGTAGAGCACACAGACTTGCAACAGAGCTGGAAACACAATGCCCAATATGGACAGGCAAAAGGAGCCGACGAGCGATAGCGACAGCGACAGATCAGGCACTGCAACGGCGGCCAGAACTAATCAAACAGCAAAATAGTTATTAGCTAAGCCAAAAAAGAAACCTCTTCAAACTTACAAGTGAGAATGACAAGCATAGCACGAAACAGCAGTTCATAAAGCGTTAATTTGTTTTTTGTTGGATTCTTCACACGTTTACTCAAATACGTATCCCAGATAATGTGAACCATGACATAGCCCTGCAGCGCATACGATATATATGTAGCAACGGCAAATAACACTTTCGTACACTGAGACAATCTGCAAGAGAACAAATGAAACTAATCTAGCGGCAGGCTTCAACTACATATTTGCAACATACATTTCGTATTGTGGTATATTCAGTGTAACACTTCCCTGACACGCATCGCCATATTTCCAGTAACCAAGAAAGCCAATTATGATGTACAGAAGCAAGACAATTGTCATGGCCATGTTCATTATGCCAAAGGGCTTTACATAATCCTTGGGCTTCTCCATTTGCTCCTCAATGGCTAAGATCTGCATAAAAGCCATAAATAACAACAATGATTACTATGAATAAATTTTACTTACCACACCTACCGCCTCCAGGGCAAAGAGTACAGTTCCGAAAAACACAGGAAACTGAAAGATATGGACAACTTGATTGCGGGAGCTGAGCGCAGGTAATTTACGGCATATATAATACAAGACAATAGCAAAACCTATAGTGTAACAAAATCAATAAAGATTTTACAAAGAAAAAAACTGTCAAATCTAAGTTATGTGATACCTATTAAAACCAAGATGTTGGCTGCAGTGGAGAACGGAGCCAAAAACCTCAGGTTGCGTATGCTAAAGATCAGTATTAATGGTATAACCAGCATGCACATATAAATTCGAACATCCAATATGGTCCAATACTTGTCGCCAAACTGTTTTATGGTCGCCGCTATAAAGACAACATAGACACAACAGATGCCATAGTGATACAGTGCCAAAAAGCCATCCACAAAGAAACTAAGCACAGAAATTGTAGTTAAAGCAAAGCTGTTAGAAGTAAAACTTACACTGCAATGTGCGATAGACAATGCAAACACTTTGGACCTTCCAAGAAACCCAGTTTCATCGAATGCGAATAGGTGATGTATGGTTCGCGATGACGTTTGCATAAGATATACATGCTGCCTATCTGCAAAGCAATAACCATATTATACAATCAGTTTGTGCACAATTTTTCTACTTACCAATAAGTGCAAACAGTACAAACAAATGACACCTAAAAACACTGAGAACACAACGCCATTTATGTATCCCGAATTGGCAAAGGCATTGGGCATGGCCAGGACACCGGTGCCTATAGCAGCTTTCAGGAAATGAGTAAAAGCTTGCCAGTTTCTAAGGATCTCAATAATGACGATAGCAGTTGAACTAATAAGTCCCTTTGTACATTACTTACTTGGTGGGTTTCGCTACTTCGCGATAATCATGAGGATCGTAATCGTCAGTTGGTTCTGGTTTGGTTTCTTTCTCCTTTCTGGGACAGGCAAAGTATGTGAACACTCCAGATAACCATAACAAACTAATGTACTTACTGCATTGTGTGGCAAAGATAGCGTCGATAACTCTAGATAATATAGATTTAAAACCAAATGCTAAAACTTTGAAAAAATTTCTATATCTGAATTGACTGACAGTTTTGAATACGAAAAAAAAAACAATAACACCAATCACTAAGTAGTTTACTGTTTTTGACAACATTGCTTAATGCTATAGCTACAAAACTAATATGCTATTCCCAACAGCAGACAGCAATAGTAAACAGAACCCAACAGTACAATGCAATCATCCTTTATGACAAACACTGCACCCACAACATGCTTTGCATAAGCTACACGCAGGGTTTACGCTAGATTACGCATACGCAGCGTTGCACAAATATTACAGCTAATGGTTCAAGTCAAGTGAAAGCCGCACAATTGTGTATTCGTTGGTATTATTAGTATTAGTATTTAATGGCAAACAGTGCGTGTTAGGCCTAAGCCACTTTCGGCGACATAGCATTAACAATGTCCACGATGCTGACATAGGTGCCCACAGTACCACCAAATATGCCAAATGTCAGCAGCAGCAAATTAATCACTAACCGATAGCGATAGGGTCCATAGCCACGTTCGTAAAGCACACAGATTTGCAGTAGTGCTGGGAAGATTAGACCCAGTATGGATAGGCAAAAGGAGCCGACGAGCGAAAGGAACAGCGATAAATCCGGAATGGCAATAGCGCAACCAACTATAATGCAGAAGAAATTACATAAATATATTCATATTCTATGACGTATGCTTAATGCTTACAGGTTAGCAGAACAATCACAGCACGAAAGATAAGCTCGTAGAGCGTATGCTTCTTGGTATTATTAAAACGTTTACTCAAATACTGTCCCCAAACAATGTGTGCCGTGACATAACCCTGCAGCGCATACGATATATACGTGGTGACAGCAAAAAATATTTTTGCAACCTGAGCAGGCCTGCAAGAAAGGAGTTAAAACTTTATCATAGCAACAAATCCGCCGACTAATTAATATCAAAATTACACTTACACTTCGGTTTCTGGTATATTGAGTGTTATGCTACCCAACGCATCATCACCGTACTTCCAGTAGCCAAAGAATCCAAGAAACACATACAAACCCAGCACAATGCCCATGCCAGCGTTCATGATGCCACAAGGCTGCACATATGCGCGTGGCGTCTCCATGTTCTCCTCAATAGCCAATATCTAAACAGAAAGTAGAAACAAAAAGCTATCAACAGTTTGCAGGGATAGTAAATCCTTTGATACTCACCACACCCACTGCTTCCAGGGCAAAGAGCACCGTGCCAAAGAATGTGGGCAGCTTGGTATAATCCACGAATGCATCTCGTTCGCTTATAGGTGGCAAGTCCGTAAATATGTAATACAAGACGATACCAAAGCCTAGACAAATAATAAAATTGATCAGATTAATTTAAAAAACAACGATTTTGAAAACTTACCCACTAATAGTAACAAGTTGGCAGCACTGGAAAATGGCGCCAAAACTTTCAGATTGCGTATGCTAAAGATCAGCAAAAGCGGCACAATCAGAATGCACATATGCAAACGCACATCCCAGACAACCAAATACTCATCCACCAGTTGCTTAATACTTTCCGCTATGAAGACAACATAGACGCAACAGATGCCAAAATGATAGAAAGCCAAAAAGCCATCAACAAAGGGACTATTGAACAGAAAAGATAACAAAAAGTGGAATAGAATGGAAAGCTATCAAAACTTACACTGCCACATGAGATAAACAACGTATACAGGGTGGACCTTGCTGCAGACCCAGCTTCATGGCCTCCGAGAAGCTGATATAAGGAACGCGCTGTCGCTTGCATAAGACATACATGCAGTCGATCTGTTAAAGGATACAAGTTTATTCATGAGTCTTTCCAAAAATCCCAAACAACACCTACCAATATGTGCAGACAGTAAAGCGCTAAAAGGCCAATGATTAGAGTTAAGACAAAACCATTGACATAACCCGCATGCGCAAAGGCGCTGGGCATTGCCAGGACACCAGTGCCAATGGAGGCTTTCAGGAAATGCGCAAAAGTTTGCCAATTGCTAGAAAGTAAAAACAAAACATCATTATCAATCAACAAATACTTGAAAGTATTTATTTGTTTGCTACTTCATACTCACTTGGTTGGGTTCTTGACATTGCGATGCAAGTGCGGATCGTAGTCGTCATTGGATGCAATTTCTGCCTTAACAATTGTTGTTGTCGTTGTGGTGTTAGATGTTGTTGTTGCTGGATACGCAATCGATTCGTTGTTGTTATGGTTGCTAAGATGTGATAAGCGAGTGTTTATGTCATTTAGTGATTTTTATAATGCTTATTTTTAATTGACATCAAATGATCAAAGATTATTGTGTTTGCGGTTTTATAGCGCTGATAAATGATAAACCACAAGGAAGAAAAACAGTTGTAAATGTTTTTTTACAAGCCTGGCAAATGCCAAAGAATAATCATAAAAAAAAGGTAATTGTTTACAGAGCAATTAATAAAAACATTTAACAAGCGGCCTGTCATATCAAGCTACAAAATGGCAATCAATTACAAACAAAAAAGTGAACAAAATAATTAAAAAGCTACGACTGTAACAGAAAAAAGACAGTTTATTATTGTATTTTGTCACCGCTCATCAGTTAACCAACTGTTTATGACCGAAGATTCTTAAGTTTTAGATAGTCTAATTTACTCACTGCATTGTTAGGCGAAAGGTAGCGACGAGAATGCTTATTTGTTAACGTAACATAAATCGTTTATGACACTCGCATCAATTAAGATAAAAGGTAGAAGATACACTTTCTTAGTAGTACTGCCTATGTGCTAGGATTAACGTCTAAAATATTCGTGGGAGGGTTTGGTTAGCGGCACAACCAAACGTTATGCCTAACGCTGAGTAACTAAATCAAGAACGCCAGTCGAATAAGCTCAACACCCTGCAAATGAATACTTACACAGAACGAAACAAAACAAAAAAAACCTTAATCTATCAAGATAAATTCGCAAAAAATATTTATAAACAATACCGAAGATTGCAAAAAGTTTAATTGACCAGCGCAAAGCAGCATTCAGCAAAAACGTTTAAAACTCGTTTTGAAAGAAAACACGGGTTTGATATGATTAATATTAATTAGAGATCGTTTTGAATGTGCCAAAATTCGTAAACAAAATTATTCAACTGCAACTGAAGCAAAAAGCTGTAAACTCTGTTATACGTTTAGCAAAGACAGCAACCAATGCGCGCAGCTTTTCAATAGGTAAACTCACCATGCAGTGCTGCCAACTTACTTTTAAGCGATCTTATCTCTCTCTCTTCGTCTCTATTTTTATGATTGCCATTATTTGGTCAAGTTTTTATTCGTTTTCTTGTTTTTATTTGTTGCTTTGTCGCTTATTCTCTATTCAAAAGCTGTTCATAACAGACGTGAAATCGCCGGAGTCTCTTGTGCGCATGAAAATAGCTCAGTAAGAGTGAAAAAATTAACGAAAAATTATATTAATTCATATATATACCATAAGTATATACAGTATATGTTATTATATGTGTTTCAAGTGGAAATTTTTATGCAATTAAATAAGAAAATAAAGCCAACAACACGCTCAACCGGTTTTTAATTATATATAATTTAGCAATTGTGTTCGTAATTAACTAAAACGTTTCGGCGACAAATTAATATTAACAAAACAAATATATGTTAATAATGTTTGTTTGTGCAGCGTGCAAATTTGTGTTTATATGCCTAACATGAAATATTTATAAATAAATACATACACATGTAGATAAAAAAAAAAAAACAACAAAGCCCAAGCGTTGCACGAAAAGTAAACAAAAAGTGTCGCAGTTCGAAAAAAGAGAAATAATATTCAGTTATCATAAACGAAACGCACGATATAACAACAATAATAAAAGTGTCAGGCAACAAATAGCATAAACAACAACAATGGTCTATTCCATAAAGGTTAGTAAATCAAGCTGTGCTATTTTTGGCTAAACTTTTTCTAAAAAACTCGTTTTAGGCTTTTACTCGCCGGAGTTTAGAGTCTCTCCCTAACCGAAGAGAGTCTTCTAGCCTATAATTAAGCTTTTCCGGCATTTAGAAAACTATTGTTCTAAGCGATCCATAAAAACGTTGCTTGTAATGATTTATTCAACTGAATGCCAGACATGTTAATTACCCAATCGTTAATCGGACTTCACTATATAGTTCATATACAGTATGTGTGACGCATGCAGTATTCTGTTAATCTTGTCTCGTTGTTTGATTGAAAGATTGTGATAGGGTTTGATGGGGTGCTGCACTTATCACTAACATGGTTTATCATTTAACTAACTACAAATACATATATTTCAATAACATTGACAACAACTCAATTTTACATTGCTCTATCGCAAAGCTGTCATCAAATTAGAATACAAGTACCTGGTAGCAGATAGTAAAAAATAATAATCTTAAGTACCATTTCAAAATGTGTAATTAGTTGCGTCTCGAAGCTCGTGTTGAAACAAGCCTCTTAAAATTAGTTGCAGCTGTAGCTAGAGAGTTGAATTATAGTATTGAATATCGGTGCTAAAAAAACATCTTCTTTTTTACTTCTCCAACTTTCATATAATGTTTTATGTTTATGACAACTAGAACCGGTTTGGATCTAGTTAATTACGTATACTCGAGATAATTATAATAATAGGTACCTACCATTAAACCAACATGTTCTCCAATCTACAATTTTATTGTCATATTACGTTTACCTTACAGTCTCAGATTAACGTCATAAAGAAATCGCACGCGAGTTTCAAATTATTTACTAGTACTAATGTATTTGAAGCAATTCGTGCACAATTGCAACAATTGTCATTTGATGGGCGTTGCTCATCGGGACAGAAGACCTTAGAGACTAGACACTCGGTAGTACTGAGCAGTATAAAGCATAGCATACAATAATAAAATAATATAATACCCCACACACACACGGAATGATAAGCCTCAAACATTTCATAAGCTTGAAGGCGCCGTATCTCAAGTCTCGCTGATAGCGCGATAAGTTAAATATTATTATTATTATTATTGTTAATGTCGGGCATGCCCGAGCAACAAACTGCCAAATTCTACCTTAGGTTAGTGTCAACCTAAACATGTTGGTGGTAAGATGTCGTCTATAAAGAAAATTCGAAAAACAAGCATACGCGTAGTGGCCAAGTACAAATGAATCATTGGAGATTGGTTGGGTAGACGGTATCGGTTCCCTTGGGGGCATCGTTGTTATCAGGAAAGCTTGTTCCCCGTCTATTTTGGGCACAATAACAAACGAATAAAATAGCAACAATTTAATTGCCATATCAGTGTTGCTCAAAACTTGGCGTGTGACAGAGTGTACGAGTGCGCAAAAGTTCAGATCAATAGAAAACAATTTGAAATGTAAATTTCATCACTTAATGAATTAACGTGAAACTTGTTTGTTTGCCTATTCTCACATTTTGTCAGATAACTATTTCGGTTGCTTATCTGATTGTTTGAGTAATTGTTAATCTAAAGCTTAACTTGATATCATTGCAGAACAGTGAAACTGGTGAGTTTGAGTATTTTTATACCGATTCAGCTCGCGTCAAACAGCCCAAATATGATGAAGAGACCGGCGAACCGGTTAATGATCAGATGAAAGTGCGCTATCGTAAGCATGGAAACTTTCATGTGCCCAAACACTACTTGCGTGGCACCATCTGCGATGAGGTGGACAAGGTGCTGGCCAACAAATATCATGTCCACTCGGACATATCAGCCAAGCATCTAGTTGGTATTGAAGCCATAAACAAGGCATCCAAACTTAAGAAGACAACGCCCGGCTATGAGCGTGAGGATTACATCAAAATGGATGGCGTTAGTAGCGTAAGTTCTAAGATTGAAAATTTCATACTGGCTAACGATTCTCTTTTGTACAGAACATTATCTTGGGCTATGAACGTCAGAACTCCTTCCTGCTCTTTTTGATACCCACACTGTTCTGCTGGAACATCTTTCTGTGGGGCCTGCTATCCATTATGGAGATTAGTTTGCACATGCTCTCGCATTACAAGAACTCTCTGACCATGCAGAAGAGCCTCTACTTTCGCAGTCCGCTCCATGTGCTCACGTCACAGTTCTGCGCCATTTGTCGCAACGAATCCGACAGCAAATACAATCGCACCTTCGACATTCTTAACGAACAAATGCGTTTGGCTCATCGATCCGATGCATTGAAGAACATGGCTAAGGCCATGGGCTGAGTTTCTAATGGGGCCACAATTAACAGAATTATAAAACAACTTTATACTTTAATGGTAGTAAAAACGATTATTGTTTCACGTTCAATAACAACAATAAATGCACACATATATCACCTGAGTACCTGAACACTAATTTTTACATAGCCTTTCCACGGATTGCTAACTTCAACTCAAACGGGTATCTGTGCCATTTGTTTGACATTCGGGGAGACAGTGAACTTTGCGCCAGTGCAGGCAATAATGTCATCAACAGTGTAGCCCTCGGCAACCTCCAGGAGGGTAAGACCGACGCCTTTCTCTACTTGAAAGACGGCCTTCTCTGAGATGATCAGATCGATGACTTCCTTGCCGGTCAGCGGCAGAGAGCAGCTCTCCAGGATCTTTGGCGAGCCATCGCGTGCATTGTGCTCCATGGTGATGACGACTTTAGTGCCGGGAGCAGCCACTAAATCCATTGCACCACCCATGCCCTTGACGAGCTTGCCCTGCATATGGAATAAATTTCATGTTAATTGGTCCAACTTGTTGCTAGCTTAACGTTACTTACGGGTATCATCCAGTTGGCCAAATCACCAGTGGCCGACACCTCCATGGCACCCAAAATGGTCAGATCAACGTGTCCACCACGAATCATGGCAAAGCTGTCATCAGATCCAAAGTAGGAAGCACCTGGCACCACAGTGACACTTTCCTTGCCGGCATTAATCAGGTCTGGATCAACATTTTCCTTGGTGGGGAAGGGTCCCAGGCCCAAAATGCCATTCTCTGACTGCAGCATAACGTTCATGCCGTCAGGTATATAGTTGGACGAGAGCACTGGAATGCCAATGCCCAGATTGGCATACATGCCATCCTGGAACTCTAGCGCCACCCTACGTGCGATGCGTTCCCTCAAAGCCTGAGCTGGACTGGGTTCAGCGGCAGCTTTTCCCTCCTGCTTGGGCTCCGTAATACGCAAACGCTCCACACGCTTATTGTAATTGGAGCCCTTGAAGATGCGCTTTACATAAATGCCAGGCACATGGATTTCATCAGGTGAGAGAGCCCCGACGGGGACAATCTCCTCCACTTCAACGACGGTAATCTTTGCGGCACGGCACATGGGAGCATTGAAGTTGCGTGCTGATTTGTTAAACACCAAGTTGCCCAATGGATCAGCTTTTTGTGCCTTGACAAAGGCAAAGTCAGCAAATATGGACTCCTCCATGACATAGTTGCGACCATTGAAGGATTGCACTGGTTTCTCTTCACTTTTGATCTGCACTTTGCCATCCTTTGCATACTTGATGGGTGCACCACCCTGTTGTACCAGGGTTGCATAGCCGGTGGGCGTAAAGAAGGCAGGTATGCCTGCTCCACCTGCTCGTATCTTCTCTGCCAAGGTGCCTTGGGGCGTCAACTCAACAGCGAGCTCTCCCTGCAGATACTGACGCACCAATTCGGTATTCTCGCCCACATACGAGCCAATCACCTTGGACACTTGTTTTCCCTTTATCAGCACGCCCAGACCGCAATCGTCAACGCCTGCAGATAAGAAAGATAGCTGGTTAAAAAAATAACGAACATTTGTAAGTGTGAAGATTTAAATAACAGCTGTACTTTAAATCGGCTGGCAGCTCTATAACCAACATTTGTGGTGAAATGTTACTTAACAGAGTGCACTTTTAAATCAACAGGTGTCATTAAAGCATAACTGTTATACAACATACCGCCGTTATTGGATACTGCAGTAATTTTTTTAACGCCCTTCTCCTTCAAGGCGTCGATCATCTTTTCGGGTATGCCGCAAACGCCAAATCCACCAAAGAGAATTTTTGAGCCATCCTTAACATCGGCAACTGCATCTTTAGCTGATTCGTAGATCTTACCCTGGTGTCTGGGTTTGCCCGATGTTGAATAGCAGCAGGCAATTAGCTATCAAAAACCAATAACAACAATAAAGTAAGACAACTGTTAACAGTGTGGGTGCAAGAGATACAAAGATGATGAGTTGATTTGAATGCTAAGAGCGCGCTTTAAAGCAAAGCTTGCCAAAAGAGAGAGAGACACACAAACAAAACATTAGCGCACGCTTGGTTTTTGTTATTGCCTTTAATATGTGTAAATATATCAATGCTAATGAATAACCGATGCACTACAAAGTAGCAAAGCTAATAATATGCAAAATAAAAAACAAAGCTTCAGTTAATACTGAATAAACTTATACAAATTAGCGATATCTCTAAGCGATGAGAATAAAATACTCTATGTTTGTAGCACTATGCTCCCAAATATTGTGACGTACTTTATCAGAACTGCATCAGACAATGTTGAACCCCATTTTTATGGGTTCAGATCATAACCATAAGCGTATCGAATCCATAACGAATGCAGAATGAAAAACAAATCCGAATGATTACAATTAGACTAGTATAAAAATCTAGTCGTTTGTCATTTGCATACTTGTTTGGCATACCAATTTCCTAGATAGAGATTGTGTGCGTGTTTTAAACTTACGTAACCGGTGCCTATTTATTAATTTAAATGCGCGTGCGGAGGGTGACGAGAGGGCATATAATGCGACTATTTAATTCGCGTGGGGTGATGTCGTTAAAATAAAAACATCGCTTATCAAGACTATCACCCAGGGCTTAGACACCCTTATACACTTCTGCTTATCTCAAGAAATCTCAGCATGCAACAACAGTTTTTGCACTTATAAGTGTAGTGGTCTGTGTTTATTTATAGCATATCAACATGTGGTTGGAAAACACCTGTCTTAAGACCAGTTTTGTTGTTGTTATTTTTAGTGTCACAAAGTTAACTGAATGGCAAGAATTTAGCTTCTTTTAGCATAACACAGCATGAAATGCGAACATAATTTCTAAGAATAGTGTGGTTTGTTGTTGTTTTTGAGTCAATTATGGAATTTTGCGTGTGCGAATTGATGTGTGTGGTGCGCTCACCTTGAACGCTTGTTTCTGGCTGCCCAAGGTGTTGAAGGCAATATAACGGCACAGCATTTTGTTGGCTTACTTTATGTTACACTTTTAACAATTAACTTTAAACTTAAACAAAAATCTATACGGATTATGGAAGCGAAATTTGTCCAGACACCCAAACGCGATCAACTAAAAGACAACACTAACAGCTGCCTATACAGCTGTGGGCACCCAAAAATCATAACAGTTTCTGTTATGCGTTTTAACAGTGCTCAATTACTTTATTTCTAAATGCTGAAAATACTTCACTAAATACCTTAGGTTTATATTAAAGAACGAAATTATTTATTGCAAAACATCCTACGCTAAAACTTGCCACAAATATGTTGCTTTTCTTTCAACTAAAATTGGCGGCAAGTAAAAGCAATAACATAACATAACAGCAGGTGAATTTTTATCGATTTACAATGGCAGTCGATGTATCGGTGGAATAAACCAACTATCGAGCGCAGCTGATTTCTGCAATAACAAAGCAGTTTCAAAACGTTCTTTGTTTATAACAATACGACGCACGCAACAACACACGCGCATCAAAGCCAAATCTTCGTCAAACACAAAAAACGTTAACTTACTGCAATAATCGTAGCCGAAGTGTACGAGAGATACACCTCAAACCAAAATGGCGTACTAAATTGTTTTTGTTGCCTGCGGTTTTCGGTGATTTTTTTTTTTTTTTTTTTGGTTCACGTTTAATTTATTGGTGTGTAAGGTCTGTTGATTTTGTGCTTTACATCTAGTATACCATATTCATTGAATACACAAACACATGTACAATCCATAAGAAGCGTCAGCAGCGAATCTACGCAGTTTAGAAATTGGTCATCTTCGTTGATCAATTTTTTGTGTTTACATCGCAATTTTTTAATTTATGTTGTTTTTGTATGTTGCCTATGTTGTTTTTGTTGTTGTTGCTGCAGTCGATGCCCGATAAGCCAACTTTTTAATTGTGTTCGGTCAATTCATTATTTATTGAATTGTACTTTCTATTGATGAAGTTGAAGTGTTGTTATTGTAGTTGGATGAATGCTTATCGACTGAACTGCGTGCATTAACCGTTACAGACACGCATCATTGCCAGCTGTTTACCCGTTGGGATGCTGGGACTCCCCCTCTTCCACTTACACCTCTTATATTATCAATAGCCGGCTTTGGATTCACTTGGCAACAGAATAGTTTGTGCAGTGTGCCATTGGATTAAATGCCTATAAATAGCAAATCGAATAGTTGTTCGAAAAACAACAACAAAAGCAGCAAACTATAAAAATTTCCATTGTTGCTCGTCCAAATAATCAGCATTACCGGCCTCTGTCTTTCTGCTGCTGCTGCTGCTGCCGCTGCAAATAATCACAGCATTCAAACGATGCATTGTTCTCTACCCCCTTTGCCCTCTCTCTTACCCACACACTGGCACGCATATTTACACAAAAGTGCACTTAAACACTTATGCTCGGCAATTTACTTGTTTAATTACAGCTGGCAGCCAATCGCTTCTGTTCACTACATTCGCTCAGTTTTAATCCAGCGCTTATTGCGGCCACAACGTTGCCCAATGCTCGTGAAGACAGCAGCAACAGTAGCCGTAGCAGCAGCAGCAGCACCAGTCAGCAGGGAGCGTGTTTATGGTCATGGCGCTGGATGGAGAGCGGGGAGAGGAGAAAGAGGAGCAACGTCAACTGCTACTGCAAACACTGAACAGACTTTGGAGTCATTATCTTCACGCCTCCGACTCTGAGGCCGATGATGATAACCAAGCAGCGAGTGTCAAGGTTTGTATGCAACTCGGATACTACCCAAAGTGTTTTTCATTTACTTATCAGCTCTTGTTTGCTTACAGGAGCACTGGCTCTGGCAGCTACTCTATAATTTCCAGTACTTGGACGAGCAAACATTGCAAGATGCACAGTTCAATAGGTAAGTTTGAATTTTTAATGCGCTTAACGCTTAACTGCAACTAGATTGTATGTCTTTTCAGTAACTTTAATCAGCTGCCCGAGGAGCTGTGTTCCTATTTGCTGGAGCAGGTTTATCAAATTATCAGCGCTGCCAAACGTTCACAGGAGCCGGAACAGCAAGATAAATGCATTAAACAGTTAAGGGAACAACATAATCTGGCACAGGTTAGCATTTAAATCAAGTCGACTACATAAATACTCTTATCATAATGTGTATTTGCAGCTTATACTCAGCACACCCAGTGATTGCAATAAGATTCTTGCATTGCGAACATTTCTCACAAATGGCTTGGGTCAACACTTGCTCGCCTTTCTGCTGCGCGTGCAAATGAAGGCAAGTGTATTATTATTAGTTGCATTATCATTGTTATCAGCGTTTTGCCATTACAGCACATTGCCTCGCAGAAGAGTCTTTGTCAGCTGTGCATAAATCTGTTCCCCGATTGCAAATGGAGCTCAACAAATGCGACACTGGAGCCGCTTACCAGCATTGCTCAGTTTATTGGCAGCTTTCACCTAAACTCACAGCGCAGCAAAACAAAACGCCAACAACAGCAGCAGCATCAACAGCCTCAGCATCAAGTGCAACTACCCATTGAGATTTTTGGCAGCTTCAATGAATTTCGAAATGCTAGCAAAACAAGTGATGAACTGGCACTGATACTCATACAGCTGCTCACACGTTGCATTGATGCAGAACAGGAGCCGCAGCTAAGTGTCACCGTACACAACTTTGCCCTGGGCCATTTGTGCAGTGGCTGCATGAAAGAGATCCCTGACCAGCCAGACGACAACGATGAGATTATCAAATTCGAACTTCTGCAGCTGATTGCTCACTGTGTCAATAATTTTTATGTATACGAGCAGCAGCCCAGCTCATTGGACTTCAATGGCAACTTCAGTCAACTGCTTTATGCCTTGGCTGCTAATCGAGACAGCTCGGTGCTGTCTCATGGCATACTTTATATCATGTTCGGCACGCTGCACAATCTGGTGGAGAATGCTGCACAGCAGCTAAATGAAATCGATGTGAAACACTTTGACAGCTGTTTTGATGTGCTGCAGGAGGCAGCCACAAACACCACTTCAACATCGCTGCTCTTTCTGCACATCTACAAGTTGCTGTTGCGCCTCACGGATCACCTGTCCAGGCAGGAACAGCAGCAGCAGTGCCTCATGGAGAGCAGCACCTCAACGGCACTGGTCAAACAACAACAGCAGCCGCCACGCTACAAGCGACAGCGGTATAGTCAATTGCACTGCACAAAGCGCTCGCTCAGCTGTTATTTCCAGGGCAAACTATATCAGCTGCTGCCTAGCCTGGTGCCAGAGCTGCAGGAGCATAGTGTACGTTCGCTGTTGCGCACGGGCAGCTGCTGCTGCCATTACAATGCAGCCAACTATGACACCTGTCTACGTTTGGCCACGCAACTATCTGGCAGCTATCAGAAGTGTGCCTATAAATTCCTGCACTACAATGTTCTGCACACAATCTTCGTTAAGCGTTCGCCCCAGCATTGCGGGGTGTGCGAGGAGAAACTAAAATCGCCAGCATTTCATTCACAACTTCTGGGCATCTATAAGGACAACTATCGTGCGTTGTTGAACAGCTCCTCAATGCTGCTCTTTTTGAAGCATCTGAAGCACATTGCTTACTTGTTATCCTATGATCTGGCAGCTGGCATTCTCGCTGAAGTGGTGTTGCCAGTGTTCCGACAATATAAGCAGCTTAGTGAGCGCAAAACGAACTTGAATGCAACAAATAAGCTGCCTCGTCTTCAAATGCCCGGAAAGCTGGATAACTATCGTATTCTGCATGAGTGTCTAAGCATCTTTGTGATGTATCTAAGCGATATACGCTTGGTAAAGGCCTTCTACAACGAGGAGAACATTGGCTATATGCAGGATTTGTTAAGTGTGCCCGAACTGCAACGCGGCGTCTGTGATCTCATCAAAGTGGGCATCGATAACATTGCCTTTCTGGGCGACAATAGTCACGAGCAGATTGCTCTTAGCCGGCGTCTTATACAACTTCAGCTCAATAGCAGCGATCGAGCCTCGCGACTCTTCCAGGCGCTGCTCCACAGATGCGCCAAGCGCTCAAATGTCAAGTTCTGGCTAGAGGAGACGGCCAATACAGCGCTGCTCGAAGGTCATAAGCCCGTGGATATACTCTATATAGCAGCACTCCAGTGGACACTCAACTATGAGCTGTTAAAGACCAGTCAATTGTTTTATAATGAGTTTGCCAAAATCTACTCGATACCCGTGGAAATGACAGTTGATGATGATGATGACGATTCGGATTCGGAGCAACAGCAACAACAGCAGCCGGAGGAGCAGGAGGAGAAGCTGCGACATGGCGATAAGACCATTATTGACATACTCAAACTAAACTACAATGCGCTTAGCTGTTTCCTAATGCTACCCAAAGCGGCAATTGTCGCAAACTCAACCGCAACGACAACCACATCAACAGCAACAGCCACAACCACAGCGATGCCGTCGCCGATTTGTGGCTCAAGTTCACTGGAAACTCTCGTCTCGCATGTACAGCTGCCGTTGCCGATGCCGTCGCCACTCAGTACACTGTCAGTCTCCATGACGACCGCTACCAGTTCGGACTATGCGGATTCTTCCTTGGATTACGAGTCAATCATTAATAACTACGCCGCGCAACCCGCATTGCCCTCGTTTCTGCAACACCTACAATCCGCTCAAGCCGACGAAAGTATTGTGCTCTTTGACATACGCGGAAACAATCACATCAACACAAATAATCCCATCCCCGCCATAGTCAACAACAACAGCAGCAGCAGCAACATCAACATCGAAGCGGTGCCATCTAACCAGTTGGAGAATGAGGTGGCTACAGCCGGACTGATTAGCAAGCTATTCAATATTGTTGGCTCACTCTTTGGGGGCAGTGGCTCACCCGAGCGACACTCACAAAGCTCTGAGCCAACGCTGGACATCGATGCTGATTTATTTTGCTTGTACGAAGCGAATGGCGAGTGCAAGAAACTGCTGTTAAAACTCTTCGAAGCGACCATGGCCATATGCATCAAGGGCTTTCAAAACGAAGAAGGTAAGTCGATGCACACACATTTGTCTTGAAGAATTGGCTTCGCTGCGATTGTGCACTTAAGTGGTTATCGCACCCTGCACCGAAGAACAGGGCGTGTTAGTTGTCTGGTGCTGAGCTTTTAAATAGATTATAATGCATGGTTAGTTGTTAAAGTTTAAAGTGTGTTACTAACAATCGATCATAGCTGCAGTAAAGATTACCACAATTAGTTCATGGAATGCTTATTTTCTCAATACAATCAGTATGGATTATGTATGTTATGGTAACAAATATACTGTTAGCCTTTAGCTTGTGTTATCTTCCGCTATAATCCTTTAACTACTTTTTACTATCACCATAGGATTTTCGTATTTCATTTCCCTGAAGAATAATTTAATCAACATTTTACGAAGGTATATAGCAGCTCATCATAGTAGCCATATGTTAAACCCATACTCTTTCAGTAGTCGAGCTGTTCGTTCTAGTTGTTTTGCCGTCACATTCTGCGGGTAATGCGTTTTCCAATGCAACAATCGACATTGTTGGCTTTAGCACTGGGTATATATGCGAAGCCTTACTAATGCCCATGAGGCGAGAACAAAGCGAACACATTCACTTACACGCACACTCACACACACACACAAAGTGAGACTAGCTTAGAAGAAGCGGTACACAGCGCTAATAACGGTACGTTGTGGTTTGCCAGAGAGTTAATTATAAGCCAGTCAGTTAGTTAGTTAGTTCCTCAGTCTAAGAGTCAAACTGCCGACAAAATTACTTTGCCATACATAATACGAACGCTTACAACGCTCAGACGAGATTGAATTTCTCTCTCTTTTCCTCTGCTGTTGTTTTTGAGTGTGTGTGTGTGTGTAGTTGCACACGTTACAGTCTGTATTGACATGGATACTGTGAGCATTCCACACGTTTCGCACTTTTGCTTTGGCGCTCGACCAACGCTGACGAATGCCATCATCATC
Organism: Scaptomyza pallida; assembly: GCA_018152965.1. Lineage (NCBI taxonomy): Eukaryota > Metazoa > Arthropoda > Insecta > Diptera > Drosophilidae > Scaptomyza > Scaptomyza pallida. The sequence continues at coordinate 3,958,173 of JAECXP010000238.1, forward strand.
ATCATCTCGAACGCTGTCGATGTTTTCACAAGATAAGACGCGAGTCTGTTTCTTATCTAACACTGAGTTCTGCGTTCTAGTATCTCTTGATCTACTGGCTGCAGACTACAGACTCTCTTTCATTTCGTTGTTGCAGTTGAAAAGATGCAGAAGCACCTGCGCAAACTGAAAGCCATTATATTGAGCAACGCTTCCAATGACTGGTCGGAGCACGGTGAGCAGCATGCTCGGGACAATGCTGTCATACAAACACTTCAAACGCTGCTGAAGATAGCCGAACTCTCGAGCACACACAATGAGCCGGCGAGCGTGGTTGTGAGCGACTCCAATGGTGTTGCCACACAAAGGCACAGACCACGTGCGCGTTCCTTTAACAGCGGCAGCGTGGAGCTACCCAGACAGCAGACAGTTAAGCTGCCGGCAAAGAACTCACTGGCCACACCACCTACTCCCCGCAGACGACCTCATTCCAGTGATGGTGCGATTGGTGATGCCGATTACTTCTCTACGCGCGCCTCACTTAGCTGTGCCGCAGACAGCGAACTGGAGCTGAGCGATAACGAGCATGAGTTCTATCTAACCGCCGACGAGGGTTACGAGGCGGATGGCGAAATAGCCGAACTGAGTGAATCCGAGTGCGATCTTAATGGTGGTGTTGCGGCTGCCAACGAGTCGTGGACACCCTTCCAGCCCTCATCCCGCTATCGCAGTCACATCATGCACGAGGGATTGAGTCAGCTGGTGGTGCAGATGCTCGTGGATCTATCGCTGCAGTGCATGCGCCAGCCCAGTGGCTGGACAGAGAGTCTAACACAGTTGGCAAATCGTTTGTTTGTCATACGTGATTACCTAGGTGGACCTCTGTGCCTGCTGCAAGGATTTGCGCCAGTGCTGAGCAGCAATGATGCCAAATTGAGAGGTGAGTAGAGGGTTTAAATTTGATCGATCTCTTTATTTCAACCCATTATTTCCCTTTGCAGAACTACAGCAATCTATACTAGAGCTCATCAGTCATCTGAATACGCCCGATGTGCTCAATTGTTTCTTTAGCATTTTGGGCAGCAAGCAGCCGCCGGTGGAGCTACTTATGCGTCACATGCATCACATTTGCTCAGGCAGTTTGCGTCGTGCACAACCCTGCATGGAGCTGGAGTTTCCCATCACAATCGATGGCAAAATAGTCATAACAGCGGATCCGTTTATCAGTGAACAAATTGAGCGTGTCAGATTGCAGCATCAGCGATGTCAGGCCACGACCTTGTTTACACGTGCCGCCTGCATTGTGCCCGTGACGCAGACACGTTTGTGGCAGCCAGATGGCATCACTCTGTCGCTATGGCTGGATGTGAAGGGTCAGCAAATGCATCGCAGTTTTACGCAGCTGAACGATGATGATACGCGCTACTCCGGCGAGGATTCAACAGTAAGTAAAGCAAACTCGAAACACAACTTGGGTCCAACAAATGATTCTTTCTACTTTCAGAAATCCCATCTGGTCTCGTTGGGCAGCAGTGCCGCCATGCTTAGTATTTATATAAGCAATAATTTGCAGTTGATTTTTGAGCTGGTAAGACCCAGTGAACCGCTGCCACCACGCGTCGAGGAGCACATGGAGGCCAGCAGTGAGCTGCCATCACAGATAAACAGCGGCAGTTTCCGTCAAGCATTGAAGCAAACAAAAATGAAGCTGCTGAATAGCTTTGGCCACATGCATCTGCTCAATGGACATCAGATGGGTGCAGAGGGTAGCAATGGTTACTTTGAAGGCAGCAGCGTGCAACTGCAGCACATACGCTTGCCACGCAACAAATGGACGCATCTTGTGTTTGCCTTGCAACAGCAGGCGGATGGCTTACAGGTTGCCATCTTTCTTGATGGCCTGGAGCAGCATACATTAAGTTTGCCATTCCACAACTTGCGCTATGCCTCACGCACGCACAGCTTCCAAATGCTGGCCGTGGGTGAAGGTGTTCCAGCGAAGAGTGGCAACAGCAACAGCAGCTCTTCACGTTCCACTCTGGATGGCAGTGCGCCACGCTATGCGCTGTCCAATGTGGTGCTGTTTAAGCGACGCCTTGACGAGCGCAATCTCATGCTCAATCTGACAGCAATGGGTCCGGACTTTACCGAGTTCACGCAATGCCAGGTGGCCAACTGGAAACCCAACTATGGCCATGTTCAACTAGGCAGGCTGTCAACCTCTAACTTTGGCAATCATGCGGAATGCATGAAAAGTTTTACGGCAAGCTCGAGTTTTGGTTTATACAGCTCAACAGCCAGATATGGTAATGTGCCACGATGCCAGTCAGGAGTTAGACATGGCATGCTATGGTCAGCCACAAGGACATATGCTCTATGGTGAACTGCTGCAACATCAGCCACAGACACTGCAAACGGCAGTACTGCTAAGCGGAGGATTATCCACAATGCTTTATCTCTTTGCTAGGGTAAGTTTACTAAATAAGGTTACGCCCCTGAAAAGTAATACATTCTTATTTTCTGTGTCTTTCTTAGGTTGTGGAACTTTCAAGCACTGCAACGACACAAGCATTGGCTTTGGATTTGCTGCTTCAAGTAGGTCATTCGGATGCCCAGCTCTATACAGAATTTCTACGTCAGGATTATCTCGCACTTATTGGTTATGTTATCAAATCGGAACGCTGCTCCAAGGATGTGCAATTGCTGCGTAGCATTGTGAACAATGCTTGCTCCCAGCCTGTGATCAATCGCAAGGGTGATGTACTCCATGTGAATGACAATACAACAGCCAGTTTGGTCTATCCACGTCTGCTGTTGGCGGTGTTGCTGCGCTACTCGGATTGGCATCGTTCGGGCGCCACGCATTCAGATGTTCTGGACATGCTGTTCCGTTGCATACTGGCGCTAAGTCGGGACAAGCATCCGCAGCGGGATTTCAATATGGAACAGTTACAGAAATCGGGATTGCTTCGTGCGCTGCTCAATCTATGCAAGGTGTATGTGATTGAGTCGCCTAGTCCCGTGCATATATCTCCTTATGCTGCCGAATGCTTTGTGCAGATCTTGGCTGTGTTTGCGGGCTCACCGCCGGCACCATCGTTGCTGGATGAGATGATGAAGCTGCTGCTGTTGCTACACAAGCCCAGCGAATGTTTTGTCACACATGATCGTGCCAACTTTTACTTTCTGCTGACACCACAGATGCCAGTGAAGGAGCGCTCTTTGGTGGCAACGAACCTAAGTCGGGTGACTACATCATTTCGACGGCAGGCTCAACCGCCTGTTCAGGAACTTGATGGAGATCGTGCCGAGCGCATAAGACGATTACGCCGTCTGCACGATTCCAGCTCTAGCTATAAACGTGCCCTAAATGAAATGGAAGACAACATGGATCAAATGGCTGACTGCTCTAATCTAAACAAGGCTGCACTGCGTCTTCTTAGTCCAGTCGAGGCATCACGTTGGCGCCTTAAGTTCAAGCGCCGCCATCCCACATCGAGTCCAAGCCCCAAACGCAGTCCACTCAAGGTGGCTCGTAAACGGGCTCATTCACATCCCACCAAGTACTGGCAACCGTCGATCCACAGCACTCCCAGCTCTACACAATCCACGCCACTGCCCAGTCGCAAAACGGACTTTTACGATCAGCTGGGCATTGTTAAACTGCAGCAACGTCTGCTCATACTGCTCAAAGACTTTTTATGCCTGCTACCCGACTCTGCTGTGGATGAGGTACTTCGTCATTATGTCAAACTGGAGTTTCTGCTCGTTCTGGCCAATCAACGAAGCTGCGCCGTACGTACAGCCATCATTCAGTTGCTGGCAGTGCTTAATAAGCGTTTGGCTGCCGCGGAACTCGCCACCGCCACAAAACAGCTGTATCCAATGCATCTGGCCAATCAGTTGACCATCCATGGCAGCGATGTGGCCATGTTTGAGGCATGTCTCTCTTGGGTAAGCGACATGCATGGCAATCTTACAGATATGATCAGCCCCGATGTCTGTTTGGGCATACGCCAACGCTTTGGTCTCCAATCCCTGTTGGCAATTTCGATGGGCATGGGCAACAGCAGCTGGAACACAGAGCCACAACGTGTCTTCAAAGCACTGTTGCGACTTTACCTTCAGGTCAGTTTGCTTTCGCAGTTATGTTTGTATATACTGATTGCTTTCTCTTTCTGTTTTAGAATCCCGATGAGCAGCTATGTCTGGTGGAAGCTGGTCTGCTGCAATGCACCGTCAAAGCGCTTTATCAGCTTTTTTCGCTTCGCCTTAGTCTACCCAGCGTGGATCAGTCCATTGTGGAGTTGCTGAATGGCATTGGCGAACGAGCGCTCAAATCTGTGGGGCAAATCAATGTAAGTATCTGGCCAACATTTATAAACATTAAAACTAATCAAATCTTTTTTAACTTTAGTTGGTTTGGGACATACTCAACATGCTGTCCTTTTATCAGGACAAGCAGCCGCCTTCGATTGTGCGCAGCTTTCGTGCAGTGCAGGCCCAGCTGCAGTTCCAGTGGCTCAACGTATTCTTTGAGGCCTGCAATGGAGTTAGCTGTAATCATGGCTATCGTTTGCGCAACAGTTTGCCCGATTGCACGCTCAGCCAGGCGGAGTGCCGTACACGCATGGAGCTGCTCATTGATCGCTGCACTCAGTTCTTTACAGCGGGCGGCTGTCAGACGAATGTGGGCAGCAACAGTTATGTGGCTAGTAGTCAGGAGCTGGCGCTGTTCGAGTTGCTTGTCTCGTATGGCATTGCCAATAATCATCGTTGCAATAATTTTATTGCATGGGGTCTGCAACCGTCGCGTCCACGGGATTTGCGTGCATACATTGTGGATGCATTGTGGCGCGCCTGCCAGGATGAGTTCCAATCAACTATTATATGCGATGTGAAGATGATCAAGGCACTGCTTTGGCTTAGCTTGATGGAGGATGTGAAGCCACCAATTGAGAATTTGTCAAGTTTATGCAATGCGCTCGGCATCAATGAGAATGATTCAACTTGGAATCTGGAACATGAGTTGGAACGTTTAGAGGTCAATCGCAGCAGCGGAGCAGTTAAGCAGAAGCAACTGCTTGAGAAGACGCTCTACAAGTTTGAGCCACTGGTGCAGCATTGCATTGAGACCTCCATGGTCACCACGAGGCGTGTGGCAGAGTTGCAGGTAAGTTTGAAGCTTAAGCGTATTTGAATCATAATCTGAACTATCACTCTTTGACCCAACAGAATGCTGAACGCAAACTGCTGATGTGCCACATGAAGGACTATGATGACACTTATACCTACACCAAATGGCTAGAGATTATACGACGCATGACGCACGAGGGCGCACCCTGGCACTGCATCGAACGTGCCGAGTGGTAAGTGAAGTTTTCTTAGCATATTCACACACTTTACCAACTTTATTCCATCTGCAGCTCCTGGGAACTAGACGACACGGAGGGTCCGTCTCGTGTTCATACGCGTCTGCGTCGCTGCCATTTGGACATTGATCGACGCTTTTTTATGAACGACTACTGCCCTGGGCAGGGTCAGCGTGAGGAGCAGGATCATTATATGCGTCCGCTGGACTATTTGATAGCCAGCTACGATCAGCAATTGAACATATCGCTCAACTCCCAAATACTCTATAATTTTGCAGCAAAGTTTTTACCTGTTGATGGCGAAATCGATGGCGAGATAATTATAACTGATTTAAAGCTCTATTTTTTGGCCACATATCGTTGTAAATACTTCAATGTGAACTGTGATATATCGAACATAACTGAAATTTGGCTGAAGCGCTACCAGCACCAGGAAAAGGCATTTGAAATTCTATTGGACAGCAACAAGTCGCTGTTCTTTTCGTTGCAAAATGCCGATGACTGGAAGATAATGCGCGAGGTATTCTGTGATAAAATTGTAACCCTGCCGGACAATACCAAAGTGCTGGCCATAACACAGCAATGGCGGGAGGGACTGCTTACCAACTGGGAGTATCTGATGGCACTAAATCAAATAGCTGGACGTACCTACAATGATCTCATGCAGTATCCAGTCTTTCCCTGGGTTTTGGCCAACTACAAATCGGAGTCTTTGGATCTGCGCCTTGCGCAAAACTTTCGTCGTCTTGCGCGACCCATTGCCGTGCAGCTGGAGGAGAATGAACAGCATTACATAAGCAACTATGCGGTAGGTTTTGAAGATCTGTTATTTAGATCCAAATATTAATATGTTTTTACTCTGTTTACAGTACATCAACAGCACCAATACCAACATGGGCTCTCTGATCTTGAAACCGTATCACTACAGCTCCCACTACTCCAACTCTGGAACGGTGCTTCACTTTCTGGTGCGTGTGCCGCCATTCACCAGCTATTTTCTGCGTTATCAAGGTAAAATACACCACTTTATATGTCAGATGTCCGCTAACCCGCACGCTCTTTCACCCAACAGACAACAACTTTGATTTACCGGATCGCACTTTCCATGCTTTGAACACAACATACTGTCTGGCCAGCCGAGATAGTCCCACAGATGTCAAGGAGCTCATACCAGAGTTCTTTTGCCTGCCTGAAATGTTTGAGAATTTTGAACGTTTCAATTTTGGGTGTCGACAGAATGGCGAACGCGTTGAAGATGTGACGCTGCCCGCATGGTGTCAACGTGATCCTCGTCTATTTGTGCTCATACATCGACAGGCTCTGGAATCGGAGCTAGTGCGCAATGATCTGCATCACTGGATCGATCTGATCTTTGGCTACAAACAGACGGGCGAGAGTGCCGTTGACGCCATCAATGTTTTCCATCCAGCGGTAAGTTTGATCAATTTAAACAAAGTATTTAAATATAAATATTTATGGTTACTTTCAGACCTATGCTGTTTTTCTGGATTCAGAAATCAGTGATCCTATTGAACGCGAGGCGGTTAAGACTATGGTCAAGACTTACGGACAAATGCCGCGCCAACTCTTCAAGGCGTCACATCCATCCACAAAGGCACTGGACTACGCTTTAGTAGATACACCCATTGTGTCCAGCGTCAAGGGTCTGCGCTGGGGTGTATATGTGGGATCACCACAGCTGAAGCCACCCTCCTGGGCCAACTTACATAAGATACCTGGCACGGAGCATCTTGTCAGCTTCAGTAACACAAATGTGGTGTACGCACTGCCAGCGCGTGCTGGTGTCATGCAGGGGGCCGAACCGGATACCTACAATGTGATTTCCTGGGGCTACGACGATCGCATTGTACGCATTCAGCCGCTGAACAAACCACAGGCAAAGCCCAAGAATCTGCTGCACAATGGCAGCTTCGATGACATCAGTGCTTGTGGCTGTGATGTGAATTGCAATCAGCTTTGGTTTGGACACAAATCCGGACGCATAAGCGTCTACAAGTGCACCAGCAGCATCGACTCTCTCCAGCGTGCGAGCACCAAGAGTCGTCAGAGCTATGTACGCGGACTGCGGCTTTCGTACAATTCAGCATTTCGCAAGTTGGCAACCAAGAGCACGGCTGGTGAAGCGTCCGATGAGTCGGGCAATCTGCATGCCACAAACTCTTCAGCATCAATGGCCTCATCGGGCGGTTCCTCCAATAGTGATGCGCTGCAGCGTGATGGTGCTGATCTAAGTTGGTTAGGTCCAACTTTGCTGGTGCGGCACACTGATGAAATCACTTGCATAGCGCTGTCCGTAGAATTCAAGATCGCAGTGACCGCTGGGCGTGATGGCATTGCCGTCATTTGGGATCTCAACGAGTAAGTAGCTCCATAAAGTAAATCTGAACTTAATTAACAAAACCTGACGTTTTTAGCTGGAGCTATGTGCGGACTATTGCACGTCCTGCGGAGATACATCAGTCGCCTATAACGCATGTGGCCATCAGTCCTACGCTGGGCGATATTGTCACCGTGCACACGCTGCCCCAGCAGCTGACAAGTGCACCAGCAGACACCAATACAGTACAACCACAACCAGCTGCATCCAAGCCAAGCACAGCAGATGAGTGCTTCGAGGTGACAGAGGAAAGCCTAGATGATTTTGTCAATGTTAACATCAATCCCAATGGCAAATCAATACTACGTTTACATTCGGTCAATGCTCGTTATGTGCAGCATCTGGTGCACGAGGATCGCATTCAAGCTGTGTGCTATTCCTACATTAAAGAGGGTGTGGGCGTTAATGTCATTGCCACCGCTATAGAGGGTGGCTTTGTGCGTTTCTGGTCTAGTTGGAACTTGAGTTTCGTCAGCGAACTAACTACTGGCACATCACCCATACGCAGGTAGGCTTTAACTTTAAATAGTTAACTGAACTTTTCACTTAAAAACTCGTCCTTTGCAGCATAAGTTACTCCACGCATCAGCACTTGGTGGTGCTAACACGGGACTCTCACATACAGGTCTGGGAATCGGAGGGTCTTTACGGCAATGCCCCCAAATTTCCGCAAATTGTCTACAAATGAACTAAAGGTCATACTCTAAACTCAAAGCATATCAATGACAGACACATAAATACTGAGAAGCTGAGAATCAAAATGAAAACAGAATAAAGTCTTAAAATATATCTAAACATATTAGTTTTATAGCTGTAGGTTCAAAAAACTGTAAAAATACATTTTTCTACAAAGCAATATTTTCTAATTTACCAAATTTTCTTTTGTGGCTTTGAAAAAAGATTATTATTTACCTATACGACAATGACATCTCTGATATCATAGCAACTATACATATACATATATATATATATATTTTTATCAGTGGGCAGGACAATCTATGCCACATAGTAAGTTCTTTTTGTGTGCTGCACTGCCTTTAAATTGTTGATATTATCAATAAACGAAACAATTTTGCAAAAACTAAACAGTTTACTTATATATTTTCTAAGTAAAAATGTGTACAAAAATAGAAGCCACCATTTATGGCTACGTAAAAGTATTTCAATTATCAGGCTAATTTATACAAAATTTGTTCACATCCTTCGACTAGCTATTAGGACTTCCAAGGTGGAAGCTTAGATGCGCTGTTGGCATTACGCTTTTGTGGCTTTCCGCCCTGTTTGGCGTTCATGGTAAGAATCTCGTCGAGCTTATCAAAGTCGCCGGGACATTTGCTCAACAGCAGCTCAATATATGCCTGCAGCTTGTCCATGGGTGAAGGAGGATCCTTTTTGTCACCCACATCCAAGTTGTTTTTCTCGGTGTTGCTGCTACGTTGCGTTTTGCTGGACTTTGGTGTGTCTGGATAATGACGTGCATTGTTCAGATTCGGCGATTCGCTGTCAGTCTCGCCGCTGCTAATTTGAAATGTCTGGTTGGGCGAAGTGAGTATGGCCAGCGCCTGTTGCCACTGGGCCTCCATTACTCCATGCAACTTCTCAGCAATGTCCGCACTTTAAACAAAAGTTGCATTAGTAATTAAAAAAGTAACTTGTTTTTGGTAATGTCATTCTTACCGCTTGTTCCTGTAGCAGCTCAGTTGGAGTTCCAGTTCGTCTATCTTTTTCGATGCATTCGCCAGCTGCAATCGGTACAGTTCCACTTCCTCGTTGTGTTTTTCCTGTATGAGATTCAGCTCCTGGTTATTCTTTTCGTTGATCATCTCTAGCTGTTTGACTGCACGATCGGCTATCAGACGTTCACGATCGCGTGCCTCTGCCTTTAAATGTTCCTCTGTTTTATCAAGTTGAGCCTGGAACTCCTGCAACTTTTTGGCAACAACATTTTCCATTTGTTGTTGGTAGTGTTGCTTCAGCGATTTCTGTTGGACTTCTAGTTTTTTCTTTAGATGGGCCTGCATGAAATTAATATTAGTAATTGGATACACTTGAAGGAGCGCTTAAGTCACCTCAATATCTGTAAGATTAGCCAATGCTTCTTGCAAGGATTTGCGTTGTGATTCGAGGTTTTCTGCTCGTGTTTTTTGCTTCTGGTGATACTCTTGCAGCATTTCCTTCTGCTGTTGCAACGTGCCATTATCCTTTTCTAGCTCATCGATGCGCGTTTTAAGCTGTGGTAAGATTAAAACTTTATTAGGCTTTGTAACAAACAAATTCCATAAAGATTTACCTTCTCTTGTTGATAGTCTGCTTTGGCAAACTTATCGCGCAGCTTATTAAGCTCGGCATGTGATAGTTCTTCGGCTCGTTTGCAGCTTTGCAACTGCACTTCCTGCTGCTCCAGTTTCTTGGTTGTATCGCCAGCCTGTCGCTTCTGACGCTCGAGATCAGACTCCAATTTGTCAACCTTCTCCTGAAACTTTGTGGCCAAACCTACTGCCTGCGATAGCTCTTTCTGCAGTGCCTCGCTTTTACTATGGCTATCGTTACGCTCCGTTTCCAGCCGATGCACCGTGTCACGTAAATGCTGCACCTCAAAGTTCAATGTCTTCAATTGCTGCTCTGACTGTTGCAATGCGTCATCTTTAGTGCGATCCACCTCTATGGCTACCGAGATGCGCTGTTGATACTCGAGCATTTGTGTCTGCAGTGTTTGTACCATTTTCTCCAAGTGCTGCCGCCGCAGCTGCTCCTCTTTAAGCGAAGGACTTCCATGCTGCGTGGACATATGATTTGCTACGACAGTGCCTCCTAAATTACTTTTACCCCACAGCTCACTGAGACTGATGAGTTTCTGCTCATTATACATAGATGCCGATGTTCCCAGTTGTATGCTTGGCAACGAAGTCGCAGCCGTCTGCATATCCTGAGCATGACCGGAATGCGCACGCATGCGCAAATAGTCATCACTGTGATGGTGGTGGTATGGTTGCTGCTGCTGCTGCCACGCATGTTGGTCATCCAGGTAATTGTCGATTTCGCTGAGTATATTTTCTTCTGTTCGACGAAGCCGTGGTGGCTCTATTGACCCACACTTGGGCGTTGAGTGCACCATGCCATGCTGATCGCGTTGCGGCTTGCTGCCTTGCGCTGTGCGCACTGTACTTGTTGAAATTGTTGATAGGTCCGAGGGTGCATCGAAACGACGACCATCATCCCGCTCCAACTCAAAGTTTTGCAGTCGTGCATTTATTTGATTGAGTTCCGACTTTTTGCTAGGCAACAGAAACTGATACGCAGCTGTTGTAGACGCTGGCGGTGGCGGAGGCATAGCAAGTGCAGCTGCTGCCTCTGCAGCGGCACTTCTTTTGGCTTCTAGCATTAAACGTTCTGCGGTCTCTGTGTAGTAATTGGGCGGTATCAGCAGTAAAAGATCAGTGTCGTCCGTATTAGTATCACTCATTACACCAACATGATCAATATATCTTATTTCACAAAATCAACATTCAAATGTAGCATTGAAGCGAAACAAGCGCTCGTTGCTATAGTTGCTGCGCGTAAACAATGGCGATGCCACCGCGGCTCTAGTTTTAAAGATGTGGCAGCACCGCGACCAGTGCTGCATAGCTGCGCTTTGAGCGTTTGGCGCTAAAAAAAAATAATTTAAACTTAAAACTTGTGTGTAACAATGTATTTTTATTGCAGTGTGCCCGTGTTGATTCTTTTGAGTATTAGTTTAGAGGTAAGTTTTTGCCACATATCCGCCAAAGACCCCAGCCACCAATACAATAAAAGTAAACATGAAAAAGAAGTATGCTGTTCCCTTTTTGTCCTTCGTTTTGAGTGCCTTATTTGCCTCGATCTCCTCCAACAACTTCGTCTTTTTCTCTTTCAGTTCTTCCAGTTCCAGTGCTTCTAACACCAGCTTTTTATGCGGTTCACTAAGCTCGCTCCACGATTGAATCTGTTGCTGCTCTGCATTTGTTTCAGAGACAGTACCTTTATCTTTGATGGTGTCTTCCTTATACTCCTTTAGGGCTTCATTAAGATCCGTTGGAGTCTCAATCTTTCCATTGCCATCTAAAAATAAGGCAAGGTATTATTTTACAGTTATATTAGAAAATTAATACTACCTTCGGGCTTAACGTCTATCAATTTAACTTTGATCTTGGCATGCCAGACATTGGCATCATCCACAGTTTTCCAAAACCCCTTCAGGCTAGCATTCTTATCCGCCACGGCCGCTTGCACCCTGAACTTGTGTATTTCTGAATCAACCTTACTGAACTGATGCATCAATATGTCTACCGTAACCATCTCTAATGGCTTTAGGATCCCCACAGTGGGACGCACAAAAAAGATGCTTGGCGTGGTCGTCTTCATTTTGAAAGCAACATGGTTTTGAGTGCTTGGATTTTTAAGCTCGATCTTTTTGTAAATGGTTCGTCGAAAAGGTCCTTCAATGGTTAAGAGATCAGCTGGATTCAGGATTAACAGTGGACCACCCATTGCAATTTAACAAAAGAAATTCCGTTTCACACAAAAATAACACAAATTTTAAACAATTTTTTCGGAAATTTAGCTTGATTTTTTTTTTTTAGGTAAAGGAAATAACAATTCCTGAAAACGATTTGGTTTGATTTGATTTTTCTTAAAATTCGTTGCTACCACAATGAAATAGTTTTTTCATCTGATTTTGATGTATTACTCAAATCAATATCACCAAAAAAAAAAAAAAAAACAAACGCCAAGCCTACTACGATTTTGACTGTTAACTTATTTACAAAAGTTGCTAAACTAACCATTTATCCTATTTGAGTATTAGTTTAGAGGTAAGTTTTTGCCACATATCCGCCAAAGACCCCAGCCACCAATACAATGAAAGTAAACATGAAAAAGAAATATGATGTACCCTTTTTGTCCTTCGTTTTGAGTGCCTTATTTGCCTCGATCTCCTCCAACAACTTCGTCTTTTTCTCTTTCAGTTCTTCCAGTTCCAGTGCTTCTAACACCAGCTTTTTATGCGGTTCACTAAGCTCGCTCCACGATTGAATCTGTTGCTGCTCTGCATTTGTTTCAGAGACAGTACCTTTATCTTTGATGGTGTCTTCCTTATACTCCTTTAGGGCTTCATTAAGATCCGTTGGAGTCTCAATCTTTTCATTGCCAGCACTTATATCTAAAAATAAGGCAAGGTATTATTTTACAGTGATATTAGAAAATTAATACTACCTTCGAGCTTAGCGTCTATCAATTTAACTTTGATCTTGGCATGCCAGACATTGGCATCATCCACAGTTTTCCAAAACCCCTTCAGGCTGGCATTCTTATCCGCCACGGCCGCTTGCACCCTGAACTTGTGGCTTTCTGAATCAACCTTACTGAACTGATGCATCAATATGCCTACCGTAACCATCTCCAATGGCTTTAGGATCCCCACAGTGGGACGCACAAAAAAGATGCTTGGCGTGGTCGTCTTCATTTTGAAAGCAACATGGTTTTGAGTGCTTGGATTTTTAAGCTCGATCTTTTTGTAAATGGTTCGTCGAAAAGGTCCTTCAATGGTTAAGAGATCAGCTGGATTCAGGATTAACAGTGGACCACCCATTGCAATTTAACAAAAGAAATTCCGTTTCACACAAAAATAACACAAATTTAAAACAATTTTTTCGGAAATTTAGCTTGATTTTTTTTTTTAGGTAAAGGAAATAACAATTCCTGAAAACGATTTGGTTTGATTTGATTTTTGTTAAAATTCGTTGCTACCACAATGAAATAGTTTTTTCATCTGATTTTGATGTATTACTCAAATCAATATCACCAAAAAAAAAAAAAAAACAAACGCCAAGCCTACTACGATTTTGACTGTTAACTTATTTACAAAAGTTGCTAAACTAACCATTTATCCTATTTGAGTATTAGTTTAGAGGTAAGTTTTTGCCACATATCCGCCAAAGACACCAGCCACCAATACAATAAAAGTAAACATGAAAAAGAAGTATGATGTTCCCTTTTTGTCCTTCGTTTTGAGTGCCTTATTTGCCTCGATCTCCTCCAACAACTTCGTATTTTTCTCTTCCAGTTCGCGTACTTCTAACACCAGCTTTTTATGCGGTTCACTAAGCTCGCTCCACAATTGATTCTGTGGCTGCACTGCATTTGTTCCAGAGACTGTACCTTCATCTTTGATGGTGTCATCCTTATACTCCTTCAGGGCTTCATTAAGATCCGTTGGAGTCTCAATCTTTTCATTGCCAGCACTTATATCTAAAAATAAGGCAAGGTATTATTTTACAGTGATATTAGAAAATTAATACTACCTTCGAGCTTAACGTCTAGCAATTTAACTTTGATCTTGGCATGCCAGACATTGGCATCATCCACAGTTTTCCAAAACCCCTTCAGGCTGGCATTCTTATCCGCCACGGCCGCTTGCACTCGGAACTTGTGGCTTTCTGAATCAACCTTACTGAACTGAAACATAGGATGCATTAATATGTCTACCGTAACCATCTCCAATGGCTTTAGGATCCCCACAGTGGGACGCACAAAAAAGATGCTTGGCGTGGTCGTCTTCATTTTGAAAGCAACATGGTTTTGAGTGCTTGGATTTTTAAGCTCGATCTTTTTGCAAATGGTTCGTCGAAAAGGTCCTTCAATGGTTAAGAGATCAGGTGGATTCAGGATTAACAGTGGACCACCCATTGTAATTTAACAAAAATATTCCGTTTCACACAAAAACACAACAAACTAAAAACAGTTTTTTCTAAAATTTGGCTTGATTTTAAAAAAAAAAGAAGGAAAGAATATTACAATTCCTTAAAACGATTTGGTTTGATTTAAATTTTCTTAAAATTCGTTGCTACCACAATGAAATAGTTTTTTCATCTGATTTTTACTCAAATCATATCACCAAAAAAAATAAACAAACGCCAAGCCTACTATGATTTTGGCTGTTATTTTCACAACAGAAGTAACTAAACTAATCATTGATCCCATTTAAAAGTAACTAAATCTAAAATAATTCATAAGCATTGTTTTTAATTTTTTTTTTTTCTTTATTGGAAAATTCGTTTTGCTCTACCAAAATATCATGCGTCCTGCATTCGGAGACGTTGCCTTGGACAATATGATGTCCGATACTTCATCATCCTCCAGTTCGTTGCTATTGATAATTATTTTGCGTGCAGAGGGAGTTTGGAGTTTGTGGCAGGTTCGGTACATATAAAAACAATTAATTAGTCTGTCTTGTATATACACATTTATTTATACATATATATTTTTGTATTCGTTTTTTTTTTCTGTTTTAGTTGTATAATAAATTAACAATGAATGCTTCTGGAAACAGCCGGACGACGATCACCCAGTGATGTGTGATACAAATGTGTGCGTGCTTGCCTGCAGGATCAGGATGTGTAGTGATGAGTTGGTTCGATTCAGGTCGGAGTACACATGTGCAAAGCCAGTGGCACAACAATAACAACAATTACAACAAATGCTCATTTATGGTCTACAAATTGAAAAAAAAGGAAAAAGAAAAGTATGGAAAAATAGGAAGTGTTTTTCCAAGAAAAAATAGTAGAATTGAATTAGTTAGATTTTACGACGTTAAAAACACAAAAAGGTTTTAAAAACGATTATTAGAAAAGAACAGAACATTAACACATACAAAAAACATAACACGTAAAATGAACATGCGAGTATGATAAATGCTTATTTATATATAGAGGAATGGCTGATAAAGCAGGGTAGGCAATAATACACAATTGGTTTTTATAATTTCACATTTTATTTAAATCTAGTCCAATTTTAGGCACTATTTAATCATTAAAAGTATTAATATATATTGCAAATCTCAATAAAAAATAATGCCTTAAGTCTCTTTTGCTAAAATTAAAATATTTTACAGCATTGTTTCTGGATTTTTTGTTTTGTATGTTGGGTTTTGTAATATTTGTAGGTAATTTATGTATTGTATAATTTAAATATCACTTAAATATTCTCGTTTCAAGACACTTGTGCTGTTGTGACGTTCTTTTTTTGTTGCGGACGGTTACAAGAAAAAAATTGCGTTTAAAATAAATTTAACAACTTTTGACAATAAATATTATTTGTAACTATAATTAAAAATTTTTTTTATGTATTTTTTTGATTCTTTAAATTATTTTTGTTTTTATGCAGTCGTTAATAGTAGTACTTTATAAAATATAGGTTGCAATTTAAATTCGTTTTTTGCATTTTTAAGAAAATAAAAAACAACTAATCACAAGGCAAATAGATTTTTGACTGTTTTTTTTTTTACTGTAAGAGAGGGGCGTTCAAGAAGTTGTTTTCGGGCAACGCAGGCAAGTTTTAGTGGATGCTAAGCTTAACGAGTTGAAACAACGAGCTACGAGAGAGATAAATTGAGATAGCGAGCGAATACCATAACCACTGAGAGACGAAAAAGGAGACAGAAAAAGACAGAGAGCGAATGGAAGTGTTGAACAAGTGAAACTGGGCCCAGGGAATGATTTGGTGTAAGTTGTTAATGATGATGTGCTGATTGATGCATGAGATTCGTTGTTAATGTAACGAGCAGATTGTAGCGAGTATAACAAAAGTCTTATAGAGTATATGAAAGACGTTAATGAACACATAATGAGTAAGTTTTGAAAGTAATGTGCACATGATAGTATTAGAAAGTAACGAACGAAAGTAGCAAGTAACTAGTAGAAGTAGCGAATACTGATTAGACGATCGACATTTTAATTCGCAATTCTTGCAGTTTGAATGTTGCATGTTGCTTGTTGCTTTTTCTTTTGTGCTTACTTTTTGATCAGCGAGCGCACTTTTTTCATCGTTCGATTAAAGATCGTCTTATTGTTGGCGCTATTGTTCGATCCCAGTGACGAGTTGGAAGTCTTATTGCTGTTTACGCTGCCACCACGATGCACATGCGCCGCCGCCCGCTGCTGATTGCCATGTGTTTGACATTTCAACGACTCCTGCCCATCATCTCGCTCGCTCTCCGTAGAGCTCACACCCTCGGGACTCTGGCGATTAAACACACCACGCTGCGGCGGCTTAACTGTTCGCTCTGGCGTTGGTGATTTCGAGGATGAGCTTGCATCGCGTCGCTGCGGCTGTGGCGTCGGTGGCAATGCCAGATTCTGCATGCTCTGCGTCTCTTCGTTGGGTTCGCTTGGTGGCAACAGCTCTGCAAGCGTCTGCTTGGACAGTATATGATCTAGACTGCGTGACTTGCGATGCTGTTGAACATTTGGCGGTGCCAGATTGTCGCGCTTCTCGCGTCTTGTCACATGACACAAATCAGTCGATGCCGTCGTCTCCTCATCACCATCCTCATCTTCCTCCGGTTGCAGTGTGCAAGTGGAGCTGGCATTTGTTAGTGCCGTGCTTCCAGCTGTCACAACAGCTGCTGCTGCCGCAATACGCTGCTCGGGTGTGCTCAGGCTATCCTGACTGCTTGCCGCCGCCTGATCCAGCAGGCCATCCACGCTATGCGACCGATAGCCATTCGCAACGCTGGCATTGTGTCCGAGTCCAGCAGCTGAGCTGCGACGCGGTGGCAAATATGCCAATGGCATCATATTTTGCATGGATGCGGAACCTGCGCCCGATTTGTGAAGCAGGGCTGCTTGCTGGGTGCGAAAGGGTGGCAGGATGTTAGAGCGTTTTGGTTGACCGCGTCCATAGTTCAGCAGGGATGTGCTGCCGCGCTGGCGGGCTGGTGAGGGGGATTGCCGGTATCTATTTGCCTGATGATTAGCTGCTCGTGAATTATCGAGTTTCGAGTTTCAGAATCAGAATTAAATTAATTATTAATTAAGTTGATTTTTTGTTTTGTTTTTAGAATAGAGTAGATAGAGTTATGTTTATGTGTTGGTGTGAGAAGAGAAATAGTGAGTGTGTGTGTGTGTGAGTGAAAAAGTGAGAGAGGAGCTGCTAATGCCGTTTTCACGAATGTCTTGACTAAACAACGGTTATAGGCAGTTCCCCTGATTGTAACGAGTTGATCTTGAGGTTGATTTTGTTGAGGATGTTTGTTTTGTTTTTTGTTTTGCTTAAGCCTAGGGATGGATATAGATAAAGTCATATTCGAGGCTAGCCTAAGTGCTCTCGGTGGCCTAGTCTACGCGGATTCGCATTGGAATTCGTATTCTGATTGCTTGAAGTAGAAGTAGGAGTAGTAGTTGTTGTACTCGTTGGCCCACCTTGTCCGCTGCCATTGGCCGCCATCAGGCCATCCACCACACTGCCCGCGCCACCGCCAACGCCACCACTCTGCTGATAGTCGGAATCGCTGCTGTGCGTTCTTTGGTATGAGCCCACTGGACCGCCGGGCGCCATCGCCGCAATGCGATCGATATTCTTTTCGCCACGCAAAAATCTGCCGCATCAGAAGAGGGTAAGAATTAAGGGTGGGAATGTGTTTAAAAATACGTTTTGTAAGCATTAAGTTAAATTAAGTATTAAAATCGATTATTTGGTCTTCCATTTAGTCCTAAATGCGGCGGTAATATACCTTTCGAGCTTATCGATGCATGCATCCTGGTAATCGTGTATCCAGCTGACGCCATTGAAATGCGCCACACTGCACATATCCTCCGGTAGATTCTCTGGCCACTGGAACTGCTGATCCATAATGGGTATAATATTACAATTGGAGTTAAGAGCGGCAACGATTTCCTATTTGAATGAAAAAGGGATTTGACGTTAGCTTTTGGAATTTTCTTTTCTTGGATTTGTTTTGAAACTTACGCGATGCACCCAATCCTTGCACTCCTCATCGTTGATGCAGCGATGCAGTGCGTCCGGTGTTAATACTAAGACAAAATTCTTTGCCTGTCGAATACTGTTGAGTAGGCCATTATCAAATTTGCCTGCCTCCAAACGCTCCACATCGATGAACACTGAGAAGCCGCGCAGCTGAAGATGAACCTAAATAGGGGAAGTAAAGATGTTAGGAAATCCATTCCACAGAGATCTCTCATTCCGTCTCTTAACGCACCTTTAGCAAACTGGCCAGCTGTGAGCCATTGGAGCGACGATAGCTGACAAATACGTCCAGAGTCTTGGCCATATTCTCCTCGGATGAGCTGGGCAACGAGTTCTCCAGGTTCTTAACCGAATTCAGAATCCTCAAGCGATGAATGGCATTCTTGATGCCACACTCTGTCATCAGCATATCCTCATTAACATGGGGCAGAGTGCACTTATCGATGCCAGCATTTAACATGGCATACGTATAGATGCAATAGTCGGTGCCGATATCAGCAAGAAAATGATGCATCTTCGCTGTATCCTTGGAGGAGTAGTCTGCCATACGTTTGAGATTTTGCAGTTCACGCTCGAAGCGCTTGAGAAGAATGCCATTGGAGATGCCGATGTCATCTCGCAGATTCTCCGGTGTCAGCTTAAGCAGCAGATCGCCATCCACCTGGGATTCCTCAAACTGACGCAGATAGCAATTGAATCCAATCTGTTTGACCCACTCCTGCACATCCTCCACAGACCAAAGTGGCACCTGTTGGGACAACTTATGTGGCACCGTCTCACCAATCAAGCGCAGCGCCTGCGCTGCAAACTTCGAGGCAATCGCATTGGGGCAACTGGCAACAGTTTTGAGTGCCTCGATAGCACCAATCTCGTGGAAGATGTCCGTATTGCCCTGCTTGCGTTTAATGCCCGCCTCCATGCAGAAATGAAAGGCGGCCAGATTGCGTGCCTCCTCTCGATTGGAGCTCAAGACAGGAACCAATCTTTCCAGCCAGTGTTTGCTCTGGCCATGAGCATGCGCCAGATTCGATTTGGCAAAGACATACGGATCGTGCGATGTGACAAATGGCTCGACAAGATCAAGGCAGCCGGATTTAAGGACTTCAGCTTCGATCTCCTTGTTGGCAACAAGCACGGCAATGGCCAGGCAGGCATAGTACTTGATGTTGTCATCATTGTGAAACGCAAGCGGGAACAGCCACATAGGCACCTTGCGCACAATCATCTCCTCCTGATTCTCAGCACCACCATAAAGTGACAGATTGACCAGAGCGCTGGCACAATGGCGCAACGTCTCCACATCATTGGTGCGGCACTTAAAGAGCAAAGCGTCGAGGCCGCCCAGACGTATGACGTCTGAGCAGGTGCCCTCGGAATGCTTGAAGAGATGCTCCAATATGCCAGTGCCAACACGTGAATGCTCCATTTTAGATTCCTTGGTGCAGACACACGCCACATTGACCACCTTATCGAGTCCATTGTCCACCACATGCGAACGATTCTCCGTTGTGAGACACTGCTCCAGAAGATGCGCCGACGAGAATTGCAGATCACTGTTGTGTTGCACACAGTTCTTCATTAGCAGATCGAGACCGCCACTCTGACGCAACGAATTGCACAGGGAGTAGCCCAGTTCGTGACCGTGTGTAGGCACTGCCCAAGCACGTCGAATCACCTCGTTAATCTTCTCCAGATAGACTGATTTCTTTTCACCGCCACTGGACAGTAAATTGTTCTCATCGTCCTGCAGCACACTGACCACGGAGTTCAGCACATTTGAATACTTGCTAATGGCCTGTTCGATCTCCTGTTGGCCACTGCCCGCTGTCAGGGATTTCAGGTCATCGAGCTTGAGATCCTTCAGCTTGATCAGCTGGCCATTTGTGGCGGACATTTGCGAGGAGGAAGAGATCATGCTGCTGCCCGTGCTAGAGACACCCTTGTGCGTCATCGAGTAGTTGGCCTGGGATGCGGATGAGACATGCTTCTCTTGGCTTATGATGCCATTCGAGGTCATCGTCTGCGACTGTTGCGACTGCGAGATGGCCTTCTTATCGGCCGAGAAATTGTCGCTCTGCACTTTAATACTGGCCGCGGCCACCTTGTTGCTCGCCTGCTGTGTTATATCTCCTGTGCGCAGCGACAGCGCTTCCTGTAAAGTGCAAAACAGAACGTATAACAGTTAAAATGTGTGTTTGAACGGGTTAAATGGTACATGCTGTGACTCTCAGTATTACAGTTGCGCAACTGTTATACCAAATTCGCTATACTAATTACATGCTGCTCAATGGTTTGTGTCTTAATAAGTGTACGCACTAAATAAGCGGTTAAGCGGAATATTAAATACAGGTAACAGGTTCGGATTTTATTACCATCAATTTGCGATCTTTACATTATTTATGGGTTATACCTTGCTCTGTTCAACCTCAATGGGTATTTCACGAACATGTTTTATGTTGTTGTTGTTGTTGTTGG
Source organism: Scaptomyza pallida (assembly GCA_018152965.1). NCBI lineage: Eukaryota > Metazoa > Arthropoda > Insecta > Diptera > Drosophilidae > Scaptomyza > Scaptomyza pallida. The sequence goes on from JAECXP010000238.1 coordinate 3,979,179, forward strand.
TGTGGTTGTGGCTGTTGTTGTTTGTTGTTGAGGTTATGTCAGCTGTGTGGTTGTTGGTGTTGGACGTAGGTGGTGGTGGCGATAGGGGGCAGTTGGTGTTGATGCTGGGCTGCAAAGGTGGATTAGAACTTTTACGTACTCGGGAGTGGGAGCTAGAGCTTGAACTAGAAGACGATGAAGACGATTGCGAGGAAGAGGATGAGGCAGAGGCCGAAGCGGAGGCAGAGGAGCTACTCGATGCTGCACCAGACATACGGGCAGCGGACGCAGTGGACATGCTGGCAGTGCCTGCTGTAACAGCAGTCGTCAAACCGCTCACCACTTGAATGGGTTGCGGTGGCGGCGACATTGGCGAGTTGTGGGCAAACCGACTATGCGGCGTGCCCACAGTTGCCGGTGGTGGCGATAATGGCATCTCCACGATGGGACTGGGCGAACGATTGGGCACAAAATCGGATTGGCCACTTGAACGAAAGATGCCCTTGCGTATGGGCCAAGGCGGCTGCTGTTGTTGCTGCTGCTGTTGTTGATTCGACATTTTTCCTATGGGTTTCTCTCTTTTTCTCATAAACTGTTTTCAATATCAGGCCGCAAGGCGTCAACGTTTATTTATTGAACCGATCGATGTGCTTGCTCTTCAAATATTTATATTTATAAACATATATATGAACGCAGCGTGAACGTGAAATTGAATGTTTTTCGTGTTTAAATACAGTTTTGTTGTTTATTTTCATTCACATAAAAATAGCGCACAAATTGGCTGCGCTGACGTTTCGTTGCTTTCTTTGTGTGCGAGAGTTTTGTTGTCTGTGTTAAAGATAGTGTGGGAGTGTCATATATGTGTGTGTGTGTGTGTGTGCACGTGTGTGTTTGCTGACACTGACCGACAATTAAGATTCGTAATATTTTACAGCACTGTTTTTAATAACTGCAACAGTTGCACAAACACACAGCTATGCTAATAAACAAGAGACTTGACGAATGCGCATGAGAAATATCGTTAATATGTAAATACATTTATTCTAAAACTGAATGTGACGCGAGACACTTGTTCGTTCGTATATACATATATACACAAAAACTTAACGAATGTTTGCTATATATCTCACATAGTGTCGCAAACGGTAGCCCATTGTTGCTGGAGTTGATTTATCTACTGTCGTTTAACTGTCGTTAAGTTTAAAGTTTCGTTTCGAAGTTTCGTTAGGTTTTAAGTTTAGGAACTTTGAGCACAATTTGTGATTTTCATTCTTCTTTTTTAGGCACACCGAATTTCATCACAAGCAGCGTGAAATTTATGAAATTCCGTAACTTGTTGCTGTTGTTCTTTTTCTGTCGGCACAAGTGCTATATATATGAAAATATATATATGTGTGAGTGTGCCACCCAGAAGGTCAGGTTCTAATTATGTGACGCTATTTTGTCGATTAGTTTAACACTTGTTTCACTTCTTGTTCATTTTTTATTATTTGTTTTATATATTTGTACAATCATTCAAGTGTATTTGCTTTAATTAGGAAGTCGTGGTCTGATGCCAATCTTTTCAGGTGCCAATAGACTAATTATTGCAATGTTCTTTGCCATATAGTACTCTTGCATATATATACATATATATTCCGTATAGTACGACTATATATGCAAACGATTATTTCAAATTGGCTCGCCTAAAGCGTAACACTCGCGTCGATCGCTTGTCTGATACTAAACTGAGAGCTGAGCACCGCTCAGTGGCATTTTATTTTAAAGAAAAAAAAAACTGCTCGAAAATAAAATACAATTTTTCGCTTCCCCCTAACGCTGGCCGGCTGGCTGAGCGCAAAATTCTATAGAATTTTTTCAGCGCGCAACTTGCGAAATAAATCAAAAAAGGCCGAAAACTATTTACTGAATCTTGTGGAACGTGCAACATTTGTTTGAAGTTGCGGGTTCCAAAACGTTTGCTGTGCCGAAATGAATCTTATAAATGTCTTCAACTGTGCAGCGATATACATTTCTTTTTCATTCTTTTTGATAGGGACATTAACAATTAGAAACTGGGCGCATGTTTGCCCACATGGAGCGTGTCTGTTATTGGCCAAATGCCAGCAAAAAAAAAACAAAGAACAAGAGTCCATTGTAGAATTAACATTAATTATTTATAACATATAGATCGCTCATGAAACTGTTTCTGTTGTTCTTCAATAAGTATTTTTTATAAGTTCGTCGCTTTCTTTTGAACAAACTGAACTGCATAAAGTTTCATCATCCAGTTTGAATTGCGTTGTTGTTGTTGACAACCTTTAATGAGGTGCATCATAAAATAATAAAATTATGCTAATTTGTCATGGCGTCTCTCGGCAATATAACCGGCCCAACCGTATATTGATTAGATAAGCCACAACAAAGCGTAACCATTGGAAACGATTGGGAAACGATTTTGTGGTTTTTGCAACTTGAATGCAGTTGCAAGTAAAGTACCTGAATTTTCCTTAGCATTGATGGCTTTTCATTATCCTTGCAAAAATGTCGCACTAGGATTGGGCTCCGCTGGAGCTGACGGTTGCACAGCTTAAACATATTACGTATACGCGATGATGTTTCACAGCAGACTGTTGCCTACTTTTTGGCGCCGCGAAAACATAGAGAAATATCGATTTTCCTTTCAGTTTTCTAGCAATGTTAACGACTTTTTCACCCTCTGCGCAGTTTTCGCAATATTTGATGGCGCCATTAACTATAAACGAACTTCAAGTCGTTTGCTTTTTGGCTAAGCGTGTCCCTTATACGACCCTAACATGCACGCGACAAACTTCAACTGAAAGGAGTGGCCGGCATAACGGTTGTTTCACTGGTATGCTTGAGCTTTGTTAGGGGTTGCCCTTGTAGCTGATAGGGTGCTGCGTCATTAGCTTACTAAGCTTTCAAAGCTTTTCTCTTATTCATGGAGAGTTCATTAATAACTTGATTTGTGTTGAGCAGCATGTAAACTAGTAACAACTGATTGATTGTTGCTTTGATTGATTGATTGATTGTTCGATTGATTACCTGCATAACAGCTGCACTTTCTTCCGTTTTGACACCATCCACTTCCAGACGATTTCGCACCGCTGACGCAGCCTTAGCCTCTTTGTAGTCAATGTCTCCAGTTTGGAGACGTTTCATTTCGGCGGAATTGCTGGTCGCCTGCTCAGAGCTAATGCCATCGGCTATCACTTTGGTGGTGGCCATCGATTTGGAACGCTTCTCCTCAAACTTGATGGTATCAATAGTTTTATTCGAGCCACTTAAACCGCTGCTGGCACTCAGCTGTGCCGCAGCCGGATGTGTTAGGTCCAAGCCGCTGCCAAAATGTTTGCGTGTGCAACATCCATCATCATCGCCATCCGGAGTTGTGACAATGCCATGACAGCTGCCATCATCATTGCCATCAACCAGATTCTCAAATGAGGCACGCATTCTGCAAGAGTTAAGATTGTACTAAGAATCACGACCAAAGTAATTGCGTTTCAGTACTTACTTCTTTTTTAACTGCGTTATTGTATCTTCGCTGTTGAGACCCTTGAGGTCATCAATGGATGGATGGTGTCGCGTTGTTTGCGTTGGCGCCGCTGTCAATCGTTCTATTTCCGACATGGACATTTTGATATCAGTGAGATCGCGCTTTACGGCGGCGGCCTTCATTTCCGAAGACGTTGATGACGAGGAAGACGACGACGATGACGATGATGATGACGCTTGTGTTGTTGATGATGATGTTATATGATGCAAACGCTGGGATTTCTTTTCCACACGCGTCGTTGTGCTACTGCTGCTGCTATTGACAACCTAAAAGAAAAAACGAGAGAGTGTATGAGAAGAATAAAAACATAAATATTTATGCAGCGTTTTATAATTTTTGGCACTGAATCAGCACAGAAATATGCAAAATATTTGCAAAATTTGTGCCTCTTGCTGAAAATATTACTTATGTACGATATAAATATATATATAACTCCTTGTTAGACTGTCTGCTATCTGTTGCTTGCTTTTATGGCAGGCGCCGCCTAAATAAATCATCAATGGTATCGTATATATATATTTGGTTAGTATTTGCCTAACTGCTTGCCTGATAGATGGCTTCATTTATTTAGCAACGTGTCTCTCTGATAATACTTTATGGTTTTCAATTTTTAACGTCTCTTAATGTGCAGATAAGATGGCACAGAACATTCTACATGCTAACCATGTACATACAGTATGTATTTCAGAGATATACATCAGCTCTAGCTGCTTTAAGTGTTGTTTATCTCATTGCTTGTGATATCAGTGGGCGTTATGTATGCAAAAGCCTATCTACGGAGCGCAATACTCATGCATAATTAGTTATTTAAAGACAGCAGAAGTGCAATAGAGTAGGGGGAACTACACATTTAAACAAAGTGCAAGGTCATTTGTTAAGTATCTCAGAATCTTCATTAAAGCTGTCACAATAAAAGACGAGATTTTTATAGATCACAATACGTTAGCTAGCCAATTATTTCTCAAGCACATGCCTCTTTTGCCACTGTGACTTTTTCGCAGAAAAATCTATTCATGCGCAATCACAATGCCAAGCCAAATACAAAACACTTGAATAGTTTTTAAATATTCTTTCGGGGCTCTTAGGTAAAGAGGTTGTCTGAAAAACCAGGAAAGCAACAAGCAACACGACAAAAGTCTAATGTCTTAACAAATGTAGCAACATTACGAATCAATTCTAATTTTGGACGGATTTCGTTTTGGCTTGTTTCGCGTCTTTTTTTTCGAAAATTGTCTTAAGCAGAAGCGCCAAAATCATATGTGGGTGTTGCTTACATGCAATATAGTTTTTATAAGGCTCGAGGCGTTGACTAATAAAACAAATTTATATTATGATTGTTGACCTGTTTTGGATATAACGTATACGTCAAGTAGCCAGACATTTTGTTGTTACAGTCTTCGCGGTCTTCGTAATACATTTAATCAATAATAAATGCGGCTACTCGCTATGCCATAATACGAGGTATATACATACGCAGCGACTTATCGCAATTTAAAATAAGGTGGCGGCGGGGAGACGGCAAAAAAATTCCCAAGTGCCAAGTGATCGACGTTCTCTTTTTATTTGTTGTTACCGTTGTGTTAGTAAATATTAAGGCATGGGCCAAACATGAGCCGAGGGTGCAGGGGTGCTCGTGCTCTTTGGGGCTAGGCGTTACTTGGACATGAAGTCAATTGATTAGATATGAAGGAACCTTAACGTTTTTAACACTGCGTCATTTACTAATTTATCATTATTATGTATGAAACAATATATAAACACATTTACTAGCATAGGTTAGTCCATTTTCTAGAAATTCCTTGAAAATTCTATGCCTTTTCTTCACGTTACGTATACGCCTACGCTGTGATAGCGCTTCCATGTAATATATTTTAAACTGAATAACGCTTTGCAGGGGGGCTTATCAGCGAAGATTCACACACATACACACTCATAGACGGGCAAACAATATAATATATGGAAAATTTGCACGCGCACATATATTTATGTATTAAATATTTATTTTGCTTTGTTTTGTTACGGATTTGTTTTCGTACTTTGCTTTTGGGCCAAGTTTTGTTACTCCAAAGCAAAGCGCTTTTGTATTGCTATTGGTTCACACGCTGCTAAAATGCTTTGCAGACTGAATTGAACTTTCGAGAGTTAATATTTTTCACGCTTCTTCCTCACAGCACTCAAAAAATAATCGTTTGAGAGTTTTTTTTTTTTTGTGTGTGGCTGTTCGTTTTTTCGTTTATACAAATCAAATACTGATAACAAAAGTAAAGTTCGTTTTAATTGTTCGTTTAATGGTTTGGCAAAAGTTTTTCATCTAAACTTTTGCGCTTTTCGTTCGTGTTTTTCGTTTTCAAATAATTATGCAAAAATTATAAGGAGCCGCTGCTGTCACACAAAAACAAACAAATCATTGCGCGCCAGACGTTTATTATTTTAACAATTAAATAGGATTTATTTAGGTTTTGCGACGCTTGTTTGCTTGCTAGTTTTTAGTGCTTTTATTTTTGCGCGACGCTCGCGTCTCGTTCGTTTCGTTAACTAAAGTAAAGTGAGTGAATTTCTAGCGTCAAACGATGGACTGCTCTTTGCGAGCTTGAGCTTTTGGTGCTGCCAACGTCGACGACGACGACGACGTCAACGTCGATTGTCATTTCATTTTTAAGTGTCTGCGATCGCTGTGGGTGCGAGCAGTGCAGCTATTTAAAATCGCTAACAAAGTTGGCGTTGACGTGAGCTCAGCGCTGAGAATTCTAGGAAATCATTTATACATTTGTAAATATTCTCGCCGGCAACTTTTTTACACAACAAAACCGAGTAGAAGAACGCGTCGCTAAGTTTTATTTTTTTATTTAATTTATGCAGCATATTTGTGCATTTCCATAATTCTGCCCGAACGCCTCACGTTTCCAGGCCAAACAGCTTTGTTTCTAATTAACGCGTTCGACTCAAAGCTTTTATTAGGGTTCTGTGTCTTTTTTCTCTATCTCGTTTTCAGTGTTGTTTACTTATTTGATAAGTGTTGCTCTTTTGCATTAACACTCGTCGAGCGAATGCGTTGTTGTTGCTTTGTTTTATTTTAGTATGTTTGTGTTTATAATTATTGTGGGTCTTTTTTGTTAGACACACGAGACATACTTAGAGCCATGTGTATGCTAATTTATGTATAATTGAACAACAATTGACTTTAACAATTTGCATAATCGTCGTTTAAAACTTTTAAAATATTAAGTATACTAAACCTTTAGTATAGAAATTTATAATTGACTAAGAGTATGTATTGGTAATAAATCATTGATCCGCAATAAATTAAGCCTTTAAGCTTATTTCGTACATGATTTTGTTATGGATCGCTGTATCATATATATTGCAAATACCGTTATTGTTGATTTCTTCTCTTGTTTGACTTATTCACACTTTTGCATTAAACTGAGTGTCACAAGATTCTTGTTTTCTTCACACTCCTCCGCAATGTTTTTCTGTTTATATATAACGTAACTATTTGTACATTTTATATTATCCAAGTAAAGCCCCTAAGCTGCTTAGTGTTATACATCTGTATAATACCTATTTTCGATTCACTTTATTTTCTGGGAAACAATATCATATCAGTCCTTGCCTAACTCATTCTAAAATAAAAAGCTTTTTCCTCAGAAATTCACAATTTCGTTTCGCAGAAATAATATAAGAACCTAATAATAAAATATGTACACACTTTTATTTTGTGTTTACATAAATCATGCGAATGCAGCATACTTAGCCAAGCCAAGCTCTCCCAAAACAACAACAACAATAGCACGAGCCATTGACGTACACGACTACGTGACGCCGGCAACAAGATCAGCAGCGCAGCAGCAGCGCAGCTACCGGCAAATGAGTCACGTCAAACAGAAGCAGAGCAGCGAGAGATGGCTAGACTCTAAATGCTCAATTATTGTAAATTTTGAACGCCAAGCTTTGGCAGTTGAATAATGATTGCACAAGCGACTATTTTAAAGCCAATGAGCTTTGTCACCCCCACTTGATAGCCATAAATTTGATGGGCAACTTAATTGACAACAAAAAAAAACAAAACATTGACCATCAAATTGTGCCCTGTGTAAGCGACTATTTTGGAGACAAGTGATTCAATGCAAAATATCTACAAGTTGATATAGATAAGCAACAACAACAACAGCTTGTCACACTTGTCACACACTTCAAGTCTGTTTATATTCCACTAAAAGCAAATCGCTTATCACACAACGGAACTTAAGTATGGCATGCAAATGCCGCTAAAGCAATCTTATCTCAGTTCCAAAAAAAAGTATCATCATTGTGGGAATTTTGGCTTGATCGTCGATCATTAAACAGAATTGTGGCAAGCGGCACGTTTTCAAAAAAACAAACGAGAAACATAAAAACCAAAAAGAACAACAATAATAAAACTGGCTGTGAGCAATTAATGGTTATGGCTTTGCTCAATCAATACAAAAAACGTATAGAAATAACAAATATATTCAAGAAATATTCGAAACACACACACATTCACACATTGATTTCTCCACACACAGCAGCCGCTGCGACGCCAATCAGAAATACAAAATATCAGACATAATCTAATCAAAACTCAACGCCAACTGTTTCCATATCGGAACTGTTAACCTTTTAATGCTTGAGACGGAAAAGGGAACAGTTGCTTATCAGTTGGCAAAGCGGTTGGGGGGAGGTACGTTTTTATAGAGGTTTTACATTTTTTCGGCTTAAGTAAGTGTTTAAAAATAGATGGATGTGATAATGCTTATGAGCTGATCAAAGGCTCCCTCATTTCTATTATCAAGCGTTACCTTTTTGTTCCCTTTGCCTCATAAATTATCTACGCACTCGAGTCTATCAATTATGAACCAATTGACAACATTGCGTATGTGTAATGTGCGTTTACTTTAAGATTTATGATCCTACCTGCTGTGATGTGGATGTGGACTGAAGTGAGGTTTCCTTAAGGCTACTGCTCGAACTTGTGTTGATTTGTCGTCCACCCAAACCGCCAACGGTGGTTGTTGTTGTGGCGCCAGCACTAAGTGGAACTGCAACAGTGCCATTTGTGCTGCCATTGAGTGTAGGCGTAGTTGTTGTGCACAACATATTGCTGGCGGAGCTGGTATGGGGCAGGGGCAGAGGTGGGTTCGTTCCTGAACCACTCTTCTTATTGAAACTTTCAATGAGCGTCGATGCTGGACTCAGCATTCCACTCTGTGAACTATCCGAGAAGTCTGTCATCTGAAAATAAACGAGAAAACATTTTAATAAGCAAATTACTGGTATCACAGAATTGCCTTATATGGACAACGAGATTTTTCTAACTTATGACTACAACGGAAACGTCTAATATAACAATGCAATTGTTGTGGTAGTCATAAAAAGATAATGTGATTTGCATTTTGGCTATGACAAGACTTTTAAAAATCTTCAAATCAAATAAATATAACAATTATCTTCTTAGCAAACACTTGAGTAGGATTATTATTTACTTAAAGCTTTTTAACTGTTACGTAAAGTGATGCTCAAACTGTGACAGTTATTGCGACTTCTGGACTACGCGGTAATGCCTTAAGCACACTGCAGTATGAACAACAAAAAACATAAAAACATGCGTCAAAGGAAAGCATGATTAAGCCATAAAAGAGTTTTAAAGTTCATGTTTATTGATTTATGAATCTTTTTGTTAGTTTGATAATTTGTTGCTATGCATTTTGAAATTGCTTTATTTACATAAAAGCTTTGCTTCGCTTTGCTTTGATTTAGTATCGGGAAAATGGGTAGATAAATAACCCGTTGGCAGTTTTGCGATTCGTTTCGCATGTTATTATGTACATAATTAATATTGTTGTGATTTAAGACCGTGTGTGACTCTGATTAAAATTCCATTTACGCGTGGGCGTCACACAGTTGTTATTCTTGTTGTTGTTGTGTGCTACTTGAGCTCATTTCTCAGCGAACAGACGACGTGCAATTTAATTGTTATTGTTCTATTGAAAGTGTGTGTGGGCGCACGCGACTGGGTTTTGCCCCTTTTGCGTTCTTCGAATCAATATTTGCAATTTTACGAGTACTCAATATGTAAATTATGTAAATGCGTTGCGAGTTTACTAAGGTATTCTTTCATTAGCTGTCAGACCGTTAAACACACCATAAACACGCAAAGAAAGCGCGTAAACTGCAAAGTAACTTAGCCGCTAGAGCTTTTTCTTTTGCTTTGTGCTTTGCGTGAGCTGTGTAAGCTTCAAAATATAACGTTCATTGCCGCGACGGTAGTTTACAGCACTGTTTGCGAGAGCAGGGTTGCCTTCAAAGTAAACAGCTGTTTCAGTGGGTTTTGCTCGCTTTGGTATTTTTGTTAGGTATGGTTTCTGCCACACTGACTACACTTTGCCTAGAGCCCTTCACAATTACTACGTAAAAATGTATTAATTTATGCAAATTAAAGTGGAAAAAGTGCACAAGGGCGGCTCAAAGTTAAACCAAAGTAGTTTTCAACGCCTTACAACAACGAAATGGCACGTGCAAGCCTCACAAAACATGCAGTGCTATGTATTTGGCTTTGGATGGCGTCAGCAAAATACGCAGCAGGCGACGTCATGACTGGAACGGGAATTAGCGCTGGAATGGGGAGCGCTGGGACAACAACAACGCAAAATGCTTTATTATCTACGGGCAGCCAACAACAACAGGAGCTGACGGCAGCAACAAATGGTAAACAATTGCCCGTTTGTTCGCGAATGTTGCGCCATGTCTTTGAAAATGCGACGCCTCGGGACGAGCAGCAAGCGGGCGTCTTTAAAGAGTACAAACCGGAGGAGGGTCAAGTCCTGGACGAGGAAACCTATCTGTGGAGCTGCCTCGAGGCGTGCTGTGAGCAATCTCAGTCACAAAATCAAAGTGCCTGCAACGTTGTCTTGGTCTTCAAGCGCAAATGCTATCACATCTACTGCAACACCAATGAGGGATGTTTACCAAAAGCGTTGTCGCGGGAGCGGGAAAACGATAAGGTACAGATGGTGCTGGTCAATCCGAAGGCCAGCGATCAGAAAGAGACTTGGGCACAGCTGCTCAAGGCCACCAAGCCAAATGCCGAAATATTGCCCTATGAATCGGAGCTCAATTTTTGGAAGCAGCCGCGACGATTGCCGTTTCAGGTGAGCCTTAGCCGGAACTCATTAAATCATAGCCAAGCTAATGTATTGCACTTGCAGGATAGCAACCTAGCCTATGATGATGATGACTTTCCCTTGGCAGAGAAGCGCATGAAACAACTGCTGTTGCAGCAGCCGGACGACAACGATGAAGATCTCAGCTACTATGGCGGCGCTGAGTTGCCTAATAATGCAAAATTCATAACTTGTGATCTGGACACACCTTGCCCCCCGCAGGAACAATGTGTGCCCATCCAGGCAAATGCGGTAACGGGTTTGTGTAGCTGCAAACATGGATTCGTACGCAACAAACAGCACAAATGCATCATGCCCGCTGTGCCTTATAGCGCCTACTTGCCCAGCATTGAGGCACCGGCCGAAGCTACTCAAGAGGCTGCGGGCAGTGAGATTGCGCCAGATCTTGTCGTGCCGCCAGCACCAAAACCGGAAGCTGACAAAATAACAGTGTCGGTTATGTCCAAGGAGGTGCAGCTGCCGGAGCAGGAGGTAACACTGGCAGCATTCACAGTGCCCGATGAGGAGACGAGCGGCACTAAATACAAATATCTATGGACGCTTATATCACAGCCCAAGGGACCCATGAACGGCACCATTTCCGATCAGAGCAAGTCCAAGGTGAAGCTCTCGAATCTCTCCGAGGGTCTCTACACCTTTAAGGTGACTGTGACCGGTGACAATGGCACATTTGGCGAGGCGGCAGCCAACGTGACAGTACTGCCGGAGAGACGCATCAATCGTGCACCTCAGGTTGTGATCTCGCCCCGGGAACAAATCATACGACAACCCACCTCAAATGCGGTGCTCGATGGCAGCACCAGCACCGATGACGACAAGATCATAAACTGGCACTGGGAGGTCATCTCAGGGCCGATTGGCTATCAGCCTCAGTTACCGGAGGTCAATACTCTGCAGCTAGACCTCACATCTCCCGGCAACTACACCTTCAAGCTGACCGTAACGGATTCAAACAATGTTACCAATTCCACAACGGCAACCATTGCGGTGCTCAAGGAGACGGACTATGCTCCAGTGGCGAATGCTGGAGATGCTGTCATATTATATTTGCCCAATAACAATGTAACTCTCAATGGCACTGCCAGTTCCGATGATCATGAAATTGTTGAATGGGAATGGACCAAAGATGCCAGCGATGAGGCCAAGGCAGTTGATATGCAGAACACAAGAACGCCATATGTACAGCTGTCCAATCTGGAGGAGGGCATGTATACATTTGTGTTGAAAGTCACCGATGGCAGCAAACAATCAAGCACCGCCAAGGTTCATGTGTTTGTCAAGCCACCCACCAATTCACCACCCACAGCGAAAGCTGGAGCCAATTCGGTTAGTTGTTAGAGAACCCAAATCAATGCTCTATATTAATGACACTGTTTCTATTCCTTTAGACAACTAGTTTACCCGTCAATTGGGTAACTTTAAATGGTTCTGAATCGAAAGATGACATTGGCATCAAAAGCTATCAATGGAAACAATTAAGCGGACCCAATAATGCTGTTATACTTAAATCAAACAGTTCGGTAAGTCACAAAAGAAAATACTTTCAAGTTAAATATTATCTTATAAAACATTCCCACTCAAGATTGCCAATGCAACCAGCCTTACTTTGGGTCTATATGAGTTCCAGCTAAGCGTTTCCGATGAGAACAACAATACTGCAGCAGACAGCACTTGGGTGAAAATTGTACAGGGTAAGTTTCAGTTAAAGCATCTGTTTTATATTCCCGCTAATAATCAAATTTAATCTTCAGAACGCAATGCAGCACCTATTGCAAATGCTGGCGGAGATCGCACTATTACATTGCCCGTGTCAGCCATATATCTGAATGGTTCAAAGTCTTCAGATGATTTGGCTGTGGTGAAATATGTGTGGACGCGTGAGGATAACAGTCAGGCAGCTGGTGTCATCATTGGCGACACCGACAAGCAGCCCGTAATGATTGTAAGTGAAAGGTATACATACTTAACTTATGAAGCTTTTTCATATATGTCCCTTTCTCTTATAGCTGAGCAATGTTATGCAAGGTCGCTACGTCTTCAAGCTAACTGTAAGCGATGATCAGGGCTTAACTGGCACCGATACGGTTAGCATTAATGTGCATGCTGATCCGATGCTCATGTATCTAGTGCAAATGACGCTGCCCATGGGCATATCGGTGATAACCAAGAGTGAATTGGACTCGACCGTGCAGAAGTTGCAGTTGCTGCTTGGCGATGATAACAAAATACAAATTCGAGAGCTTAAACAAGACCTACACACCGAGGCGGCTGTGTTGGTCTTTTATGTCGTGACAAATGGTGGACAATCAAAGCCTGTTGATGGGCTACATGTGGAGCGTATGCTGCGTGCCAAGTTGCAAAAGGATGCCTCCATACTTGGTGCACTTTATGTGGATATACGCACTACAGTGTGCCAAAACAATTGCTCTGGACATGGTCGGTGTAATCCATCCTCGAGATCTTGTATCTGCGAGGCCTTCTGGATGCCCTCGGCCAGTTACTTCTTTGCCAACGATGAGGCCAACTGCGGTAGATATATAAACAAACCCATTTTTTTTGTACTTAATGCTCAACGTTTGTTTTTTTGTTACAGATTGGTCTATATTGTATGTGTTTGTGGGCGTTATAACCGGCTGTCTATTGCTTTCGGGCATCTTTTGGGGCATTGCCTGTGCCTGTCGTCAAACAAAGAAGCCGCGCATGCGTCAAAAGGTGCAAAAGTATGCACTGATAGGCACACAAGATGAGGAGGCTGCCAACTGTAAGTGGATGTCAGAGTAGACTCAACCAATCTATAGCTTTCTGTTCTTTTTTTCAGATTCTCGCAACACTTCGCTTACCGAATCGGAAACCGATTCGGATGTGCTTTTCGAGACACGCTCCAAGAGCAATGGCATTGGCAAACATAAGGCTCATCACAGCAGTTCGCATGGCAGCAGCTCTGCTGGACGGGATGGCAGCAAATATGCTGTGACCAAGTTGGGTCGCAAAATCAAAGCATAAATCTACTACTAAACTTGTATGTCTCTGTGTGTGTGTCTGTGTGCGTTAGTTCGTATAGATCGTGTGTGTGTGTAATATATCTACATATACAATGAAATGTACTTGAATCATTTTATACTTGCCGCGCACGCAAAGTGCCTCCTAATTTATACATTAACTATATATTTATACTGATATAATATGTGTTTGTATGTTTGTAACTATGTGTGTGTCAGTGTGTGTGTTTTTGTTCCTTTTTTACTTATATATGTGATATGTGCACAACTTCTTTTAATGAGTTACATTTTACCTCTTTTTATGATTATTTTAGTATTATTTTTACGCAGTGCAATTAACAAATGTTTATACTATTATTTAATGATTTGTATGTTTATTATTTTGTTTAGATGTATATAGCGAATAGGAGTTCACAATCAATGTAATAAATTACATGTAACTGCTTTAAATTGCAAATTCGTATTACTTAACCCAATTCTACTCAAAGCCACTTTTTATACAGTAGCACAGTTTATACAGTTTGAGAGTCACACCTCGATTAGCAACCTGCGTGGGCAGCTTCAACTGTCTCTGACTTGACTCTTATGCAAATATTGAAGCATCTTATTTGTCTTGGCAAATCGCTACAAGTGGGCTTTTAGCTGCCTGCCTGCCTAGTTTGGAGCTGAAACGCATTCGTTGGAAATCTCTGGAACCTTAAAGCCCGTCTGTGATTCATATTATTCGTTGGCCGTCTGAGTTTGGCTTAAGTGTTTGCGCTTTTTATTGATTTTAGCTGGATTTTTGGGTGCTACCAACGGCGACAACGGCCGCAATGTCAGCTTTGTTGCCATTCTTCTTTTATGGTGGCATGCCACGCGCGCTCCATATTTCACACACACACATCGCTGCTGCTGGGTGCGGCAGGCAGTTTGGTTTAAATGTGACACGCGATTCGCTCATAGCCAATGGCAATGGCGCCTTCTGGACACAACTTCGGCCGGCACCTGAACCTAATTAACCGACCTTCGTCTTCTGTTTGTGGCGCACTTTGCATGTTAAACTAATGAAAAGTTTCTTGAACTTTTACCCTCTCTCACACACACACACACACGTGATATATATGTGTGTATATTTTTGGGATCCGTGTTGCTTTCTTTAGTTTTTTCTTGGTATTTTTATGCGCGTTTAATTGTTTGTTTTGACGGCTCTCCACCCAAAAAAAAAACCATATTCAACTCGTACCGTTCGATAAATAAAATTCCTTTCGCATTTCCAAGAAAAACGTTGAAGCAGCAAACAAGACAGACAAATGAATTTTTGAATAGCATTCAACAAATATTTATTGCGTACTTTATGCAGTTTGGAATTTTATCTTGACTAATTTACATGCGCTTAGAAAGGCTCTGTTGACAGTTTACAGCTCTTTGAAGTTATTAAGTTGGAATATATGTACATATAAACGATTATAATGCCCCACAATACCCCCTCAGGGTCGACTGGCTACCGTTTTTTGTGTTTGTTCGCATCGTCATTTGACAAATCAGCTAAAAAAAAATTTTAAAAATCTGACTAAATTTAGCTGTCGCTTTGAGTCAAAAGCATTTGCATAAATTATATTTAAGTTAAGAGATCTTTATTATTAATTTGTAAAAACAAAAATTAATCAAATATGCATTTGTCAAATGGCGAAAAGCTTTTATTTTATTAGGCTTAATCATCGTCTTTTAAAATATGGATAAACCAAAACGAAACCTTGTTAAAGTTTTCTTGCACACTAAAAGCATTTGGGGATTACCGCAAAAATTCTGTTAAAAGTATTTCAAGGTTTCTATTTCAATTTGCGTTTAGAATTTCATTATAGAATTATCAAAATTTTTATCAATTAACATACAAAACGTGCAACAACAACAACTATAAAATGTTAAGAACATAACTGGATCTTTTTTAATTCAATTTTTATGCGATTTAAATGAACTCTGCAAAGATTGGGGAATGCAGGGGGCAGCGCTGCCTTGAATCGAGACACATTTTTTGCAAATACAACAACAAAATGGCACACGAGACAACGGTTGAGTGATTTTTAATGTATTCGTGACAATTATTTATGTGTGTGTTGCAGATAGCATTGGGTCATAAAATGTTTTAATGTTTTATTTTGCGTTGTTTTATGATTGTTTAATTAGGTAGCCTGTGGCGTTACCACGCCCCCCACACACACCCCCTTCACATACGCCCCCTTGCGGTGAATGACAAAACATTGTTTATGTGCTTTTTGCGTATAAGGCAAGTTTATTGTTCTAGACGCCATTTCAGATGCAAAATGCAAAAAATAAAACAAAAAACCCAAAGTAAATAGTACGAGAGTATGTAGTAGTAACCGAAGCATTAATAGGTTGCCATATCGCTTAAAAAAACAATTCAGAGCGTGGGCTGAACAAGTGTGAAAAGGAGACAACAATAAAAGAGACTGTTGCACTTGGTTAGGATTAGGTTGGGTTCGTTCGATCAGTTTGTGTGGGATGTTGTTAAAGGTGACACTGAATAATTATTGAGCTAACTTGTGAAATTGTATCTGAAAGTTTATCTGTTGGCTAAGTTGCCATATAAGGGATTTCTGGGAATGAATACAAGTGTTAAGTATACGACTTAGGCGAGCTATGATAGATAAAGAAAAAAAACAATGTTTATATTTTAAAAAGAAATTTTGATGATAAAACCTATTATCTAATACAGTTAGTATATTTTTTACCTATAAAAAAATTATCAAATAATTTTAAATCAGAATTTTTGTATTTTAATTTTTAATATAAGTCTTCGAAAGATCTGAGAACTACTCTTTAGCAAAATGTTCTTTAATTTTTTTTTTTTATTTTAAAATAAAATAAAAGTATTTTAGATTGATAAAAATCTTTTTAATTTTGGGAAAAGTTAAGTTCAATAAAAATTGAAAAATCAAGTTGGGTAAGGTTTTACTATAATAATTTACTTTGATAATTTTTTTAAGTAAATTAAAAAATTTTTTTAAATTGAAAATTCAAAAGTTTATTTTTTTCTGTGCATATACTTCAAAAGTTGCGATAAGTTCAGTATTATTAAGTTGTCATCGAAATAATCCTTAAGACAATAGCTTTATCGATAAAAATTAAGTTTTTTTTTAGATATCTACACTTTGTTAGATACCTTTTTTCCACTTTATTTCCAACATGTTGCGAAATTACTTGCTTAAGGTCACGTTTATCTGTGCACAATCTTTTAGGGCGCACTGTAGTCAGACTGGCACCTTGCAACTTTAGCGTTATTAAATTTAGGTAAGACATCATGTTCAGCCACCTTGAGCCGAGGCAGACAGTGTGAAATGCAAAATAAATATGACATTCGACTTGAAAGCATTTCCGCTCCAGCAAAAGTAATAACAAAAATAAGGGCCATAAGTCAACAACAGCAACAACAACAATCACAAAACAGCTAACTCGACAGCTTAACAGGCATTCAGACAATATTCTATACAAAGGTGCTGATAGATAGATGGAGCCGTGAAAAAATAATACAAAAAACCCGTATATACAATATCTGGTCATATTGCTCATACGCCCCGCTGTGCGGTGCATTGCAATAATGTACAGTTGAGGTAGAATCAAACTGATTGAGATGGGTTGGGATGTGATAGGTTGGGTTGGGTTGAGTTCAAGGTCAATGCCATTGGCATTGTGGTTGTAAAACAGCTGCAATCTGTGGCAAACCGTGCCTGCAGTCTTGTGTGCGCTCTTTGCCAATTAGTTGCCACAACTGCCAACCGAATTGTGTCTCATTAGCCGTAGATTAATTTTGAATGCATTCGCAATTTGACGTTGCATTTAGCAAGCTCAATGTGGGTGTTGCCAAAAAAGAAAACCCAACAAATTATGCCTCAATACTTTATCGTTTTGTGTTTGTATTTAAGGGTTGTTCTTGGATCTGCCTGCCACCCTTGGCGCAATGACGCAGTTAGCCCTTGACACAAAAAGCTTTACTGTGTTTTTGGCGCCAACCTTAGGTCAGGTTGCAGTTGCCGTTGATAACAGCTGCCAAAGATAAGCTATAAACAAACAAAAAATAAAACTGGAACACTTTTTCGAGAATGTAAAGTTGCCATGCGTGAATATTGTTAGGGTTTAGTTTTTTAAAAGCAACTACGAAACCGGTTTATCAATGAACTGCGACGTCAGCGGGTTTAAGGTCTGGGTTCTGAGTGCTAGTAGCACAATAGTTTAAAGTGCCAAATAGGATATAAACTTAATAGCTGAAAGCAAAGCAATCGAGCATGAATCGAATCAAACACAAACACACACACACACATGACAAAAACTATCTGTGAGATACACATGTGTATATTGTTTTGCCATTTCCTACACACACCACAATGCTAATCAGAGACAACAACAACAACAGAACAGAAGAGTGCGATCTAATAGCAAAACGAAACAATAAGAACAACGGGAACCACCAACGCCAACGCTTTAGTATAAACAAATTGCAAAGATTTTATGTATTTTACTTTTTCATTGTGCCTAGAACAATTTTATTTACCTTAATATTTGTTTTTTTCTTATTTATTATGCACAGTTTTTGTTTATGAATTTTGTTTGTGGGGGAAAAACAAAATCATTTTTGTATATTTTACGCACATTAAAAAAGATCGCGCTGTTTAAAGCCGCACGAAAATCGCGTGCGTTTCTGTCGTTGTGCACGCGGCTTTTTCGATTTTCAACTTTTGCACGCGCGGAAGCAACGAACGCAACTGAAACGAAAAACTGAATGAAAAGCACAAATATCTCACAGGGCGCAAGCACATAAAAAGAGCACCAAAGACAGAGAGAGCGAGAGCGAGAACGTTGAAACTTGTTTGTGTTTGGGCTCGTTGCCTACCTCAAACAAGAACAATAACAACAGACCAAAGCCCAAGCATTGCGACGCTGTTAAACACTGCACGCAGTGCATGGCGTTGCCAGGCTGGCATTCACATACAAAGCTTTTTTCACAAGACTTGTTGCTCTTGTTATTGTTATTGTTGTTGCTGTTCTATATCGCACCCGCTCGCACGTTAATTTCTGCATTATGAAATTGTTGCGGTTCGGGGGCGCCTTTAATTGTCCGACGATGGCTCTGCGTTTCCATTGAAACGCATTATGTTCATGTTCGCACTTGCGTTGGACTTTTCCATTCCATATTTTGTGGCCGTTGCAGTTTGAATGACGCGCTTTTAATTAAAATGTGCTGTCGCTTAGTGGAACGAGTCTGTAATGTGATGTAGACAAGCCGGTTTAGCTGCCAGTTCTGTTCGCATTTTATCTTAATTGATTTCATTCATAAATTTAAATGATCAAATGGCAGGTTGATCTTTGATGTTACACAACTTGAAATATATATCGAGACGTTTATGAATTTGCAAATTAAAATCTCCACTTTAGATAAGAACCCAATTTTGAAAGTTTTACAGAAGTGATGTTAAATTTAGCATCAAGGCTAAAAACTCAACGAGCAATTCTTCAAATAGTTTTAGTATTTGCAAGACTGACTGACAGACGGACCGACGGGTGGACGGACTATCTCCTCCACTTTCCAGACGCACAAAAACATTCCCTCCCTTGCTCTGAGAGACAGCAATGCTGACGGCGATTGACGTCAAACAGCAACAACAACGGCGCCGGGGATTGTGAGCCCCCAGTGAGGCAGGCCGAGGCACGTTCTGGAAATCAAATTAAGTATGTATGTATGTATGTATAGTAACTATATGGCGCTTTATAGTATAGACAAAGACGCATTGGAGAAGCGAACACAGCACACACACACACACACAACACTTTAACTAAATAGTCAAAAGAAAATTGCGGACAAGGCAAGATCGGCGGCGAAAGGCAAAGTAATACGTAAATGCTTAATGAATGTTGTTGTTTAAGGAGCAGCAAGAGGAGTAAGGGGAACGGGTGTCTGGAAACAGGTCGAGAGTGCAAATGAGCAGATGGTTTGAAAACTTATTCAAACTAACTTAATTTGGGGTAACTTCTTCTTCCAATTAATTAAAAGGCAGCCTGCAGTTGACGCATTTTTCCATTCCGCCGATGCCCGATTGGGAAAAGGGGGGCAATAAACAAAAACATCATGATATTGATTATAAACAAAACAACATTCGCACAAATTTATGTGCCGGCTATTTTTAATAGCTTTTAATCAGAATTTGCATTTACACTATAAAATATATATATATGCAAACGCGTACCACGAACCTGAGAAACTCAATCTACAAGTTTGAACACCGAAAAAAACAAAAACAAGAATTGCCAAAAACATTTCGATTCTATGACTATTCAAATTGCGTTCTCGATTCTGAGTGTGTTTGTTCGAGAGACTCATAAAATAGTAAATATATCATTAAAATGCTGAGCACGTTACTCAAAACTTATTTCTTTGTAAATGGCCACAACTGCAGTTTTGCATTCTAAAGGAATTTAGCGAGAAAATTGCATTTATTAATATAAAAGTTGCCTTTAAATTATTTTTACAAAATTCTGATTTAGTCGTTTATTGGGCAACAGGCCAGAATAATTAATTCTGTTTCAAAGTCTTTATAAGGAATCTAAAGATTGTTAAGGGACCCTAATTTTCATACATCTTATAAAGTTTAACTAATTTCTTTTAATTGGAAAGTGTGGAAAAGTATCTTTTAAGCACATTTGACTGAAAATCTCATATAAAACTATGAATGCAGTTTAAATCTGGAACTCAAATTATGTTTAAAAAGCCCCAACTTTTGAAAATCTTAAGTTTTTTGACAAAGTTACGGAAGTTTTGACCTGTTTTGATAAGTACATACTAGTTTCTTATGATTTTCCACTTAAAATCAATTTTTTAAACTATGAATACAGTCGAATTCAGACATCAAAATATGACAAACGATCCCCGTTAAATTAAAATCGGTTAAGTTTTGACAAAGCTATGACTTTTTAGTTTCTCTTTCTACACGAAGAAACCCCTGTTGCACATTTCCCAAGAAGTTCCTCATACAAAGTGCATTAAGTGTTTTTGTCTGCATACAGTTTAAGATGCATTGTCGTCTGGGTTGATTACTGGGTGTCTGGCCAAGGGTCAAAAACGTCGCACTCACGCACACAATTGAAAACACAACAACATCATAATCATAAAGTTGAGTATTATGGTTCTGTAGTTGTTTTTTTTCGGTCTGCCTTTCACTCGCACTAGGCCTGAGCTAAGGCCAAGAGAACTATTAGGCGGCGTCGTTGTTGTCTGCTTTGGTCATTTGCAGCGGCGTCTTGGGGGTTAATGAACGATGTTAAGTAACACTTAGAGAAATTAGATGCGAAGGTTGTAGCTTAAGGATCAGTTTCATATTAAGTTGTTTGAAGAACTTTTTTCTGTTAAATGTTGCTTGTTAAATGTTAAAGTTAGATATATGATTGGCCCCAAAAACTTTTCGAATATTTCTTAGAGTTTAGAGATCAAAGCCAACTTTTTCTTCAAGTGTACACTCTTTAAGCCCTTTATCGCTTCTAACCAATCAATTCTAATCAATTGATATGGTTTTTCTTAACTAGAATTCAATATTGTATTTAGGAAAGGGCGCGGGGGCGAGGGTGCCGACTTTACCTGATAATGTTGTCGTGGAAATATTAAACGGGATCGCATTCCAGCCGTATGGCTGCCGCTTGTTGTTGCATTCTTGGGTTGCGTTTGCGCCAACAGCGGACTCCGTGTTGTGGTCACAACCATTGTTTATTCTTGTTGTTTTTCAATACTGCAACACTATACAACACTGATAAAAAACGCACTTGAAACTGTTGAAAACAGTTCACTTGTTTTTCTTTTGTAGGATATTTATTTGGTTTTTTGTTATTGTTTTGGTTTTCAATTTACTTTCTTTGTCGATTTGTTGGCATTTTGCGAGCTGCTGTTAAATATTGTTGTTAGTTTCTATGCCCCAAAAACAAAAACATTATTCATTTGCACTTATTACTACAAAGGCACGAATAATTGGCATTCCATAAGAGGCGCGATTTTTCCAGAAACCCATAATAATAATCATAATCATCTTGCCCAAAATTCCTCTTCATTTGTATGAATGTCTGTGCATAAACGAAAAACGTTATTGTTATAAACAATTATCGCGCATCTGGTTTGTTTCTTTCTCTCCCCTTCCCTCCCGTCGAAAAGAAAAGTAACAAGCAAGATAAAAATGAAAGATCGGCTACTCAGAAACCAGAACAACAACAAACAGAACAGAAGACAACCGTTAACCAAAAACCAGACATTCGGACAATGAGAAAGGCTTACACACACTCCATCGAACCAAAAAAGATGCCAGAGGAGAGAACTGGTTTCTTAGCTGGTTTTGGATTTGGTTTTTTGTGCGTTGACAAATGTATCTAGCAGATATAGTGAATGCCATAAACTTGCTGATTATGACATACATATATGTTACGAATGTTGCCTTGACATTTTACATGCCACAAGTTCAGTTCGGCTTCCCCCCAACCCTTGTTTGCCCACGTGTGTTGTTGTTGTTGTTATTGCTCACTTCCGTTTGCATTGTCAAAGCTGTTCGCTGCATGCAATATTTAACAACTGGCTAATGAATTTCCGCTTGGCCAAATGCAAGGCGTTAACCGCTTTTTTTTAAAAAACCCACTCCCCTCTCTCTCTCTCTCCCTCTGTGTCTTTGTGTGTCTTTGGGTTAGTCAGTGTAAACGCGTTTTTTTGACGACTTCAGTTTAGGCGTCTTCTAATTGATTTGGCTTCACAGCCTACGCAATTGGCTTTAATTTTCCGAGCCTGTTTTATGTCGAAGAAACTGGTTTACTTGACTGTTTTAAAGGCGCACATTAAAGTCGTATTATGTAGATTTATGCACATGTTTTATATTTTTACACGAAAAGAAAAAAAACTCAAATGGTTTCTATGCCATTTTAATACGAATTTAGCACATTTTATTTTTGAAACGAAAACTTTTCTAGACGTCACAAAATTGTAACAATAAACATGAGATTTTTCTTGGGAAAACGTTGTGTTTTATTTTTGTATATTTTGTCGCATAATTTATGTTCATAATATCATTGAAATATTTGGCTAGTTTTTACGCACAGAACTCATTTGGATGTTTTCATTTACTTTTTTCGAGCATTCTTCACATATTTCACAATATTATTTAATGCTTTTATCTCTCGTAAGCGTTTGAACACACTTGTACGCAGCATACATATACATTTGTTTTATTTATTGTATAATATATATTTTATAGTGATTTATTTGAGCAAAAGTAAAACAATCGCGTCGTTGTCTTCGAACTGATGCGCTCTTTGTACTAAACCGTTGAGTGTTCGACACAAGACTGAACGATATTCAGTTGCTCAGCGCAGTTTGAAAGCGACTTTGCGAGTTGCCAGATCGCGCGAAGAGCGCGTTGATCATGGAGAGCGCATGTCTCTCTCTCTCTTTCTCTCACTTGGTGTGCAGCTCGCTTGGTTTGGTTTTAAGATTTATTTGCTTTTTGGCGCATTAATGTTTTGCCTTAATGCATTTTGGCAAAAAGGGGGAAGTTTTACATGCTTTTGTGCTGTTGTTCTTAAAATAAGCCCTGTCGGACTTTGAAGTTTACTTTTTAGCTTGTTGTTCCTTCTACATTTTTTACTTGAAAAACACGCAGATTGAGATATAAACAATAATCGCATTAGTTTACTTTGCGCATTTGGCTTTATACAATCTTTTTGTACGCAAAACAAATAAACAAATGCGTTTATATTGTTGACTGGCAAATGGAGATTTCAGGTTTTGGTTCAATGATTGAAATTGAATTTGAAATCTATTTGCGCAGACACGTGCAACACATTTGTTGTTTTTTAATTACTCGGTTCAAAAATTGTTGTGGTGCTTTTTTTTTGGTTTTGTTTATTAAACAATGTTGTGTGCAAAACATAAATGTTTCCAGGAAATTCTAAAGTGAGCGAAAACAACAACAACAACAACAGCAAAATATACTCTAATTATTTGGCGTGTTTTTCAAAAATTTGTGTTTATGCGTCTGGTTTTGATTACAAGGCAAGTCGATGCCATGAACCGCATGCTGCTGTTGCTGTTGTTGTTGTTGGTGGCGCCACCCACACGCACGCAGCTCAGCATCAAGTGTATCTGTATCTGTCAGATACATGTTCAAACTTAAAGTTGTTGAACTGCTCGAACGTCAGAAGGTCAATTGATAGCGTGGCCAATGCGCTGCATATTCTCACATTTAATTGAGTTATTATAGAAAACAGATTTACTTCATGCCATTTTTTGTTATGCAATTAGTTTGGCACAAACCAAAAGGCATCACAATTTACGTTTTCCTCGAAATAAATGCGACCAATTTATCATAATTTGGTGTGCCATATAAATCTGGCCCATCTGTCTTTCGATACTTTCGCTTTTCAAGTCAAAATGAGGCCAGGCAGCATCCGTCTTTTAAAGCAAAATTAGTCACTAAAATGTGTCAGCAGCTCTTTCAATTTGTTGGCCAAGTGATTAGCATGTATAAATGGTTAAATGCTCCAAAATACCCAAATTCAATTCTTTTGATACTCTTTAACTGCTGATTCATACACTCGCTGCAAAACAAATGTGTCTTCAATTACGCCTCTTGCCTATGTTTATGTATCTCGTATCTGGTTATCTTCTATACGGCATGAATGAGAATTGTATGACTTTCGCCTAAGTTTAAATTGCCCAGGCTGACTCATCGCAGCCGTGTGTATCAAGTCGCAGACAGAGCGACACATGCTGCAGGCCAAACAAGAAAGGTTTTGCAAGCTGACTCATTGGGGCTTTCATCTAACTCAGTCGCATTGGCGTCGTTTCCCAGCCTATTCAACAGAGCCCATAACTTAAATCAAGTCGTCCGTGGGAGAGTCTCTCTTGATCTTTCGCTCTTCATATCATTATCATTGGAATCCCATCGTAAGTTATTTTTTCGGTGTGGAATTTTCATGCGTAATTGATTTTTATGTGTAGCTTGCTTCACATTTTACATTATTTATATGCGAAGCGTGCTTAACACGTTTTATTTGATTTATTTATGCACAATTGGGTCATGTTATTTTTGAAAAAAAAATTCCACAAATACTTTACCATTGTGTAAAAATTTCAGATAAGACTTGATTTTTGGTAATTTGATTACAGTGCAGTGATTGATATTGATTGATATACAAATAAAGTGCGGGAAAAAGGCGATAGATAGGGAAAAAAAAGTAATTAAATGCTTTTAGTTTTCTCAAATGCTTGCAAAAAATTGTTCAATATAGTTATAAAATGTTTTTCAACTTATCTCTTAACAGTTTGCATTTTCATACAGCCTTTCATCATTATATATTTTTACAATTTTTTTTAATTCCATAATATTCTCATATTTCAGCCGTCAATCACAATACTTTGTGATAGACATATCAAAGATTAGAGGTATTCCTTTTCAAGCAATAAACAAAATATACATTGTAGTCATGTAGTCATTAGCAATCCATTAATATGATGTTCTAAGCTCATTTCAATGACTAATCTCAGATTATAATGCATAAATATCTTCACACTTGATACCTTCGGAAACAAATTGTATAAACATCCGCCTTTACAGCAAAGTTTTTGAGTTTCCTACTTTATGTCATATGCTAATGACATAAAATATACTATGTATACACCTTTAACCCCTTGAAACAGAAGCTATCCTTGAACCTGAACTACGTCAAAAGTTTAAAGATTTATGATTGTTTTATGCATTCGAATCCAGTGAAAAACTCACCCAACATTAAAAACCAAATTTAACCCAGAAGCAAATGACATAATTGTGTGTTATTGTTGTCTGTTTGCCACAAATAATTACGTTACGAGCGCAACGAATTGTAAACAAACAAGGGAAACTCGTAATGAATGCGACTCACCTTGACAGTGGGCAATAATTGAGCATTGTTGGTATCAACCTTCATGTTGGATGTTTTGGCAGCAGCTGGTTTAGTTTTAACCAGATCCTGATATTGTTGTTCAATTGTTGAAATTGCAAGTTTCGGTTTCTTTTTGTTATTATCTTTGGAGACGCAGCTCGTTAAAGATAAACGATGTGCGCTGCCAAAGCGAAAGGTGCCACCAAAACCACTCGCACCACCCGAACTAGTTCTTGTTCGGTGTGATTTATTGTTGTTACAATTGCTATTATCTTGGGCTTTTTCTTCGCTGTTGATATTTAATGTTGTTGTCTTTTTACACCACAAACCACTCAAACGATTGCCCATGCTACAGGTTTTATATGTATTTTTTAATATTTGTTCAACGCGCCAAACCGATTATGATAACGTTTTTAACACCCAAAGACACAACAATAAACAAAGCGTTACATTCTTAGCTGTCGCTAGAAGTTTGTTAACAATTAATCAAATGTATTAAATACGTATTTCGTATTGAAACGAGATATCGAACTTGAACTAAAACGCAACCGGCGCGCATCTCAATTCGGCAAATACTGAAAATGGAATTCTTTTTAAAAACCACAAAATGCCAACAAACACACACACACGCACACAAAGAAGAATGAAACGGTTGTCAGTTTTATAAGTAGCTTTTTTTCTGTGTTTTTATTCCATTTGTCTATATCTCAATCTGTGTTTGTTTGTTTATTTATATGTGTTTGTATGCCCGAGAGTACAAAAAAGTCGGCGTCATCGGCATCAACACAACTTTGTTAGTATTTGTTGTCGTATTTCAACAGTTCTCCAAGCGCTCAACTTCCTTTGGCCCGAACATTTGTTCGCGTACTAATCGATTTTTTTGTTGTATTTTTGGTTTTTGTCCGTACCGGTTAGTTCGTACACCTTCAACAACAGTCAGTTCTCAAAAGCCCAAAGCCCGAGCCGCCAGCGCAACCAAATTAATATGCTCAGAACTTATGGAATACTATATAGCTGCCTTTACCTGTGCTTTAACTCCAACAACAACAACAAGAACGTGTATATGATAAAAAAGGCAAGAAGCACTCACGCTCACGTTTTTGTTTCTGTTTGTGTTGAAGAGCTTGTCAAATAGTTTTAGAGGGAGAAGAAAAAAACACACAACAAGGTGTAAAAAAAAGCTAATTAACGCTTCTGCCTTGGGGGATTTTTGGGTACCCTAACAGAGTTGCATTTGAAGCCTATCATAAACGATCACTTGCATTTTTCAAACAACAACTTGAAGTTCACTTTCCTCAAGTCAAATGCATCTTATCTCTGGCACACGTATTACCCTTTCCCTTTAGACTATATGGGTCATGATGAATTGCTTTTAAATTAAAATGTAGCAGACTTGTTGACATTATCAGCACATCAGACTTTTCTGTATATATATGTGAACAAGTTGAAGCTAATCGTTGATAATTCGTTTATGGCATAACAGTTGCAAATGCATCTTGAAATCAATTAACCCTAGAAAGTAGCGCATACAAAAAGTCAAGTTTCAACGACGCACGAGCCATAATAAAAATCAAAACACACTTTGCCGATTATTCATAACGTCTTTTGTATATATGTATATAGCATTTGCCAGTCGTTAGCTATTGCGATTCTTGGCTCTCTTCCCACTTTTGTGTTCGGTTCGTGTTAAAATATTATTTATTAATTAATTTGACGCGTATTTTTCTACCTATTTACCACGTTAAGTTCGCTTATGGCCAGCCGGTTTTATGAAAGTCTCTGGGAGTGTCCTCTCTCTTTCTCGCTCTCTTTCTCTGTTTCCACACCCTTTTTTCTTGTATTTATTTGAGTCGCGTGAGGTGTGAGCTTTATATATGGTTAAATAGTATATGGAGACAGTATGACGATTGGACTTCTGTTTGTATTTGCAAAGCTTTTCGCTGTGGGTCAACACTGTATGCAAAATCAAGCAGAGAAGGAGAGAGAGGAAGTGAGGGAGGGAGTTGTGACGTGTGCCAAAGAGCATTAGCATTGAGTGCTAAACTTAAACTTTGACTGACCTTTTGGGCCATTACCTATTTATAGGTATAGGCCAACAATAATTGGGCCTTGCGAGTAGAATGAATGGAATTTGTGGAATGTATGGAACGTTGGTACTCACATTTCCGTAACTTCTCATGGTAGAAGGACTCAGATTGAAAAGTCTGCCCAACTGATGATGATGAGTGGGCGAACCATTGCTATTCGCTGGCGATATGGCTGCATTGATATCCGTGAACATGGGCGAATGATCTAAAGGAAAAGATAACAGTGAGTAAAAATGCAATATGTTGACAGTTGGGTAGACACACTTACCACCCATATCCAGTGCTGGCGACATATCCTTTGCAAAGGCAAACAAATCATTATTGTTGCGTATGTCCGATGAGTTAAGCGTTAAGCTGGGCTTGCGAACGCCCAGAAAACTCGATGAGGCTGAGGAGCAGCCACTGCTGCTACCATTGTATAACGATGGCGTAGTATTGCCTCCATTTGGTGTCACATTCGGCAACTTGTGGGACTCCAGGGGTGACGCAGATTTGGGTATAAAAGAGTTTCCATTTCCATTGCAGTTGTTGCTGGATGTGTGGCGCTTAAGAAGCGGCGCTGGTGGCAGCTGTGAAGGCGAATGCCGATATATATTGCTCGTTTGGGCATGAGGCAGTGTGATTGAATCACCCTGTTGTTTGGGTATTGCCAGACGCAAAGTTTGCCTGGCTGCTAGCCTACGTGCAGGCGCAAATTTATTTGCAGATGCCTGGCTGCTGCTGCTGTTGTTGTTGTTTGTGTTGGCAATGCTGTTGGCATTGTTATTGCTGCTGGTGGTGTGGTGAGCTTGCGCTGCCGTATTCACCAGCTGTGGTGAATTCATTTTGTTTACGATCGAGTGAGCGTGAGAGCGCGTGAGAGAGCAAACGCGGCGTATGCGCAATTTTTGTTGTTTCGTTTTTATCAATGAATTTTGTGTTGTACTATTGTTATTGCTGGCGGGCGTTTCATTCAACGTCGCACTGCAGTTGCATAATTTCATAAACAAACAAACTCAAAAATAACTGAAAACCAGAGAGAAAACAGAATCGGAGGAGCAGCAGTTAAAAACTTGACTTGCAATTTGTCGGCGGGGGATTTTGTTTTTTATTGAATTATATAAAACTGCATGATGCCTTGGGACGTGCCCCTGTCTCGCTGTCAGCGGCGTCTTCTTCAGTTGTCTCCCTCTCTCCGTCTGTCGGTTTGACCCACTTTTTCAGCGAAGGCAACTGCAGCCAACACCTTTTCAGTTATTTCTTTAAAGCACACACACAGACACACAAGCACACACTTAATTTATTATTGCTTTTGACTTTTTTATATATATACGTTCTTTTTTTTATTGTTTTGATTGTTGTCGTTGTCGTCGTTGGTTTGAACTTGAGCTTTACTTGGTCGGCTTTAATTTGAACGCGACACGGCGACAATGGAGGGGATGGAGGGAAATGGAAGAATATGTCTCAGATTCTGGCACTGAGAAATCGCGATGTTGCGTTGCTTAATTTTCGTGACTTGCGTGGGAGATGCCATAATAGTCCATATGCCATTTAATAGCGTGTTTAATCTGTAATATTATATATATAGAGGGACAGAGAGGGAGAGGGATATAAAGTTATTTTAGTTTAAATTGCAAACATGAAGTTCGTGGAAACTTAAATGAATCTTATTGTTTAGTGTACGTGAAAAAGTGCGTTTGCTCTTGAGACAAGACAACTTTTGACCTTGAAAGCTCTAGAAAAATAAGGTTGAATGGAGCTTTTAAAGTTGATCTTTAAGAGGTTGAAGCTATGATAAGAGATAAGACGTATTCTGCAGTTGAGCTTTTATATAACAAAGCTCAAGAGGACGAGATCAAACAACGGAAAATTTCTTTATAAAAAAAGATCTTGGATGAAATCGATTCACATATAAAGACTTGCTGGAACATGAAAGATCAATATACAGAAAACTTCGTAATATGAAAGATTTGTTAGCCAAACTGACTTCAAATCCTTATAATAAATCAACTGTCAGCAAAGTGGAACTAATTAAAATCTAACATGTTAAGCATTTGCATAATTTCAACTTGATTAAAGCTTAAACTACTTTTGAATCTAGTTGATACCAATTAAGACCCAGTTAAGATGTTAAATATGCATGGACAACAACCAAAATTCCTATAAAAAAAAAATCTTATTTGTAAGATATCATTTTCGATGTAATTCAATTCGAAGTGCTTGTCAATTTCCTTTTGGGTGCAGTTTTGTGTATTCAAATCAATTGCCAGCCAGTTGACAACTAATTAGCAGCGATGTCAGTGCTGCCTGCAACAGATTGAATGTCAAACGATTGCCTGCCACAAATAGATGATGGATAGTGTCAGGTTCAATTGTCAAATGTGACAGCGTGACATGGCCTACGAGAAAAAGATACACACACACACACACTCACATGTATCTAAAATGCGTTTGCAATTCTTTTTATGCTGCACAATTTGCATAGCAAAGCGGTCGGCCTTTGGCGGCAAAATGCGATTTGCCCATACGAAGCTGAAATTTCTGGCATATTTGCACACGGATTTACAATAAATTGCAATTATGCAAATGAAGCGAACAGCGCGAAACGAGACAAACAAAATCTTTTAAAAACACAGAAATATTCTAACATTAATCACTGAGATTACTTGGGCACAATTTAGCAATTATGGATATTGACGGGGCGTGTCAATTGGGCACTTGATAAATGATGTTAAAGCTTAACCAAACAAGTCGCTTTTGTCAGCTGTGGGTCAAGTTCAGGCATTGAACAAGCAGCCTCATCTAGAAATGTCTACTTTCGATATTTCAAACTCAAAATCAACTCAAAATTAAGCCATGGCAACGGAACGTCTTCAGATCAAACATTTACGCTCATTCATGGAGCTAACACCACATGATCAGGAGCGCTGTCTGGAGAGCTATCGCACGGAACCAATGGAGGAGAAAAATATACTCAACAAGTATATCAAACGCACGGAACAGTTGAGACAACATGCTCGAGAGGATGCTGTGGATAATGAATGCTTTCTAGGCTTCGATGTGTTTCCCATGAACTTCAAATTTAGCACAGTATTGTTCTGTTTGTGTGGTGTGACACATCATTCCTACTATGTGCTGTATGTGAATGTGATCGAGGATACCAAGCTGGAGAGCTTAAGTCAGTTCATATGCGATCTATTGGCCAATATTATCACTGTTGAGGTGCCAAAACTAAAGGAATTCACACTCAAGTTCGTGCTGTGCCGCAATAATCCGCTGAACAATGCTGTTTTCAATCTGTTCTCACAATCGACCCGAACATCGAGACTGTTCAATACGTTTCCCTTTATACTGGAGACGAATGTGCTGAGACAATCGCATTTGCATGATCCTTATGTGCAGTTGGCCTGGCTGGAGATAATGCAGGGCAACATACAACAGAATACGGTGCGAGAGATTTTTGATAGGCATCGCGAGATCGCTGTTGCCAAAAATAATACAGCTTTGAAACTTTTTGTGGATGACTTTTCAAATTTGGCCAGGGATTTGCTGGACTCGAGGTTTTCGGTGAATCTGCGTCTGTGCACCATGGAGCGTATTGACTACTTTGAACAAGTGATACGCGCTCACATGAAGACCTTTAAGGATCGCGTAATATCTCGCTACTTTCTCTTTGAACTAATTCGAGCCCTTGTTCACATATATGGCCTCTAAGTGTATACAAATTTCCCAGTTCAACAAATTGTAAGTGTCAACAAATAAATAAATCAGAAGTATTCTTGTCACTGTATTTGCTTGTATAGCGCTTTTGACACACGCGCAGCAACAGTCAGGATGGCCGAGTGGTCTAAGGCGCTGCGTTCAGGTCGCAGTCTACTCTGTAGGCGTGGGTTCGAATCCCACTTCTGACAAGAAACTTTTTTACATTTTTTTTATTCGCTTATTTTTTTTTAATGCGAATTTTATAGTATGTAAAGTTTAGCAATTAGTGAGCTCCTTACAAGTTGAATAGCCTACAACACTTTAAAAATCAAAACACTTTAACTGCCTGCCATAAAAATAAAAACTTATCTTTGTCGTTTATAGTTCGCCTGCCATTGACAACGCATTAAAATGCATTAAACGTGCTTCAAAAGGGCTTTCGAATACTTTTAAGTGAGCTCAATTTACACGCGCCAGATATATATAGTAGAGAAGGCTTATCAAATAGCATGGACTATGATTCTATATATGTATTCATTTATATACATTTGCGGTACGTGTGAACCTGAAGTTGAAATTTTACCTGCATTTATCGCCTGCTTAGATAATAGCATTAAATGGTTACAGATAAAAAACAAAAACAGCTCAGACCTTGTCCGACAAATGTTTTGATTTTGTTGACGCAGCGGGTTTTATATTCCCGCAGACCTCAGCAATAATTATCGAATATATATAATAGAACAGAACTGACCCAACAAATATGGCATTGAGCTCGTGCCCTGAAAATCGCAACACTCAATTGTGTCAACTGTCTCGTGCTGCTTTTTTGTTTGTTTATAAACAAATGCGCCAGAAGAGTATTGCAATAACATATATATATTATAATGGTGTCAGTTTCATATAACCAAATCCATTTGTCACAACACATTATAGCAAAACCACTTGAACACCTTTTTTTTATACCCTAAGCCCATAAATTGGGTAAAACAGGGTTTATTGGTTTTGTGCAAAAAAAGGAACATACAGAAGGAAGCATCCCTGACGTCATAGAGTATATACAGTCGTTTCTGGATATAGTGAACTAATTTTTACCAGGCCTGTTCACTATTCTCAGATTGTTTATTCTTTCGAGACTCACATTTTTTGCTCAAAATACACATTTGTGTATGGAAATGCAAGAGTTCAAATTAATTAAATAAAGTAAACTAACTGCAGTGCACAGGTATGCTTTTTATTGAAAGAAATCGCGAATGGATGTTTGCTTTCTGCATTTAGAAACTGATTTTTGGACCGCTTTTCCGCGTGACTGCCAACGCAAACACACATAGAAAATACAAAAAACTTAAATATGCATTAAAACAATGTGATAATTAAACATTTTGATCAAAATCGCTTAAAATGTACTGAAGATATCGCGAATTAAAGAGTATGTCCTAGTCGAGATCTCACCACTAAAGCCTTATTTCCTGACTTTAGATTGAGATGTCGGTACGATCTTTTTGACATACGATACACAAATGTTTTTAAACGTTTACTTATCTTAACTTAGAGAGAGAGAATTTCTCGCTGGAAAAACTGATTGCACAATAATATTTGTTTATGCGCTTTGGATTCCAAAAAACAAACAGAAAAAGTTCAATGGCAATGCGGAAAAAGTGTTGTTGTACTACGTTCATGTCAAAACAAAAATTTTCATGCCATTTGGTTTTTTCGCCTCCCCAAGATAAACAAACAATTGGAAATTGCGCATATTGCATATTATAGCGGAAAACTTACTATCGGAAAAGCACACAAACACATGCACACACATACTAATGTACAACTATTAATAGTATTTTTAGAATTTTTACACTTGTCGGCATAAAGTCAAAGCATTACTTTAATAGAAATACTTTTGAACAATGCGTAGCTTTATGTTTAAACTTATAACTTACAAATGCATTCGATTGTGCTCGAACCAACGGAAACTGAAACTGAAATTGAAAGCGTTACAATTTTGAAATTTATGCAAAACAAACAAAAAAGCCTAATGAACTTTTTACCACTTAAACATAAATCATGGGAAAATGTCGCCAAGTGACGAAAAACTCATTAAAATATTTGAGTTAAGTAAAAATATATCCCACAGCGATATATTATATATGTTAAGCCACAACAACAACAAAAGCGACCGCTTTTAATGAGAGTGTATTGTAAGAGATAGGGAGAGAGAGAGACTTAGTGTCTCTGATGACACGCCTCCATTAGCTCCCAGAATGCGGGTTAACCTCATTTGTTTTTTTCAAAAACTCTTTTCAGGGCGTTAAGTCTTAAGAAGCAACAACAAAATGTATAAAAAACAGCTTATTTACAAGCAAATCGGTAAATGTTCTTTCATGATTTATCTCTCTCTCTCTCTCTCGCTAATACGATTTTCTCGGTGCCCAGCCCCAGTATAAACGGTGAAGATAAGATTTATCTTGAGTGAAATATAAAATGTTGTCGGCATTTGTTCACACAAAACAGCAGATCAAATCGGTTGAAATTGCAATTACAATGCCATAAAATTGCATTTAAATTATATATGTTTAAGAGAGTTGCAAGCGTGCAATAAATATACCGCTTATTAGTTAAGTAACTAAGTCCCATATATGGACACAAATTAACAGTTCCCTTGTATTAGCAGTTGCTATAAAATTAAATTTATAGCAAACTGTGCACAGGCTAAGCAGTAGCTGTACATCAGCGTTAGCTCGCCTCATGCCAACAGTCAGGATGGCCGAGTGGTCTAAGGCGCTGCGTTCAGGTCGCAGTCTACTCTGTAGGCGTGGGTTCGAATCCCACTTCTGACAAGAATTTCTTTTTTACAACCTTTTAACTTAACAAGATCTTTTTCCTATTTACAATAAATCTTACAAAATATACTGCACCGTAAAATGAAATTACTTTTAAAATGGCTTTGTTTTGCACAAAAACACATTTAAATGGCCGGCACATGTTTTGTGTGTTTTGTTTTGTTATTCAAATCGCAATATGTACATATGTGTGGGTGTCATCTGCTGGACTGATGGAAAACAGCAGCCACACACAGTTGGGCTTTTTTAATGAAACTTTGTTATGGAAAAATTAGCGAACATTATTTAAATCTGCCAATAATCAATTTGATAACCAGCACTGTTTGTTTTGTGCTAACAACAATTTAATTACGCGTTTAATTTATGTACACTTTAATGTATGTGTGTGTGTTTGATCGATTTATCTGTGCTTGGCATCTTTGCCCTTATTCTCCACACATTATTTGACTTTTATGTTTGATTTTTATGCGCATCGTCTTGTATTGATGTGCAATTAAACAAAAGCCAGACAGCTTCGACATGTTTATATTGTATACAATACATTGTATAGACATTGTTTTCTTTTGTGTGTGGAATAAAAGTATGTGTATATATATTTTTGAATATGTGCAACTTACACAAAACGCAACTCATAATCACACAAACGCCGGCAACGGTCCGAATCTCGTGCGGCAGATAAGCAACGGAAGCTGTGGCTGCTTTTTGCTGCTGCCGCTGGAGATGAATGTGCGAATGTGGATATGGAGAATCTTTTTGGATGCTGTTGACGGCCCTGTGTGTATGTGCTCTGGTGTCTCAAATTCCTTCAAGTCAATCAACCCGTCAGCTCTTCTTCTTGTTTGGCTTTTGCCTTTTGCAGCTTGTTGTTTTGTTATTGTTCTTGTTCTTGCTGCCCACCAAATGACGATCGGACTGTTTCCGTACGTAATGTAGTACGTTCACATATGTATATTTTGGCGCTGGCGTTTTCTATATTTATAGACACATGGAACACACATAAAAATTCAACGTAAGATTTCGTAATTGCATACCACAAAGCAAACTACAAAATGCGCAAAAGTATTTCAACTTCCAAAATGGAAACCATTGACAAAAGGATTCACTTGTGTTGCGTTTAAGACACTAACAACAACGCACGTATGCATGCACAGTAGGTAACTAACTGGTGTAAGCGTACCGCGGCGCGTGTCTGTAGTTTTCCGTTAAAACAAATATCTCGAACCGACGCGTTGCGCTTTATGCTGTTGACTGCAGCGGCAGCAAAGCAACAGGCAGCAAAGCAAACTCAAAGTAAGCCGATCAAACACAGAGTTGAACAAAGTGCAGGGTTGTTTCGGTTTGGCAGTGCTCTCTCTTTGGTGCGCGCGACTGACGACGTCATAGCTGTTAGCTTCTGATAGCGAGCGTTTTGTTAAACACTTGTGACGTAAAGCTTTGTGCTAGCGGCTAATCTTCTAAGCAGAAAACATGAAATGATCAGAGCAAAGAGAAGAAGAGAGTGAGCGCACAGTCGGTTATAGAGAGTGAGAGCGAACAGCGATTAGTTGCTTGTTGTGTGGTGTGCCATAAAGTTTTGTTTTTATTTGTCTTGGCTTCTTCACTTCTTCACACACTGACACAAATGCGTGGGCAGATCACACAAACACACACACACTAGCATCGAGCGCTCAGATGTCAGACAAAAGCTACGTTTCAACTGCTGCACGTGCAGCGCAAATGCCATAAACAAAACAAAAAGCAAAAAAAAAAAAACAAAAATGTCAAGAGCTGTTGATGAGGAAAAAACAAAAATATACAAAATTGCATGGCTAATTAAATTTCTATTAGGCGAATGGTGCACAAAAAATCAAACATGTTTTTAAAATTTTGTTTCGGTTCGCTTTCTTTGTGCCTGTCTGTGAGCTCTCGCTTAAACATTACGTATACGCCCCCATAAAATTTAATATATGTGTCTGTTGCGGTTATTAAAAAGAGCACACAGAACAGACAAACCATCTATAAGAAGAAAAAAAAACATCAACAACAACAATGAAACCTGTTAATTAACTCTGCTCAAATTTGGCATAAAATGTCGCGACGGCTATCGCTAAGCAAAACATAGAAAAAAGAACATTGATTAATGCTTTCAAGCGGTCAAAGTGTGACTCCAATTGTTTGGCACAACTTTGAACTTGAAATAGTATATTGACTTTGCTTCCACTTCTGATGCGGGCGGTTTTTGACTTAAGCCACACAATGCAAAACAAACATTCATCTTTTGGGTTGCTTATTGCATTAAGATATGATTAGATTATTTTGGTTTTAGAGAAATAAATTGCTTTTTAATATTGTTTTAATCAAGTTTGATTACTTAAGCGAACTCTAGAAACACTTGGATTTTATGCATAGTTTTGGCTTAAAAGAAGTTATGTTCTTAGATTAAAAACATGATCAAGAACATTAACTTTTTAAAATCGTTTGAATTTTAAATAAAGTCAAAGATGTTTCGCGTAGAATGCGATTTCTACTTAGAACTAATGCATTCATTAAGCGTTTAACAAGAAAATCTTGCAGCTAAATTGTCAATATAAAATCGAAATACAACAATAATCTAATCCTGCTCTGGTTTTCAAACTGAATGCAATGGAACTTTTTAACCAATTTGTGTTTTGGAAAGTTTTGAAGAATCTCTTCTTCGTCTTCTTTAACTTCATAGAATGATGTTTATTAACTGCAATCTCATAACTATTTATCTGTTGCAGTTGTTGTTGTTGTTGTACTTGTTGACCCACTTAGCAGTGGGCCATTGTAATGCTAATTTACAAGCTCCAGCCGCGTTGGCTGCACCCACTGCATTTATTGCCACTGCCACAGGCAGCAGCTCCACCCGCCTTGCAGTGTTCCATATATTGTATTTGAATAAATGATGTTTTTTTTCTTTTTTTTTTTGTATATTGTGTCAAGCTGACAGTAGCATAAATTTTGATTGATGACCATTGATTGACATTCGGGCAATTTGCTAATTTTATTTCAACTACTTTTTTACTATGTGTTCTTTTTATGCCCTGAAACCCATTAAATGGGTAAAAGGGTATAATGGCCTTGTGATTATGAATTATGTAAGAGACAGAAGGAAGCATCTATCGGCCATAAAACCATAATTTTGGAGATGAAAATTAAGTAAAAATTGCGTTTTTAGATTTAAATGCAACCAATATAAGACCTTCAGACAAGATTTTAAGGTATTTTATTTGAAAATCAGTTTTGGCAAGTTCTGGCAATTAAAAGATCTGTCAAACTAACAATACCACTTTTGTTTTTCTACAGGATTTTTGGATGAAAAACAAATAAAAATCGTTATTATTGATTCTAGAATTGAATGCAGTTTTATATAAGATCTCAAGACAATATTTTTAGGTACTACATTTCAAATTCGGGCTAGCTTTGACACAGTTATCGCAATCAAAAGTTGTGTCTAACTCAAAAGTCGATTCCACATTTTCGGGATGAAATTTAAGGTTAAACCGCGTTTCTAGATTTAAATGCAGTCTTAAGTTATCCAATCCTAAGTCTTGTCCCACACTTGTCTTAATTAAAAGTTGTTGGGAATGCTTTTTTGCAGGGTATCTTCTTGTCAAGTTTTTTCGCTTCAAACATTCTTACTTGTCTTTTATTTAGACAAAGTGTTTAGAAATGGGTCAGTTGTCTAAGAACTGTTTTTTCTGTGTGTATTTGGTGCTATCATTAATCACAATAAAATGTTGTACATTTTTACGCATTTGTTGAGGTATGTTGGCTTATGTGTGTGTGTATGTGTGAATTTATGGATAAATAACGCTGTAGAGTACTTGTTTTTGCGTATTGAAAGCTTAAACTTTAATTAACTTTAGCTGTCAGGTCAGCCAACTGATTAACATATACTGTAACTACATACATATATAAATGCCTATCAAATGTCTACAATCAAGCTATAAAAATGAAAATATCATTCGACGAGGCCTGCCTCAAAGTCAAAGTGGAGCAGCAGCAGCAGCGGCAGCTAATTGAAATGCATTGAAAGTGCGTGCGACCAGCGTGTAAATGCAACAAGTGGCTGCAGCTGCTGCGTGTGAAATGTCAACAGCATTGGATCATTGGCCAGGGAGCAATTTGGCCGCTGGCCAGTTGACATTTGCCGGTGGCATAAACGTATTATTCGACTATAACTTAATTATTTTGCATAACAACAACAACAATTAGTGGGTGGCTTTTTTGTTGCATAATAAATGCGTATAAATATAAAAAGTGACACTTGCCAATTGGCAAAAACTTACTCAAAGTGATCTATGTATTTGACCTGATTCCGCACATAAAAGTAACTTTTTATGATTATTATCATTTTCGAATAATAATAATTGTACAAAATATTTCGACTTGTTAACATTTTGAGTTGTGTTGTTTCAGGTAGACACACACACACCTTTCCATGACGAGACGAGAGTGCAATTTGTCTTTGCCTTTGGGGCGCCACATGCAATATTTCATTCATGCATTCGCGTAGGCAGCCCAAGTTCAAAAGTGTTAAGTGTGATTGGCCAACATTGTTTGTATGTTGTGCACATGGTGTATACTTAATGTCGTGTCGTGACGTGTCAGGGCTGCCAGCACTATCGTATCACAGAAGCCCAGCCAACAGTCAGGATGGCCGAGTGGTCTAAGGCGCTGCGTTCAGGTCGCAGTCTACTCTGTAGGCGTGGGTTCGAATCCCACTTCTGACAAATTCTTTTTTCACCAATTTTTTTACATTCCTTGCATCATTTGTGGATCATCCAATTCATATGCAAGCTAAGCACCACTTTATGCTTATCATTCCCGATCTCTTTACAATGGAAAGCACTTGTTTGCAGTCGTTTGCAGTCAGTTGTTAATGTGTTGCGTTAGGCGCCATTAAAAATTACAAGTAAATCAATTTATGTGCGCTTAATTGTCAATATTCTAATCACATAATCTGTTTGCCTTTAAGCCAACAACAGTTAAGACCACACACACAACTGACACTGTGATGATTAGAATCGCGGTCTGGCATCGCCGAGACGACGACGACGCCGTCAATGGCACAACTAATCATTCATTCAATCAAACTACAGAAATACAAAAAAAACGATCAGTTGACCGTAATTCAAACTTAACTGCATCCAAATTGGCTCAGCAGACAAGTTTTTTAGTGCTTTGTTAAAGGGTTCCATGCAATTATTCTTGAGGATAATCATTGGGACATTGATGCGGTTATAAAAAAGAATAACTATTTGTAACTAAGATCGTAAAATGCAATTAGTTGCTTTGAACTAACAATTAGTCGGTTCAAATTCCAGCTTGCTTTTAATGACGATCTGCTGGGAATCCATAATAAAACAAGTGAGAAGGCTCTAGTCGGGAGATCTCGACTAGGACATACCCTTAACCCGTTACGTTAGCTTAAGTTTCGAATCTGGAATCTCTATAAGTCAGAGATGTTTTCTTCTGTCTGTTACATACTTTTTCACAAAACCATTAAACTCTTTTAACCCATTTAATGGGTTAAGGGCATGAAAACATTACCCCGACTATTAAAAGAATTTTTTTAACATTGACAAGGCGTTAAGCATTGAGGCTGGTTATAAACTGGCTGTTGAACAATTGACAAGCACAAAAAAAGCTCTTTACACAATTTAAATTGACATCTTAGTAAAGAAAAAAATATGAATGATGTTTGACATGACGACGACGCCTTATCTGCAGTTTATTTTTTTCTTAGAGTTTGCGAATATTTATAATTTTTTTGAATGAGCAACTATTGAAATTTATTGCATTCACAAGTTGGCAATTGATTGGCTTTTAAATAGCAAATTAAACGTGCTTTTCAGCATGTTTAAGAATTCTTGTCGCCTCTTCGCCCCGCGCTGCTGTCCATAAGGCTGCATTTAACACCTGTGGCTTTCGCATGTAATTGAAAATGAATAGCTTTTAACACTTTTAATAAGAATTTTGAATAAGTTTTTTTTTGCTGCAGCCGCAATTTATGACATGTAATTAAGATAAGAAATATGATGTATTTAAAATGCGTGCAAACCAGATACTAAGAGTTGATCGTTGATCGTTGATCGTTGAGCATGTGAATGATACGAATGATAATCACCTACACATAAAAGCTCAGCGTTGTGCTTCGATCTCGCTTTTTACCTGAAGTCAAAGCTTTTATATAGAGTGTATACCACCCTAAAATGTATATAACACTCGCACTCTTTACACACATGTATTTTAAGTGAGCGAGAAAGCACAGAGGCGCTCGCAGCGAATCCAAGCTTATGAAAAAATGAACAAACCTCGTGGTGGCATGAGCTTTGAAAGAGCAACGAAAGCGTCGACAGCCCGAAAGCTTTACAGTACGTTTTTACATTCCACTCCAAATGACGCAGGCAAAACTTTTGGCAGTCTTTGAGATACCGTGACGTAGCTTAGACAGCACGTAAATCAGGGCCAAGCAAGAAGCCATTTGCCCAAAAAACCAAAAGAGAAACCACAAAATCAAACAAATACTGCAGCTGCACAACAACAATTGAATCGAAAGCTCTTCAAGAACAAACACTGATAATCGTGCCAGGCAACTGTTTAACACAACGTGTCTTGTAGCGTGCAGCAAGGTTATTCAACTCACAACTGTGGCTCTCTAAAGATCGGCAGGTATGTATGTCATAAGCATAGTGTTAGAGCAATGTATTTGATAACAATAACAATAACAATCACAATGTAGAAAGAAATAACAAACAGTCAACAAGTGTCGTCGCTGCATGCCTGCTGCAACCTTCGCAGCAATTGAGGAAGGCGAAAAACGCAGCGAGGCAAGAAGCGTCGGCGTAAGCGTTGTTCTAGCAGAGCTTTTTATATGTCTGCGTATGTGTGTATGTCAAAAGCTTTTCGTCATGTCATGTGAAACAAAGCTGGAACTGCAGCAGCAGTAGCGGCGGCGGCGACGGCGTCTTGTTACTGCCCGAAAGCTGCGCAAGAGAGCGCTAAAGCTTTTAACTTTTATTTCTATGTATGTGCGTGTGTGAGCGTGTGTATGTTTGTTTGCTCTCCCGACTTTAAGACTTGAGCTGCGTAGATAAGTAAATAATTAAGTCTATGTAAACATTCAATTACAATTTATATCTAAGTACACATAAAAATTTCTTTACTTTTTGAAGATTTCGTTACGCATCACAAACAATGAGCGATCTTCGCATTTGCAAAGCGATGTCGCTGCATCCCAGCGCCAATCTCATGTCACCCATATGTCTAATGGGCTGCAATGCGACTGAGGCGGAGCTTCGTCGTTTTCCCGTCCATGATATTGTTCGGTAAGTGCATATTGCTTTAGCTTTAATTCAG
The DNA here is from genome assembly GCA_018152965.1 of Scaptomyza pallida. NCBI lineage: Eukaryota > Metazoa > Arthropoda > Insecta > Diptera > Drosophilidae > Scaptomyza > Scaptomyza pallida. The sequence goes on from JAECXP010000238.1 coordinate 4,020,822, forward strand.
TTAATCGGCCTTTCTGCCGATCTACATTTCAAAACCTGTTTATATATGTGTGTGTCTGTATGTATGGATATTTGAACCGAAAACGAAGCTTTGTGCGCATCACAAATTCTCTTTTGAGCATTTGCATGTATACTAATAATATTCCAGACAAAACTTGCCTATTGGCAAAGGAGCTTTATTTTTTATTTTTTGCTCTGTCAAGTCAAAGGTTATTGAACTGTTCTGCTGCGCCCGCATCAACATCATAGAAAAATTTCAATGCCATGGCGAAAAAAGAACAACAACAACAAGCTTTACATATTTGTATTGCAATTATGCACGTTGTGGGTGTGAGAGGGAAACAGCATAAGAAGCTGCGTCGCACACACACACACACCTACACGCACATGGATATACTCCCCTTTTGGTTTATTTTTAAACTCTCTTGCTCTCTTTGGTTAATGCATTTAGCGGCGCACTCTGTTGGCCGTGAAGTTTTGTTTTGTGTGCAGTTCTCAGTTAACAAAGGAGTTTGAAGTGTACGTAAAAAGTGTTTTAATAAAATAATATTAGTTAATTATCTCTAATTTAAGAGTAAAAGGTTCATCACATCAATGTTTTTATGTACATAGCTTTAACTGTTGCTTTTCAGAAAGCAAATAAACAGCAAATATTCTTGTTATTGTTTTCGGATGAGGGGGCGGCATGTGAGGTGTAGTTGAACGCCGGCAACAAGACGCATAACAAACTTCCGCCCTGAGCGAGAGAGAGATGCAAAGAGAGAGAGAACAGCGAAAGCACACACACACAAAGAGTTTGTGAGAGTGCAGCGTGCAGAGCATAAAAGCGCTTTTTGCAGCGACAACTTTTTGGCGGCCATGGCAAGAACTTTGCTGTCTTTTTTTTCATTAGCTTGCATACAACTTCGTGCGTAAGAGCGAGACGGGATCTAATTTTAAAGCTGCACAGTAAAAGCACTGCCAAAAGAACGCAACTTCAATGCAGCGCTGTTACAGTAAACAAAGAACTTCCGAGGCGATCGCAACGTTAAGCAGCAGCAGCGCTTGACAAATTGTATTTCGTGGTAAATAGTTTTCGACTCTAGACAAAGAAAAAGCATAGAAAAAACAGTTATGTTTATTGTGCAAAAAAGCTTTCTCTGACTTAAAGAACTTTTTACGCAATCGTTGACCCAAGCTTAGCGTACATTTCTAGTCAGAGAATCGTGCGCTCTCTCTCTGAAAAAACACACACACACTTACAGAGTGATAAAAACATGCTCATGTTACTTTAACAATTGCAGCTGCAGCCAGTGGCTTCGACATTTTGCAGTAAGCGACCAACTAGTGAGGGCACTCGGCGGCCTAAACAAGCTGCGCATCTGCTTTAGGCATTTTAGCCAGCGAAAGGCAATGGCCAAAACGCGCATCAAGACGACGCCGTTGCGTGGTTCAAAGCCAAATAAAACCGAAACAACATCTGCCACAACAACAACTGAAACAATGGCAACAACATCTGCAAATCCAATGGCAGACAGCACAACAATTGAACTCGTCGATGTCCATGTGAGTAGAAGAATTTAAAACCCAAAAAAAACAAACACAAACATGAATCATTTTGAATATTTTGCAGAGTTCCACTGACACAAAAGTACAAACTGTATCGAAGGAGATGTCGGTGACGACCATAACACCCGTACCACAACGTTCCCACTCCATATGCTCATCCTCATCCGTATCCAGCGATGTCCAATCCATAAGCTCCGACTATGAGGCGAGTATGCCGCTATCCGCTTTGGTGGATGCACACGCTCTCAATGGAGCCGGCAAGGCAACAATGACCAATGGCTTGGGCAAGAAACGTAAACTGTATTTGATAACCGAGAAGTCGGATGAGAAGAATGGGAATAGTGGTCAGACCAATGGCCAGAAGCGCAAGATGTTTGTGGTGGTGGAGCAGGAGAAGGATTCAACTGGCAAGAAGCTAATGATAGTGACAGACAAACCAAAGGCGAATCTAACACAGCATTTGGAAAAGTTTCTACCCGAGATCCTGAGCTGCATACAGGGCAAGGAGCAGAAGCAGGCGCAGGCACAAGAGCAGGCACAGGCACAAGCAAAGGTGAAGACCCAACAACAACAACAACCAACGATTAAAATCCAGCAGCCTATCAAACAGGAACCGCTTCCACCAACAAAACCAGCTCCAGCCATCGTCCACAAGCCGCACATAACGCTGCCGCCCAAGAAGAATCCCACAAACTTTGTCAAACTGGAGGGATCTCCGGTTGTCACACTACCCGCCAGTGTTTCCATATTGCCAGTGAAACCCATCAAGGAGTCATCGCCAGCGCCGCAGCCCGAAACTGAAACAAACATCAATCTGTCGCCCGATTTTCGATTCCTCATGAAGATCTTGCCCTTGTTGGAGCACATACCCGAACCGCACAAGCAGCATGTCAAGCGTTCCATACAGATCTTTGTCGAGGAGAGTTACAGTCATTATGGCAACAAAGATTAGCTCGCCGAACCAACAGCAACAACAAAAGTTCACTTATCATTTTAGGATCTATGCGCATACATACATATATAATTTCTTAAGCATTTTAAACACATTTTATTTGTCTAAGACTGATTCGAAAACGTAACAAAAACAAACTTACATACGTATATGTATTTTTTTTTTGTAAAGCACTGCAAGGTCGGTGTAAATTCTAGATATAAGATACAAACATATATATTTGATGTAAACCCCCGATCTAGAGATTGAGAGAGAAATGGGTATAGTTTTATATAATGTCTATGTATTTGTAGCCATACAAGAAAACATGAATTCTGAACTAGTGTAAGCACTGAATATATAATATGAGAGCTTTTAAGCCAAGAACTGAATGACAAAAACCAAAACACTTCGATTTCAATCGACAATGATTTGATGAATCGTTTAATCGTGAATCGTGGGGATCTCTTGGGCAGTTCGTCAGATATCTTTTCACAAAATTTAATGAAAAAAAAAAAAGCAAAATTAACCTTAAATCAACTGAAAACCCAAACATTTCGAGGATGCAAAGCAAAAATGTCAGAACGCTGTACATAGATTAATGAACTCCATAGACTAATACCCCGATTCCATTAATCAGAATTTGTCATTAACAGCAAGTCGGGAATGTAGGTGATTCCACTACACAACCAACTGGTTTCAGCATATTTTTTTAACAGGGTCTGGTACGTTTGGTGGGATTTTTATTTTTACACATGCTTGTCAGCTGTAATACTCAAAATGGCACTGCTAAAACCAATATCGATTAACAATTTGTTAATATCGCTTCTGTTAAATGCTCTGTAAAGTTAACATTAACATTTTTCCAGTTGGTTGCCTTTTTTCCCCGTTGGTAGAAAACCGACCAACAGGGAAAAAAGGCTACCAACGGGGAAAATTTAAACATGATTCCCATTCTGGAAACTAGATTCAAACTCAATATGTGCAGCATTCCAATTGCATGCATACTGCATTTTGCCTAGATTAATGATCCATATAGATTTGAAAATAGAGAAAGCAGTTTACAGCGCTGTTAACTAATTTACCTAGATTAATGATCCTATAGACTAGATTTGTCATGGATCATTAATCTATGCATTTTGCTTGCAGTGTGGAATCGGGGTAAATGTAAATGCCAGAGCGCTGTAAACTGCTTTGCAAGCAAGCAGTGTCAAGCAGTGCAATCGCATCGTTCTGCTATCGCTGTTAGTAGACAGGAAATAAGCGTTGTGTTAGGGTGACCATAACCAAGTATGTTAGCAGTTTATTTTTAATATTAATAAAAACTGTTGCCCAAAAATCAAAAAACTAGTCCATTTTCTTTTCGTATCTTTTGTTTTTTTTTTTGCATTGTAATTCCAAAGAACTTTATTTAGTTTGAAAGCATTTCTTACTGGGATTTTTTGTTTTTCATCAAATGGTTTGGTTTTGTTTTTTTCAGTTTTACGTTATAATAATATAAGTAAGTCTAATGTTGTTGTTAGTTAATACAATGGGTTAGTTCGTGTGTGTGTTGTATATATTATGGTATTATGTATTAAGTATGTAATTCTGGAAAAGTGTATCGTTTTTATATATATTATATTTTACAAGTTTTGGTTGCGAGCTTCAGCCGCTTAACTATACGAAAAAAACGTATGTATCTTTGTTTGGTTAGTGGATAATTCGCTTTTGTGAGTAGTTTATATATAATTACATATATACAGTTAAACAATGTGTATTTAACATCATTCAGAGTTGGGTTTTACTTTGTTTTTGTTAGTATAGACAGTTGCTCTATTTTGCGTGCAAAGTTTTTGTTAAGATTCCTTTTGTTCTCAAAGTGTGCTACTTAATATTCTTTTTACAACATTTATCGAATGTCCCCATATATATAGCAGGTGAATATCTGCATCTAGCAGTTATAATAATATTAAATAGGTTATGTATATTATTATTTTAGTATTGTTAACTACTCGTTATGTGTATGTTTTTTCCTACATATATATTTATTGGGAATCTAATACGAGGAGTTCTTTACATGCTGCTTTATATATTTGATGGTTATGTTAAGTAGTATGTGTGGGTTATAAGAAAAAATTACACACACCGATCCTAACGGCTTACATTTGACTCAATATCCTACTACTACATCATCATCATCATCATCGTCGTCATGAGAAGCAATCACAAAGTTTTCTATATTTATATATTTTATGCCATTATACGTTGGTTTATGTATTTACATAATATTCGTTTTGCAAGGTGCACAAAGCATTCGTTCTTTTCTTCTTTCTTTTTTTGGGGTACTAAGCAACTACGGATTCTATTATAATCATAATCAAAAGTGGTTCCAATTGCGTGCAATGTTTTGAAGCGTGGTTTTTTCTACTCACATTTACATGAAAAATCTAATTGTTTACTTGTTTTTGGGGCTTTAAAAAAAACTGTGTCACAATTTCTACAAACAGCCTTTGTTAAACATGTTAAACGTACATTTATATTATTATTGAGTTTAAGGTTTTACAGTTGATTATAATGTTTTTACATGTTGCTATATCCTTTTCTTTATAACCTGAGCGCAATTCATTTTCTGTTAAGAAAACATTTTCTTTTTTTGCCAAAAGTTTATCGTTTTTTTCTGGCACAAATTTTTCGTCATTCATCTTTCGTTTACCAATTGAATATTTTTATTTATGTTGATATTAGTTATGAGAAATATTTAACGGCAGCCTCATGAACTGCTCAAAAATGCTGTATAATAATAGTTTATATGTTCCGAACTATCATATTTTGCATATACGAAATGTGAATTGTTTTTACCTGTACTTGAATATCTGTTGTTGGGTGATTTCTTTATCGAGTTTGTTTATATTGCAAATATTGTCCATACATATATATATATATTGTATATAGTATATATCGTGCTTAATTCTTGACAAAAAATTGCGATATACATTTAGTTTATAGCTATAAATTCTAATTGCAAATGCATTGGGTTTTGCGGTTTACTAGACGGCCAGAGACACAAGTGTACCCTATTTCAAGGATAGGGTTTGTGCCATAAGTTGGAAAACGAACATAAAAGTAAAAAATAAAACAATAAGGTTGTTGTTTTTTTTTCAGTTTTTTATACAAACAGGTTTACACAGTTTTTTTTTATTTCGCTTTCTCTGCATTCATTCTGAAAACGTTACCATTTAATTTAAACGTAGGTTGTTTATACGTAGGTTCTACTGTATAATTAGCACATATATATAAGTAGTACTGCTCCACAAATTTTAGGTTTAGCTCAAATACTAATGCAGTGTTTTGTTTTTTTTTCACTTAACTAACAATTAAACATAAGATTTTCCTTTTTTTTTTTGTTACTAGACAAACTTATTGAAACATAAGCAAATATTTATATATAGTTTATATATAATGTATGTATTTTTTAAAAGAAAAAAGTGTGCTCAAATGTACATGTTCATCAAATCAGATCCTTTACTCAATATTTTTTGTTTTGTTGCTTTAAAACTAAAGAAAACTAGTTAGGTCTTAAGATTTATTTGGGTTATACGTATATGTATAGTAAGTATCATATAGTAAGTATTGGTGGGGTGTTAAATGTTATATACATGGTGCTTACATAGAGTCAAACATTACATATTCATTATGCTTGTGTAAAATGTGCTTAATTCACTAATTTAGATGATTATATTTTTTTTGCATTGTATTTCGTTTCTCATCTTTTACAAGTTACAATTAAAACAAAAACTAAAAGTGTATATATTTGTGTGTGTGGGTGTGTGTAGCATTCGAGTATGTGTGTGTGTGTTAGAAATATATATGTTATTTATAAACAAAAGTAGCGGCTATGTTCAAAAAATTAAAAAAAAAAATCGCTTCAACAACGGGCAAAATTTATTTTTTTTCCTTCAAGCCCAATTTCGTTAACGATTTCTTTTCATGCTTTTCATCATGTTTTACGTTTTCTTTTCTTTTTTGCTATGAGATCTCCGTGAAAGTTTGAATTCATATTTGTTTTTGTTTTTTCTGCTTTCCTCACTTCATTTATATCGCTAGTTTAGTTAAGTTTATCATATATGTGAATATATGTATATGTATATTTTAATCGTATTTTGTATAATTTAAAACTACATACATAAGAAAGCAGCACAGTTAAGAGTTGAAGAAATGGGAGTTTCGGCTAGAGATATATCGATTTATGTTTTTCAATGTTTTGCGCCTAAATTTCGAGAAGTTACACGATTTTTGTTTTTTCAAAATGACTCTAAAAATTACGAATACAATGACACACATATATCCATATAGACTATATATATATATTTATGTTCTTTAATATAGTTTGTTTGCTACATCTTTTAATTTTTCTTTTTCTTTAATACATGTTTTTTTTTTAAGCATTCAAAATCATTCTTTTTTGCTACTTGTCAAAAATCCTTTTGTTTTGTCCTATATATATTGCATATCGGCGCGCTTTGTCAACCATCTCTTTTCGAAGAAAATGAGAGAACTCAGTCTTAAACATACATACATTTAATTTATATAAGTTATAATATAGCATATATATAGTAGGGGGCGGCTATGGTTTTCCAACAGATCTTTACAGTTCTGATTGTGTGTTCCTTGCTTTAGTGGGCATATCTGAGCATTTGTTGCTACTTAAAAAGAAGTACGAAATTATTGAAAAAAATAGAAGAAGAAGAATAGAGTTTTCGATTGAGGTTAAACTATATTACACGTTAAACTAATTGAGAATTTATATAAAATATGTTGTTAAAAAACTAACTCGAAATAGCAAGGCGTTCAAAATGTAAGGTATACACACCACACCAACACACACAAACATACATACATACTGTACCCTCGCTGTGTGTGTATTGTGTTGCAACCATTGTTTGTTTTGAGCGCCTATACACATTCACTGGGGGGCAGTGTGTCGTCCACTTGTTGGGTTTCTTGCATACTTTTCATCTTCTACCATTTGCAAATATATATGTATATTTATATGTATGTGGGAAACATATATTCTAGATACAGTTGAAAACAAAATAATAATACATATTTAATAATAATAATAATAATAATATTCATATATTGTCATTAACTAAGTTTTAGCATTAGAATTAGAATTAGTACAAAAAATTATATATTTTTGTTGCTTTTGCTTTTTTATGCAATATTTAATCAGTCCACGGTTAAAACATTTTTCATTTTGGGGTATTAAACTAATTTCGAAATAGTTTGCCTTTTTTTCTCATACAGATACAGGACAGACATATACATACATATAGACAAACACACATACATATATTTTGTTATTATTTAGTTATAGAACTTTTGTGTGGCGGCAACAACAATATTGTTCATCACCTTTTTTCATATATATATAGTAAGAAACCAGTTTCAAAATTGAAGCGCAAATATGTGAAATAAATTGCAATCGTTAGTTGTAGAAATACGAAATGAATTAAGTATTTAGCAGCTAATAAACATTTAGTTTTCTATAGTTCTAAAGAAGAAAATCTATAGGTGTGTGTGTGTGAGGTAAATTTGGCAAACAAACATTTGTTTTTTGTTGTTGTGTTGTGTGTTTGATTATATTTAATTTTTTAATATATTTTTCTTAAATTTTTCGTTTCTTACAGTATTCGCATTGAGTTTTTGTTTAGGGCGAATATGACGTCTGGTTTTTTTTTGTTTTTTTTTAGGACTAATTGCTAATTAATTTACATAGATTTCAAGCGCTTAACATAAAACATTGTTTGCAATTTGCTTATAAGACCAAAAGGTTTTGTGTTTTTGTTTTTCTACCAATTTTTTGTGTTTTTTTGTGTTTCTTTGTCAAGCACAACAAATATTAAGCTTTGTTGATTAAATTTTAAACGTTGTCTACGCTTTCAATTTACACGCGTAGTTTGCAAAATTTTTAGTTTTTTGTGTGTGTTTTTGTTTTGTAATATTTCTAAGTTGAATAAATTGTTTAACGCAAACAATGACAATTTTACTTGTTGCTGCTGTTGTTGTTGTTGTTGTTGTTGGTTTTTTGTTTTTGTTTAGACTAGTTTCAGTTGAGTTACGTTACATTTTGTGTGTGTGTTTATGCATTTAAATGTCTATTTTTGAAGTTTTATTTTATTTGTTTTGTAGTTCATTTCGGTGGTGGAATGCTTTAACTTTTGAACAGACGAACAGCGTTCGACGACTTGAAAGTGTGATTGAGTCTTGTTGTTGGTATCAAGTCCCTTGTCCGTTGTTGGTTGCACCATCTATTTGTTAATTATCCTGGTGTTGTGTGTTTGCTTTTTATGTTTTAGGCAGCAATCGCCTCGTTTTGCCGTCATTCCCATTGATGCGGCGATGGCGGCAGCTCCGAAGGATGTGCCACAGTAGAGCTGTTATATAATGAACACAGAACAAAACTTGTTATTAAAATGTGTCTCAAATACACTAAAAACATAGAGATATAGAGAGATATCGATAGAGAGAGAGACAAAGAGTTTGAAAGAAAGAGCATGCAACATGTAGCAACTAACAATGTACAACATAAAAAGTATAGATGTGTTAAGCCACAGTAAAACCCGCGTATAGTAGAAAGCATTAAGCATACAACAAACAATATACAAAAGTAAAAGTTGAAATAGTTTCCGTTGAGCCCACAACAAATAAACAAAAAGCATAAATTAAAAACTGATATAAAAATAAAAATGCTACAAATATATATATATTGTATGTTTATAGAGTAGATTGGGAATACAACAAACGAAAACAAAACATAACGAAATCAAACAAATAAATCATTAATTGTATTTTAGTATATATTTTATTAGCTTGAGAACTGAAAATTGGTTCAAGCTGAGGTTTTCAAACTACTTTCTTATGGTTTTTATTTTGTTTGTTTGTGGACCATTGTCACTGCTGCTCAACTGCACTGAATTTTTAGACTATTTGTTATCATAGTAGTTGATGATTTTCAATATGAATTTTGTTGTTTTGTTGTTGCTGGCAGTGTGTTTTGTTTTTTTTTTATTTTTCTAGGGGTTTGCTCAATGTTTTAAAGCTATGGGGCACTTATATTGAATGTGGCTACAAATGCTTTTTGGGCCAATCGAACAAATGCATGACATAAATGTTGGTCTGAAAAAAGGCGGGTGGTTGTGGGTGATGGTGGTGATGTTGTGACTGTCATAATGCTAGTGATAAAAAACAAAAAGTGAAAAAGCCGAAACTTGAACACACTTGCAGTTATTTTAAAGACTTAAAATATATATATTTTATACAATTTTGTTTTAGCGGCAATGTAAAATGCATAATACTTTGAAACATAACAACTTTATATTTTAAGCCATAATAATAAGGCAAGTGAGCTCTAACTTAAAAAAAAAAACGTTTTCGGCATTGTCAAACTATATTGTTGAACATTGGGATTGTATTGTATATATGGGGTGTGTAGTAAATGTGCACAATTGTTATGTAATATGAAAAAAGGGGTTTTAAAGTGTATAGAATTGATATTAAATGCTGTACACAATATGCGAATATATATATAATATTTAATGTGAATATGAAATGCAACAGAAAAGAAAAAACATAAACATAAATCGATTATGAGTACAGATATAGATATTATGTATGTAGTTGTATATGCATTTGAGTTTTTTTTTTTGCTTGAAATGTCTGTGAAAAGTTTTAGTTTATTTGAAGCCAATTGAATTTGTTCATAGTTCACCGACAAATTTCTGACATTTATAAACAATTATTAGTTAGGAATTGCCATTATTTGATTTTTCGTATTTTTTTTTTTTTATAACATTTATGTACACAAATAGATACGCAAGTAACCCATTTAACAATTAAAGTAAGGAAAATGATGAGTTAAGTTATTGATATACGTATATTTATATATTTAAAACTAATAATATTAAGAGTTTAATACACATTTGCATTAAAAAAAGAAAAGAAAAAAGAAAAACGAAAAAAATTATATGTACATATGTAAATCATATTGTATATATGTAAATTATAATAAATTTAAAATGAAAGAGTTGAAATTTTTTTTTTTTTTTTTTAAGCAAATGTATAGCAATAAATGTATTTTGCTTTATCAACAGACCTAAAGATTTCAAGATTCGGAGTATTGCTGCTGCCGAGGGGCCCCCAACAATTGTAGAGTATGTATGAGTATATCGATACATATCGATTCTGTTCGATATTTTTGCTTGCTTTCTTTCTGTCCCGCTTGCTTTCTAGCTCTGGTTTTTTTGATTAAACTTTTTTTTGCATATTTTTTTGTATTTTGTGACTTCTGCTCGAGGTTCTTGACTCGTTTTTGACTTTATTGGTTAATTATTTGTATATATATATATGTATGTATCGTTATCGATATTGATTGGTACGCGCCTAGTTATCATGTACTTGTTCTTAGACGGCTTCAGCGGCAGCGCAGTAGCAGCGACAGCAGCAGCGACACAGGAGCAGCAGTGCAAGTTGTGGTAGTAGTAGTAGTGGTAGTAGTAGTAGATATTCTCATTCTCATTGGCTTTACAACGCAAATATAATAATTAAATGTAATAGAATTGTTGTTTAATATTATAAATATATATATTCATTTATGTCGATTCGTATCGCAAAATAAACACAAAAGAAAAACGATTTGTAAAAAAAGAGAGAAACGAAAAATAAATTAAAAATTTTATTATATAAAATATATATTGTTGATGGAAATAAACAACGTTTAGGTGACAGAGAAAGAGAGAGAGAGAAAGAGACGGAGTGTTCTAAGGCACAGTTGGACAGTTTCGGACTCGAAGCAGTGACAAAAACAGAAATAAAGAGAGAGAGAGATTCAACTGAAAAGCATTTTACATAATTTTGAAACAACATAAGGTAAGGTTATTAAGAGACAGACAGGGTTTAAGAGGAAAACTTTTCATAATTTGATTGGAAATGGGATATAGTTATAGAGAGAGAGAGACAGAGAAGTGGTGTAGTGTTTGGCAACGTGCTGTGTGGCATATGTTTATTGTTGATTGATTGCAACTCACCTGGCAAAGCTCTTGAATGCCGCACTCTGCGGATTAATACAAAGCGGCACACGACCCGTTTGCAGCTGCTCAGCAATAAATTTATGCATTTCCTCTGTTCGCGTAGTATAAAGTTCATAGTTAATATTTGTATAGGAAGGCAGTTAAAGTTGAGGTTAAACTTACCCTTGACCTGCTGCACGGAGGTTAGTTTACGCTCCCATAGATCATCGAATGGTTGACCGGCCGATGGCTCAAAGTCAGCCGTATACTGACGCATGCCAGCTGAGGTAGTGAAACAGCATTTGCACATGCACGAATGATAGCGCAAACGTCCCTCATCCAAATACGGATGCGCCAAGGCATCTGTCACCGAAATGCGCTTATCCTACAGTTGGATAATAGACAAGTTAAAGCCGGCAAAGATATAAACTTTCATTATATTTCACACTTACCGGATCAAAGACAAGCATCTGGCAGAGCAAATGGACTGCCTCGTGTGTGGCATGTGAGCTGAGCGTGTACAAAACCGAAAACGATGGCGGCTTGGGGGCACGCCGCAGCATGTGTGTGCGTGCACCTTCGCACGCATGACGCATATCCTCCATGGTGGGTGTGCCCAGCAGCTCTGTGATTAGCTCCAGCTGTTGCACGGGATTCTGTGCCTGAAACAAAATGCGTCGACCCAACAGCTCACCAAAGATACAGCCCACCGACCACACATCCACGGCCGACGAATAGTGACGGGCACCCATGAGTATCTCGGGCGCCCGATAGTATTGTGTAACGACCTCTTGGGTCATGTGTTTGGCCTGATCCGGTTCCTCGACACGCGCCAAACCAAAATCGCATATCTTGAGCACACAATTCGAGTTGACGAGCAGATTGCCGGGCTTTATATCGCGATGCAGTATGCGTGCCGAGTGCAAATACTTTAAGCCACGCAATATCTGATACAGAAACACTTTAATATGATCCGCAGACAGATGCTGTGGCGACACAATGATCTTGTGCAGATCCGATTGCAGCAGTTCAGTTATCACATAGCTATAGTCACAGGAAGTTAAGGATGCCAACCAGTTAAAAAAAAAATAGTTATTATTATCAACTTGCAGCCATATGGCTGTGATTTTACCAAAACGCAACGCAACCCAACCCAACCCCACACACACCCTTAAGGGCAAACTTTTCTGTTTGTTTGTTAGCTTTAAACTTTTTCAATTAAGCGCAGTTACTCGTTTTTCGGCTCAACTTTCACGCGTTGTGCAGGAAAATAGAATTGCCAGGCTTTTATTTTCCACAGTCATTGCCCAAAAAACGGAAAAGGCAAGGCAAGGAAACAAACCATGTGACCCAAGCCAATGTGGTTTCTATACAAGTTGGCTATTTAACTCTCTTTTTAATCTTCCCTATGAATTTAGTGATTTTGTGAAAAGAAGGTAACAGATTTAAAATACAAAATAAAGTTTCTAGATTTAAATGCAGTATTGTTAAAGAGCTTAAGACAAGATTTTCAAGGTATTCCATTTGAAAATCGGTTAAATTTTGAAGAAGTTATGAACATCAAGTTTTGATAGAGGCCAGTAGTATCTCCAGGAGTATCTCCTAGTCTCGATTACTTGTTTAATGTTGGCTAAGCTGCGTTTAGAGCTTTTAAGCTTGTTAGCTTCAGTTGTCAAGTGTGTCAAATTGTCTGTGGAAATGGCCAAGACTTGAATGGTCGCATATTAAATTGGGTTCCTAAGTTTGGTTTTTATCTAAATTTTGCACTTGCCGCTTGTTTTGCAAAATTTGCCAGTGTCAAAGCTTGGTTTCAACTGAATTAAATTTTGGGTAAAACTGCATTTCAATGTTGTTCAATCCCTCTACTCCTTTCTTCTCATCCTAAACTTATCACTAACTTAACCCACTGCTAAACAAGTTCTCTTTACTCTTTGTGACTTATTTTTGTCGCTTAATTTTCCATTGCACAACTCTTTTGAAGCTGTTTAAGGTTGATTTTTTTTTTGTTTTGTGTAAAAAAGGATACATTTCCTGAAAGAAGTCCAAATGTGGTGGCTGTAGAATGTCCAAAGCTGACAGCACCTGCAATGACAAAAGAAATCAAATTAAGTATACGTTAATAAATCTCAACACACATAGACAAAGTAGACGGCAATTGTGTGTTTATTGGATGTGGCATTAGTCACATAAATCTTATAAAAAAAAAAAAAAAAACAATACAACAGCACCTACACAAGCAAGACCCGTTTGGGAGACAGAAAGCTGGGATTTCATCTCTGGTTAAGATCATAAATTATGCACTCCAATAAAAATATAAATAAAAATCAAGCTCAAAGCTTGCTTGCAGCTCGCATCAAATGCGCCATTTAGTTGCATGTTAAGTGTCGCTGCCAGGCAATAAAATGCCACAAAGTTCAGCAGCACCAGCAGCAACTTGCACAACAACCACAACAACAACAACGTTGACCCGTTGATGATGTTTAGCGGCAGATACAAAACACGCCACTGTCTGCTGCAACTTTGGGGTGAGCTGTCTGCAACAGCAACAGCAACAGCAGCAGCAGAAGGCAACGGCTCTATAAAAATAAATAAATATAAAAAATCAGCGTTACGTTACGTACTGGCAAGAAGTTGATGGACAGCAGAACACAAAGAGCACCACCAACAACAACAACCACCAACAACAATGATTCAAGACAAGCGTCGACAGAGTGCCCCAAAGCTCTTCTCACTCCTTACCCCTTTCAGACACACTGCTCTGCCCTTTTTGTTCCGGCGCAAAGCCTGAGCTGCAGACAAGCGCTGATTTATTTTGCTTGCGGTCAAAATGATGAAGGAACTTCCCCACCAACAAAAAAAAAATAAAGTTCAGTCAATCCCAAGCACAAATCTAACAGCATAAAAAGTAGAGGTTGCACGTTGCAAGTTATCTTTCACATATGCGAGAGAGCGAACGGTTTCAAAATCAATTTTCAATAACATTTAAGCAGTTCAGATCTTCAAAAGAGATTCCCCCGCATATGAAAAGTGGCCAAAAACAAAAACCGCAAACACGAATATGCGAAATGCGTGAGGCAACAACAACAACAGCAGCAACTAAAATGTTGCACAACTCACATTGTTGTTAGCCTTTTGCTCTGCTTGCTGCATTTCTGACTGTTGGCAAAAAGGCCACAACAAATTTTTGCGCACTTTTCAAACACACACACACACACATTCAGTCGGAGGGAGAGACTTAAAGTGCCGCCGCGTTGCTAAGCCGCCAACTTCGTCGTGGTCTTAAGTGGCAAAAAGTTTACAAGACTCTGACTCTGAGCCTTAGTCTTTGAGGGTCTTTTTCTTTTTGTGTAGCGTCTTTGGCTTTAACTTGGCTTTTGCTTTTGTTTTCTGTTTTGTTTTTTTTTTTTCTCTTTGTTTTTTCGTATTTGCGGCAGCAGTTCTCGTAATATTTCAATGACGTTCGTTTGCTGCTGTAATTTAGCGACTGCATTTGTTGCGCTTGCGGTTTCACAAGCAGCAACAACAACAACGACAACAACAACAACTCTTTACAACAAATAAGTTTAAGAAGCAGAAACATTTTGTATTGACAGCAAAACGAAGCTGAAATACTTTTGCCTTAAAGCTTAAACAACAAGAGGTACAAAGGTGTTTTCCTTAGTTTCAAAGTTGTATAGAAAATTATTCGTGGTATTTCTTATTGAAATAGTAAAAGGATTGAAGTTTATTTTCTCAATAGTTCCACAGGAAAACTCTCGAAAAATATATGAAATGTAAGTCACGAAGCTTTTTAAGATAAATTTGGAGAGCTTAAAAACTTTAAAGTAGCCCTGGGTAAACCTTTCTTCCTTGCATAAGCATAACTCTTTAAACAACTCCCAAACATCTACACAAGATATTAAAATTCCAAGAATATCTCTGCTTAAGTCATTCGAAAACCAAAAACAACTTTTCTTTGCAGCTAAAGGACCCTCTATTTAGTGCAGTGTATTGAAAAACCTTCAAGTTAGTAACTTGCCTTAGTTGCTTGCTTGTTTCGCACATAATTTGTTACAAGTTTTTTTTTGTTTTGTTTTGTTGCATTTAGTTACAACCTGGGGTCCGCACTGTTGTTGGCCTCACACGTGCGTTGAACGTTGCAGCAGCAGCTAATTAACATTTCGCTGCGGCAAGCGGCAGCACACCGCAATCAAAAAACCAAATTTATGCAGTTCATATTGGCAAAGCTTTTGGCTACCTGTCCTTGAATGTTAACAGTGGAGATTATGTACACAAAAAACCATCCAAAACACAACAACAAAAAAAAAAAGCGTTGCTCTCAGGTGAAACAAGGCGTGTAATAATAACACACAAACACACACACATACACACATAGACAGAAAAACATAAACAACAACTAACGAGCTGAGCAAACAACTTAGACAACAACTTTCTTGAGGTGCAACTGAACAAGTTGCAAGTGGCAACAGCTGTGGCAACTTGGTCGTCATCATCTCTGCTTGTTGTTGTTTCTATTTAACAGGAAGATGTAGAAAGACAAAAAAAAATCAGCAAGAAAATCTCTCCCGCCTCGCCTCATCTCTCTCTGTCTCTCTGTCGCGTTCTTTGAGCAAAGTCTTTAAACGATTTCAACTGAATTTCAAGCAACAATTCTTGAGTCTGCTCGAAACAAAAGCAAAAGTGTTGTTAGTTTTCATACCGGGCCAACAGGCAATAAGAATTCTAGCTAAAAAATAGTTGCAGCCACAGCTGTGGACAAGATTGCTGGCTGGCTTGTTTGCCAACTAATTAAAAGGCCGCAGATTTTTGTAAAACATTTTGTCAGCTGCTTCTCATTGTTGTGAAGACCTTGAGCTGAGGAAGACAGGTCAAAACTTATGCAAGGCTTGCCACTAAAGAACTTCAGAAGACAGAAAGCAGCTGCTGTTTAACGTGGGATTTTAATTTAAATCCAAAACAGATCTCATCTGGCAGCGAATACTATATTTAGAAAAGTATTACTCTCAAACGCACATCCATCAGATATAAATGAAATTGACATTTCAATTGCAATTTGGAAGCAAATCCAAAAAAAAAAAAAAAAAATACCGAAGAAATATATAATAACAAAATTTGCATGCAATTGATGCCAGTCAGACACATCAAACTCGAAACTCAATCATTTGTGTGGCGGGTGGGGCTTGTGTAAGCGACGGAGATGCTGCTCCCAAGGAGTGCAAAATCAAAGGCAACCAAACACTTCGTCGCCTCCCCGTGTTGCATGTGTGAGCAGCAAGCAATGCTTTTGAAATGTGCGACACGTACACGTTGCACAAATCGTTTTTATTGAAAAAAACGCAATTGAAAATCGGGCAAACAACAACAACAATATAATGGAGCAAACATTTTGCAGCGATTTGTTAAAATGTATATTGCACATCAACACACACACACACACACACACACACTTGGTATTCTGTGTGTTATAATGCGAAAAGCAATTGAGACGATTGCCAGTCTCTTTGCTGTCAATCTGAGCAACTGTTTGTCTTCAAGCCTTTAGAATTGTTGCAGCATTGGTAAGAGGATTCGAGCCGAAAGGCAACTTTTAGTTAAACGAAAAAGCGAAACTTTTCCTAATTGACTAACTGATTGAATGCTATCACAACGCACGGACCAAACGGTTCAAGATTAAATATCTTCAAAGTGCAAAAATCTTGATGACAAGGTATGACATATTAACCATAACTGAAACCTTAACGTTCGCTCTAACAAACAATGTTATTCATATAAGAGAAATCACTCAATAAATCCAATATTTGATTCTCGTATCAAAATTTTAACGCCAGTCACTTCTTGGAATATATAATGGAGCAAAGTATTGAATAACGTTGCAAGCGCCTTTTGCATTAGCAACTGTCTCACATATTCCGCCCACGTTCTCCGTTGAGACTCTGGTCACACCTTTTTTGTGTGTTGTTGTTGTTGTTACCTGCAACTATACGCAGGCAGCCATTGAATATGCAAAGCGTCTCGAGACCCATTTTAGGTTGATTGCACTTGTTTGACATGACGACGACGGTGGCGACGACGATGACGATGGTGTTGCATGAATATATGTATAGGAAATGAAAATGGGAATTGAAACAGGAAACCAACAACAGACACATTGGCAACAACAATAATTACAGCACACACAACACACATGTCGCGCCTCTTTTTCTTATTTTTCTTTGCTGTGTTCATAAAGCACTTTGCATATTAATAGAAAATATGCATTCGTTGTGTTTGAAGGAGTGTAGGCAGAATAGTAGGCCTTCATTAGGTTAACTCTTCAAATGCATATTACATAATTCAGACATTTAAGCTAACTAACTTGGGCTTAAATGACGCTAAACAAATTGCTTAACTTCAAAGAGTCCGTGACATTTCAGATCAATATATAATATGAAAGTTAGCTTATTGACATTTTGAATACAGTCACAGAAATGTCACATAATTATTAACATGCAGCGAAATCAGACAATCAAAGATCGCTTTTGTGCACGTGCCTCAAAACACGAAAGAATAAATAGATTAAAGCAAATCGCCACAAAGTCACATAAAACTGGCCATAAAAATTGCACACAATGCAGCTGTTGACCTCATAATGCCCCCTTCTACACCCGCTCTGCTCACCACTCTTTTCATTTATTAATAATTCTAAATGTTATATGAATAATAATAATTCTTTTTTTGTTTTTGCTGCCATTTGACTTTTTAGTGGCCTGTCCATATGCTTTTTTGCTGTTGCCGTAACCACTTCTCTCTCCACCCCCGCTGCTGCTTGACAGCGTTAACAAATTTGCATGCAACAAAATGTTTGGGCAATTTTGCATTCTGAGTTTTTTTTTCGTATCCGAACTTTTTTGACTTTGCAATTTGTTGTGCATAAAATTTATTTGTCATAAATATTTTTGGAGCCTGACAGGCTTTTGGGCTGCCGTTGGCAGCAGTTGTATAAATGGGCGTGTCCCTCAAGTGGGCGTTACTTGGGCAAAATCTGAGAGTTCTGGTTTTTGCTTTTTATGCAATGAATATGAATGAGTTAATTAGAGTTATGAATGATTGATTCACAAATGTCATAAAAAACAACTGATGGATCGGAGTGGCTGGTAAGCTATTCGTGGTTTAACTTTAAATGAGTCATTTACAGCTTTATATTAAGTTTAATTCATCTGTATTTTAACTGCAAGTCCTTCCGGTTATAAGTGTTACAAACAAATTAACATTGAGCTCTTATATGAAGCGTTTAATTAATGACAATAATTACGCAGCAAATAAACGACACTTGTTCTGACAACAACAACTGTCAAACACACGCACGCACACAGCTTCAAGTTGTGTCCAGAAGGCAATAAGTGCCTGAAAGAGAGAGGGGGTGGGTGTCTGTTAAAAGGGTTCACAATCAGGATACTGAACCATGACAACGTTTGAGTTGTAAATAATACATAAAATAAAAATATGAAAATATAATTGTTAATAAACGCATGACGCAGAGCAAGCACACAAACAAGGAGCAACAACTTAAAGATACCCTGTACAAAAAAGGTTTTCAATATGTCTGACACAGGCCATTCTAGAGTATCCTCAACAGACACTGGTGTCACAAAGTTGAAAAGGATATTAAGTGCGTATGCGTAATATTTGAGTGTAGTGTGTGCACAAAAACGAAAGAACTGAAAATATTTGCACTGTTTGCGGATAGTGTCCGTCGAAATACCAACAGCAACAACAATAATCGAATTGGATTTTTAATTAAATTTTTATGTCATAAGCGCATCGTATATAATTAAATGTAAAGCATTTCTCTTTGCTGATCTCATTGTGGTATTATAGGATGACGTATTTAAATAGAAGGAATGTGCTGTACTTACGTTTTCATGCTTGAAAAAGCAAAGCATTTTCAGTTCACGGAAAACGCGCTTCGATGAGACCAAAGATTGAAAAACATTTGGTAGCTTTTTCAGTGCAACGCGACGTCCATCGCGAGGATCTGTAACGGCCCTGTAAAGAGAAAGAAGATAAGATATATTAGTGATAAGTTTTTAAGAAAGATTTCATATTTAAAGGAAAAATTCGTAACATATAATAGTTTTTGAATTTATTGACGTTCTGGAAATGCATTCGTTATATGGAAATTCGACTGCATTATCAAAATGTAAGATACTCTTCAAACCCTTACATAATATCATAACGAATTCAATAAAAAAAAAAGTATTATAAGATAAGTTACACGGCAAAAAAGCAAGCCAGTTGCAGGGGGAAGTAACAAAGAAAGCTTCAAGTACTATTTGCTAGCTGGCCACTCAATGCGCATTAGCGGCATACACAAAAGGGTGAAAAGGGGGAGGGCGACATTAATATTTTTGAAAACAATAGAGCGTCAAACAAAAAGCTGCGAGGCACTTGACAAACAGACAAACAGTCAGAGACAAACCCAACAAACAAGCCAAGTTTAAGCAAGTAAGCAAACAAACAAACAACAAATGTCTCCGAAAAGGGTTCAGTGAACTTGGCGCTAACAATGCCTGCCAAGAGGCCTAGAAGTATGCAGCACTCAGCAAACAACATTGATAAACTGGGCAAAAAATTAGCAACGCATAAAAAGGTCAAACAACAGACAGAGATGAAATGAGATGAGACGCAATCCATGCATACTATATATGTATATTATAATATGTATGTATATTATTCCCCATACCTAATCATTTGTGGCAAGTGCGTGCAAAGTTGTCGACGCAGCGGCGTCAATTCGAGACTCAAACAACAACAAAGATGAGAGTCAGCTTTTAGCTAGCGTTGGAATTTTATGATGCCATTGGCCATGGCCAAAAAGTGCGAATGTCTGGGCCAAATACAGGCGGCAGGGCGTCGACGTCTTTGTCGCCGTCTGTCTGACTCATTCCGCAAGTTATGTGAACACATCTATTTCACGCTCTCTCTCTCATTCTCTCTTTTATTATGTCTGCTGCGAAGTTGCAGCAACCGAAAAATATTTTTGTTATGGTTTTTACGCAGCATCTTATATACATTCTCTTCTTATTCTATTTTTTTGGCCAAACTTGTCATCCAGGCTGCCTCCTTTTTATGCTTTATCTATTGCTAAGTTTTGCTCTGCCCGTAAATCTTTCGAGTCTGTCGTTAAGCGTTGAAATTATGGCAAATTGCCGTAAATTGGATTGAATTGCTTGGCGTGCAGATGACTCATCATTTGCCTCTCTTTCGTTATACTTCTTCAACATTTTACTCTTAGTTAACGTTTCTTCTTGTTGTCTACATTTAGGCGCTGCTTGTGTTGTGTTTGGCCATTTGCATGTCTAATAGCAAATGGGCCAACTGTCGGCCTCTTAATGATAATGTCTTGATTATACACAAAGGCAAACACTTTGTGTGCTAAATATATACACGACTATATTACTTTATGGAGTCGATGTAATGATAAGTTTATTTTTATGCAAAAATGCGTAGCTTACGCAGATTAAAATCTGCTTGCCATCGCTCTTTCCTAACCATATATAAGTTGACATCATTAAATAAAATTCTTTTTAAATATTTTCTACCCAACAAGCACTTTAGCTGAAAATCTAAGC
Source organism: Scaptomyza pallida (assembly GCA_018152965.1). Taxonomy (NCBI): domain Eukaryota; kingdom Metazoa; phylum Arthropoda; class Insecta; order Diptera; family Drosophilidae; genus Scaptomyza; species Scaptomyza pallida. The sequence goes on from JAECXP010000238.1 coordinate 4,041,961, forward strand.
CATTTAGTGGTTATGCCACAACGAAGACCTTGACGTCAAAGTCAAACCAAATTGGAAAAAAAAAATCAAACATACACTAAGAACTCACACACTCGCACACACTCATATGCAACGCACATTAATATTTTATGGTCATCTATCAAATCTGGCCAAAAGAAGAAGAAGAAGAAGAAAAATCAAACATCTATCGTTGGGTCACTTTGGTCGCCTGCTGTCTCCCATTTCCTTCTCACAGCATTCTCTTGTGATTTTTGTTGTTGTTCTTTCCAAAAAAGCATCATGTTACACTGCGCCCGAAGAACATCAACTTTAAGACATTTTCATTTGAAATTGGGTTAAACGATGAAGTCGAAGATGAAGAAGAAAAATTGTTGAAAAATCGGTAAGACAAATAATTCTGATGTAGACAGTTGATAAAGTTTAATGCTTGCCGTGGGTATGGTTGGGGAGTAATAATAGAGCGCAGAGGATGCCGACGCTGCTGCTGCCGCCGCTGCAGCCGCCTTCGTTGATGATGGATGACAAATGCACAAGCACATTGCAGCAGTTACACACACACACACACAGCATGTGTTCTGAGTCAAAGTTTTCTATGTGCTATGGCTTTGTCCTGCTGTTTGCCCTGCGCTACGCCCTTTAGTTTTATTCTCTCTCTCTCTTTGTCTCTCTTTTTCAATGGCAGTTAATGGAAAATCATTTATCATGTGCGTGTCGCCGTTTCAGGCACTCCAAGTAGAAGCAGCAACATCAGCTTAAAGAAAACCAGATTCTTTCAAGCGTCGAGTGAAACAAAAAGTGCCATAACTAAATGATAATTACCAAGACAAGCCAGGCATTCAGGCAGCCATCCAGCCAGCACACAATACACAATACAATACAAAAAGCTGAAATCCTATCCTAAAAGATTGTTCTCTTTGGCGTTCGTGGCCCTTTGGTCTATGGGTTAACATCAATTTGTGTTGGACAATTTGTGCACGCAATGTGAAAACTGTAGCAAATCGTTGCTGGTTTTCTGATTGATTTCAGTAAATTAAACATGAAGGTTTCTTTTGGTTGTTTCTACCCGAATAGGGAGTGTTTGATGGAAAAGATGCCCTGTGGCGAGGTTTAAGTGAATTCTTGATACTTAACTATTTGTCTTTCCGTTGCATAAGGCAAGCGAGCACAACTGAAATATAAAGTCTTTAAAGGTCAAGGTTTTGGCAGAGATAGAAAAACATTGAGGAAGATTATGTTTTCTAACCAACTTTTCTAGCTGCAGGGTATTACAAAAAAATAATCAACATAAATGATTTGCTGTTGCACAATTGGAAATTACACTTTTTTTCAGGTGCCTGCCAACAGTGGCAAGCGCATTTCGTGCTCAAGTGTTGACGGCAAAGTGGGCGTGGTCTATGTCTATGGCTAAAATCAAATCAGACACCAATGTCCGTTTGGCACGTGATAAGCAAACTGGCAGCAGGAGCAGCAGCAACGAAAAGTTGAAATTGCGAAAAGTTTTTTTTTCGAGTTCATATTTTGAAACGGTTTCCTGTCCTCGCCTGCGGATATTTCTAACGGTCCCAGCTGCCTCTTATTTTCATCACTTACACCAAATGCTTGTTAGCCTTTTTTCTCTTTCTTTCTTCTTCTTCTTCTTTTTGTATGCTTGTGTCCGTATGTATATAGATATATTCTTTTTAATCTCATTTGATTTCTTTGGACATTTTTGCACATGCTTTTTGAATAACTCATCACCTTTGCCGTTTTATCCAATTCTTAAACTGTTCCATCACATTCCACAAGCCAACAGTCGCTGTTGTTGTTGCTGTGGCTGTTCATCGTTGCCTGCGGCCTTAACTTGCTCGTCTGCTTTTTTCCCCCTGCCTGCCTGCATTCTCCCCACTTGACTCTTTACCTTACAAAAAAAAAAAACCCAAACTCCTTTGGCAGCTCCTGTTGGCGTTCATTGAACTTTGTTGTCAGCTCGCTGCGCATTTCTTTAAATATCTTCTTTTTCTGTTTTTTCTCTTCATCATATGAACAGTTTTTGAGGTGCGGCCATAAATTTAATTTGTGTTCGTCTCTCTTTCGAGGCGTTTTGCACGCGTCATAAACCGCATGTAAAACAAAAAACGCGCACAATTGTTGCAATTAAATAAAATGCTTAACCGTTCAATTGCATTAATTGCAGTTTAAATCATAATCATGGCTCATTATGCATGCTATATCACGTCTAATATATAGCCAGGAAATCAGACGAGTTGTTGCTGAAACCGGCAGCAGGAGGAGCAAAGGGTCAAGCGGGAATTTCGATATATTTCACATTTGTACATTGTGGGTTCGCGTGTAAATTAGTAATTGGTATTGTTGCTTCTGTGTGTGTTGTGTGGCATCATTTTGATTGCCAGTTGTGTATTTCTAGCTATCTGCCAGTCTATATGAACTTTTATGTTTATGTGTGTCTGTTTTTGTTAACGTCAAAAAACTATACACAAATTTCAAGTGCTGGCGACAACGTTTACGGTTTACAAGAGATCATAAGATTATTTAGAATGAACCATGTAGACTTATGAGATCTTGGAGCGATCACTGTGAACTGATAAGGTAGCTTAATAACCTTACATGAGTTCTTTAATAAAACAAACTTAATTAACATGGAATACATATAAGCTAAGCTTGCTTTACAAAATTTATACAAGCTCCTGGGTTTTAATCTTAAAAAAAAGTTGTAACCACAATAAACTCATAGGAAATGGGTTCCTTTTTGGACAATTAGTCTTTCCTAACTCGAACGCCAATCTAATTCAAGTCACATTCGTCGCCTGATACTCCAAGTTCTCTCAACTCAATATTAACACTTTTGTCGCCTGTTTGGTTGACGACAGGCGAACATGTTCCAAGCGGCGCGTAATTCGCATGTTTCGGCCAATTCAAACGCATTCCCCACTGTTATAATTATGCCAATGTATGGCAATACCAGCGGGAGATTCTAATAAAGCAGACATGCAAACGCTATATGTACATATGTATATCCATTTGAACATACATAATTACTAGCCTCAAAGTGTGTGCGGGTCGTGTGTGCCACTCACACACATACAATACGCAACATTAATTGCAACATTTCGCTGTTGTTAATTGACAAACAACTATCAGAAGGGCACAGAGGATGGGGTGAGAGAGGGTGCGACTAAAGGCCTAGAGAGGGGGGCACCAACGACAAACACAATTAAAGCAAATTGAATTTGATTACGCAAATTTTATATAAATGTGCGAGTGAGAAATTCAATTTGAAACTAGACTTAAAAAAATGTATGCTACAAAATAGCCCCAACTGCCACTTGAAGCACATCTTGGAAAGCCACCCTGTTGTGTGGCAACATTTTGATATCGTCGCTCGTCTGCAACAATTTATGCGCGTAATCAATTTTACAAATGGCCTGCAGCATGCCACGTTACGGAGGCGTGGCATGTGGCACACTGAACGAAGTGTGATGTCGAACGAGCAAGAAATAAATTTTATGCAATTTAGAATTTGCCAAGTGAGGCCTGAGTCGTCTATGTATACATGTATGTGTGAGTTGACAAGCTTTCTATGTGTGTGCGTGTGTGTGTGTGTGTGTGTGTGTAAAAGTCTTTTTCGAGGCAGCAGTCATTGACTTTAGTGGCGCAACGAGAGCAACGACGCGACGACTAAAATCAATTAAAACCATTTTGATTGCATACTTCTAGGCAAATTATGTTCGCCTGCCTAAGCTAAGCATCACCACAGACATGTACATGTAAATGTACAAACACTTGTATGTATGCTTGAGTGCATAAGCACAGCCCAGTTCAAATTGTTGAAGCATATGACGCTTAACTATTAAAAAGGCTTCCGCTTTTAGTTTAAAAGTTAACGAGAACAAATATTGATTTAAAAGCAAACAAAAGCTAGTTATGCAATACAGTAAATACCCAAAATAATAAACAATCGAATGAGTAAAACATCAAAACAATCCCAAATGCGCTTTAACATTAAAAAGTACTAAAAATCCATTTAATAGGCAGCTGTTGCTATGTTTCATACAAAGCTGACAGTAATACCGATAAAGATGTTGCCTCTTAAGAAAAAATTGTATATAAATATATAAGCATTAAGGCAAAGAAGCAGAAGAGGCAGCAGCAGCATGCCACAATATTTCACTTTAATTTCGCACTTTTGGCTCTTTTGGTGGCGCCACAAAAGTAGAAATGAAAAATGACAACATTGTCGAAAAAATTGCAAAGGCATCACATAAAATATTTAAAAGTGGGCGACACCGCTTTGTGCTTTGTCAGCCGAGAGAGAAAGGAGGTAGAGGGAGGCTTGTAAAGAATGAGGCAAAGCTTTCATTGCTTGCTTTTCATTTGCAGCACGACGACGACGAAGCTGAAGAGATTTTTAATTGTTTAACAGAGAGAAAAATTGACATAAATTTATGCATCATTTGGCAGCCACACAAAGGGCAGGGGGGTTGGTTTACTAAAGCTTTTGTATTTTGGCCAGACAAACCATTTACGGGCAGCATAATAAATTGTAGGCCATTCTCGACCTAATTGCATAGCTTAAGTTCTGGACGCACAGCTCTCAAAGCGCACAAAAGTAGGCAATGCAAAAGAAATAAAAAAAAAATGTATAAATTTAATAACACTGAACAAAAAGTGTTTAAAATAAATATGTGCAGAACGAAGAACTGTAATTGAGCAAATTCTGAGAAACAACAAAATTGTAAGCAGCTTAGTAAACAAAATCTGGAAATAACCCTAATTGGACTTTTGTGTTCTGCGCAGAAAAAAAAAGAGCAAACAAATTCTTGGAATCAGTTTGATTGCATTAATCGTTTCAAGTGTACTTAGCTTATAAATCACTTAATGCCAGAACGCACTCTTTGTTTTAGTTTCTTTACTCACTTTATATATATATTTAAGTATGTGTATAATCCTAGCAGCTTATCCAATAAAAAAGGCCAAAAGAGTTCGAAGCACAAAAAAGTTAAGAAAAAAAGGTTAAGAGAGCAGTTAAGGGGCTGTGTTATAGGCAGCTCACGATGTGGCTGTAAAAAGGTCGCCACAAGGTGAAAGTAACAACAACAACTGTGCGTATACGCAATTAGAAGAGGCGCCAACGAGACGATGCTTCAGCTAAATTAAAATATATATTTTTGGTAAGGAATTTTAAATGATGTTGCCAAGGTGCAAGTTCCTTACTGATTGATTATGACAGAAGCACACACACACTCGCACGAAACGTGACTGTGGCAGTGACGCAAATGCTGCAAAGCTGTGATGTGCCGCTTATGTAATGGAAAATTACCAAAGGACACAAAAGACACAATTGCGTAGAGCGTAGAGCGGAGAAGATGGAAAACAGAGCGCAGAAAGCAAATCTCACAAAACTGAAACACACAACGACGCAAAAAGCAGTAGGGGATGGGACCATGGGGAAAGGTGGGCAAGAGAAACACGGGCCACAAAAATCTCTGGTCATGCATTTGACACATGAAAAACTTTTGCTTGGAGATATAAATGATGATGGCCTTGAAACGGGAACGTTACAATATTCGTACGGGGAGGCTGGGGGGAGGGGGTTTCGTGGCAGCACACAGATAGAAATGAAGCCTGTGTTGTCTCTCTCTCTCTCTTCTCTCTCACTTCTCGTTTTGTGGCCAACTTATTTTTCGGTTCTCGTGTATGTGTGTCTGGGTGTGTGGGGCATACCCCCGAAAAACGTGTGCCCCAAAAATAGCCACGCCCACATGCGAACTACAGGCTGCTCGCTCCGGCTGCTGCTGCTCACTTAAGAGCATCATCAGCATTTCTCATGAAGCCTCCAACCACCACCCCCATATCCCCCCATACCATTTTGCATGCCCCAATGATTTCTTGGTACTGCGCCTGTGTTTGGCATGCTTAATTTAGCCTGGCCATCATCATCATCACTATCATCATCATCATCACAGGACAGAAAGCATAACCGCAAAAACTTTTGCTACTTATGCCCGTTGGCCATAGTAGTTGGGAATCAGGACTCAGGACTCGCAACTTGGCCATTTTCTAGCCTTTTAGTTTAGGGCTGAGTTTTAAATTAATAATGCGTTAATTATGTAATTAATATAGCCAACAAATAGAAGTGAAAAGCACTTTTTCTTTTGGCAATGCCTTTTGAGCCTTTTGTCTGCGCGTTTACCAAATGTTTGTTTGTCTTCTTTTGTATCAACATCTTTTGTCATTTTTTTTGAGAATTTTGTTTGCATTTTGTACACCTGGCTAAGCTTTTTGCCAATTTCCTATTTATTCTTTCCATGCTGCAACATTGTGAAAAAGTTCAAGGCTCATTAAAACAAGGTGAGAAATTGTTTGTGCGAATAAATTATTAAAATTGAAGTCGCGCTTGAAAAAACAGCAAAAAGCAGTCAACAATCTGATTAAAATAAACTGGGTTTGCCAAAGGAAAGAGCGCGCGCATATAATGCTGACTATAAATGTAAAAAAAAGTCAGCACATTTCTCATATGCCAGTGACAACGTTACGGAAGTGTGGGTGGTGGGTAGACAAAGCGATGCGTGACAAGAAAAAAGGAAGTAAAGAAACTGTAGTCGACTTTTGAGCGCACGCCTGTGTGTGTGCATGCGTTTACTTTAAACATGACAAGCTGTCATTGTTTCATTTGCTTCTTGTGATTGCACAGAAACACAACTCCAAGCGATAACCATACGTTACGCATACGCCACGTTTTACTAATAAGGTAATAGCCTTGCCGCTCTACGTCTCAAGGCCAAATAACTTAAGATACCCTACATATATATAGTGTGTATATCTTCTTTCGTTCTTTGCTGTCAGCTTAACGCTCGTCGCACAACGCTGACAAATTGAAAATAAAATAGGATTTTACGGCAAAGTGGCAAACGCCTAAATCCATGCCACATTTTTCGTTTGGGTCCTTGACGGCAAAATTTATTGCCAAGCTACGTGTGTGTGTATAAGTGTATGTGTGTGTGCCTTAGTGATTGCGCACAAAAGCAGCTCAAGCATACTAACATTCTTTTTTGGCATTAAATGCAATTAATAAAAGCACTTCTTCAAGGATGCTTGTCAATATTGAAAATATGATACTTAAACTTTAGTGTTACTAAGGTTTTCTTTATTTTTTTTCTTTCAAGTGTGTTTAAATATAAAGAGAACAATTTTTCAATGGAAACGAACAGCTGTTTGGCAACAAAGAGAAAAAGAGAGAAAGCCTTTCACTGCTCCGTTACGTAGTTCAATATGGTTTCTATTGCAATTTGTGTGAGGCAGCAAACAATGAATGCAACAGACACAAGCACACCAAAAGAGGGAGACAGAACTGTCATCTATTTAACTATGACGTGCAATGACTATTTGTAACAATGCCCCTACCAACCCCCTACAAGCCCCCCACAGTTAACAGCAGCTGATGATAAGCCACGTAAGGGCAGACAAGGACTCACAAGGACTAAGCGTTCACAATCCTTTAGTTGGCCTCAATAATTTATATGCTCGTGTTGCTGCACGCTCTACGCTCTCGCGTTTATTTATGACAGACACGCACTCGCGTTCGTCGCATCAAATGCCAACAATTTTCATATAATAAATATATATACGCTTATAAGTTATGCAAATATGTATTAATATGAAAGAGTTTGAGGCGGCTCAGGCGTGTGAAAAACTTAAACTAAAGCTGTTAGCTTATGAGGTTAACAGTTGGTGAATGTGTTATGGCCTGAAAACAAGAAATCTAATTTTCATACTGCGCTTTTGGGTTTAAGCTGTTAAATTCCTTTAGTTTCTTATTAAAATCTAGTTGATTTATTTATTTAAAAGCTAAACAAAACCAAAAATGGATTAAAATTAAGTAAAAATTTAAATTGCTTAAAGCTTTAAATTTTGTGCATTATTTGTTCAACTATTTCTAAAGTTTAAAAGTTCGCCATTCATTCAATACATTTGCATATTTATTTAATACTTATTTGTGGCATATCATAGCACTTAATATGCCTTACTCATCGTGTTGTTGGCCATATTAAAAACTCAACAATTTTTTTTCTTTGTATGCAAAACAGCAAATGTCAACTGTGGCAATTTGTCAATGTCCGGCGCTTTTTTGCGTCATAGTATTCACATTAGGCATGTGGACATACAAAGGACACAAAGGACATGTCGAATAATTTTATGAGTGACCCTTTTTATTCATTCATTAGTATTTTGTTGTTGCTTGTGTTAAAGCGTTTTATTCATATTTGTAATTTGAACACGCGCGCGCTCAAATGTCGTGTCATGAAAGCAATGATATCAGAATAATGCCACAGAGCTCAAAATTATGATAATCGCCAGCGAGATAATGATACGTAAAAAGGAGAGAGAAAGGGCTTCACAAAGCTTATATGCTCTCATTCAACATGTTTTCTAGGGTATTGTGCATTAATAATACATAGAAAATTTACATTTTTGTGTGCAACCAAAAGCCAAACTGTGCAGTGAGGTCAAATTGTTATTGTTTTGGGAGGTTTTGCAAAAAATTATGGTAATGCTCTGGTCAAAAATTATCATAACATTTTCAGTACATCAGTTTTTTTTTGTCACTGGCTATGAAATGCAATCAAAATGTAAATCGCTTGCAACTTTTTGCTTGCAAAATGCACAAAAAAAAAATTTGAAAATTTCCACAAATCAATGAAAACATTTGCTCGATTTTTTGCTTTTTTTATGTTTAGTGTATTTTGGCCATTAAATAAATATTATTTTTTGGGCGAAATAAATCAACGTTGAGTGTTAAAAATATTTCGACATTTGTTTATGTCGTGCTGCTAAAAATTAGCAAACAGCTGTGAGAATGAGAAAACGTTAAAAAGCTAAAAACATCAACAACAAAGAGAAGAGAAAATCGCAACAAAAGTCCAAATGTTTATGATGTGTGGATATAGCTTTTGTTTTGGCTTGGTTTTTAAAGCCAATTATGCTGATTTACGAGTGATAACAAACGAAAAACACAGCAGTTCGGTCTAATAAGGGTAGGAAAGGAGCATAAAATGAAATGAGATTAGGCCAAGCGCCTCACAAATTGTAATTGCGTTAATGCTTTCTAATAAACTTTAGGCTACGTGTTATAGCCCCCCCCACACACCCACCCAGTGCCTCTTTGGACTATTTATTTGCACCCGGAAACTTTTCACGCCAGCCCCCTCAAAGAAAGGTGAAATGGCCACAGCCTGTAATCAGAACGGAAATGGCAAACGCGTTTCCGGCTTAGCCAACCCCAAAATGTTAGTCGCCTTGTTTTCATTTTCTGACCTTATTCCCAATTGTGGCAATGTGACGTGAGGGAAAGAAAAAGCCCCCGAGCGACATTAATTAGCGTCAAGGCCACGCCCATTTGAGGCACACCAAAACGTAACGAATCAAACAGCTGACAAGAAAATATATGTATCAGGCGTTAAAGAGCAACAAATCGCATTTAAAAACGCCAATCGTTTGCACCAAAAACCGCGTGCAAAATGTTTTTCACTGTAGACTAACAATGTGAAAATGAGTTTTTCGGAAAACTGTGGCTGCATTTGAAGTTGTTTTTTCCGCTGCAGGTTAAGTCAATTTACACGCCACTTAATTGACAATTGTGCGGCAGTTGTTGTTGTTGTTGCTGTGCCTGGAGTTGAAGTTGACTACTGTGCGTATGCGTAATGCGACACAACTGGCCACAAATCTCAAATGTCAGCGCTTGAGTGACATTTGTATTGATTAGTAATGCGATTAATCACGTGACGTTGTTGTTGTTGTTGTTGGCTGTTGTCTCTCCTGTGTCTTTGTGTGGCATGTGGCATTATTTAATGACATTACGCATACGCCAAGTATGTGGGACCCCAAAAAAAAAGGCAAATGTTATATAAGTTGGGCCATAAATAACAGCCAGCCAAGCCACAAAACGCTGCTAATGAAGCAGAAGTTTTCGCACAGGGTTTTTGCGGAAACTGTTTCCAGATACCGACTGGATTGGGACTCTTTCTCTCTCGCATATGATTAGAGTTTACACAGCGCGCAGCTGTTGCAATTATTGGTACGATATAAATATGCTTGCATATAAATCAAACAGCTGCTGTTTGTTGCGGTCTTTCTTATCTTGACCACAAAGCCACCTATGTACTTAATTTCTTAGCTCTCGAGATACCAAAAAATGTAGGCGCCTGCTGTTTTGACCGACTTTAAGAAACAACTGTGAACCAAATCGTTATAACGAGAGCAAAAAAACACAAAGAAGAAGAAACGCATATTGAAAGTAAAATGTCCAACAGCTGCTGCCGCTGCTGCTGGTGCTGCAATTCTGAGGCCAGCGCCAGCAGTGACAGCGCCAGCTACACAGCTGACAGATAGCAACAACAAACACGTTCGACACGTTGTTCATCATCATAATTATCTGTACGGCGCGCGATGTGACCTAATTTTGCAACTGATATTATAACATGAGACGAACGCAAGACAGAGCAAGAGACTACAAACTCCTACAAAACTAAGTCTCTCTCTCACTCACACTCTCACGCACACACATTTCCACTCTCACTCTCCCGCTCTCTCTTTGTAAGTGTGTATATGTATATTTAATCAACAATAACAGCGCTGCTAATTAGCTGTAATTGAGCCACAACAACAAAAGTTTATATACTAACACACACACACACACACATACATCTATAAAATATAATTTTGCAAATTACATGGGCAATTAATAAGCAAATTATTAGACAGCTGCTGTTGCCTTTAAGTAGCTATCACTAGAAATTACGCCAATAGCAGCAACTGTAATCAAAGAGAGCAGCAGCAGTGCGGTGAGAGTGAGAATGCGCTCATAGGTATTATAACAGCTAATCAGCTGTTCGATTGAGTAGGTTTATTTATACGCTTAAGCATAAGCAATGTGTGGGAGTAGCATAGACAATCAACATGATCGACATTCTCACGCTCTCTTGTGATAGTTTTATGCCAATTGACATTCGACGGCCACAAGGGGATGTAGCTCAGATGGTAGAGCGCTCGCTTAGCATGTGAGAGGTACGGGGATCGATGCCCCGCATCTCCAACTTGATTAATTATTTTTTAAAGCTTTTTTTCTTATTTTTACAAGAGCTAATTTAAAGCGAACCAGAAAAAACCGCAGTGCTTTCAACACTTGAAGCAAGGACAAAAGGCCCTTTAAGCAAAAAACGAAATCAGACTGGATGCAGTGCAGCATTAAATAAAATATAAAAAAAAAGTATATAATAGGAGCGAAGAAATCACGAATGCGTCATAAAAACTTTCCACATCAATGCACAGCTAGGGAAAGGGAAACTGAGAGAGGAAGATATAGAAGCGGAAATGGGTGGAGTGATGGTTGAAAAGATAGAAAACGCGCGGCAGCCAACAAAGTCCTGACACAAAAAAATATATTTTTTTTATATATAAAAACGAGCTTGCAGTGCTGTGCTGAGAAAAGTGCACTTGAAAATGCGGCAGAAAAAAAGAAATGTGGCAAGTGGAATGGGGCAGGAAGCTTAGTTGGAGCTGGTGTATATTATGTATTGTAAGGGTCAGCATGAACAACGCTTTTATTGCCAGTTTTTCTTTCAGTAATGTGTGTGTGTGTGTGCGTTGCAACCCCCAATGGCAGTTGCCTCATTTACTGATGGATTAGTCAAAGTGCAGCGAAAGACCACAGAAGTAGAGAATCTGTTGGAGAGGTGAAGAGAAAGGAAAAGACCTGCATCAGGGTCAAGGGACTGTTTGGCAGGCTCAATGAGTAGAAGGAGCCAGGAGGCAGGGCAGATGATGAAGGAAGTAAAGACTGCCCTCAGGCTGGCAATTTGCTGCACTTCCCAGTTGCAGTTGCAGTTGCATTTTGCACGTTTTTGCATCATTAAAGTCGACAGCAAACCACAACAACAACAACATGTTGCCTTTCGCACGCACAGAAAATTTTGATTGATGATTGAATGCAGCTGATGAGCAACAGCTGCTTAATGATCCAGGCACAACAGCAAAAAAAAAAAATGGAAATATAATTTCAAGTTTCTCGTTTTCTTAAGCTTTGCACACACACACCACAAAGCCCAAGTGTACTCAAATTATGCCACAATGTTCAATTTAAGCATTGCAAAATGTTAATTTTTCAATTCGACCTTAAGTTAAAGGTGATTTTGTATCCTCTTTGCTGCCCACGCATAATACGGGGTATCGAGTGTGTGTATGATTAAAGGAAGCTCTTTTTTTCTTTTTATGAAACTTTAAGACTTTAGGAGCTTTGAGACTGAAGGCGCTTGAGTAAGGATGTGTTAGAAACAAAATCCAATCATGCTTAAATAACCTTTTCATAGGCGTACGTACAGTACGTTAGGTTTTTATACCCTTAACCCATAAAATGGGTAAATAAGGGTATAATGGTTTTGTGCAAATGTATGTAACAGACAGAAGGAAGCATCTCCGACCCCATAAAGTATATATATTTTGATCAGCATCAACAGCCGAGTCGATCTAGCCATGTCCGTCTGTCCGTCTGTCTGTCTGTCTGTTGACGCGCCGATCTCGAGACTTAGGATGAGACTTCAAACTTGAAACTTAAGCTCTCCTATACCATAGGCGATCAGTTTGTTTTAAATTTTCGATAACACTTCTGGTTTTCGTATACACATGTGATCGATAAACAAAATAATGATTTCAATTCTGAAATAGGTTTGAACTATGGATAAAATAATGACATTTAACAAATTTGATTAAAATCGGTTAGAAACACCGAGATATCGCGTTTGAAGTTTGGTTTATTGGTCACTGAATAAATAAAGTTACTTATTACCTATCGTTAATTTCTATCTTTCTCGCTGCTTCTTACTTGTTTTTGACTCACTTTAAGCTATTTCACTTTCTTCCTTACTCGTTTTCTTTTTAGCTCGCTCTCTTGTTTTTCCTCTCTCTCTCGATCTTTCTTTTTATTTCTCTCTCTCGATCTATCTTTTTTTCTTTCTCTCGATCTTCCTTTTTCCTCTCTCTCTCTGACTCTCTTCTTCTCTCTCAGACTCTCAATATCTCAGACTCTCATCTACTCTCTCCCTCCTTTCGCTCTCTCTCTTTCTCTTTCAACTCTTTCGGTCTATATTTTTTTCTCTCCCTCTCGTTTTCCCTCTCTATCTTTCTCTTTTTGATCTCTCGATTTTTTCAAAAGTTCTTAAGCTTACAAAACTCAACTGTAAAATTGTGTTTTTTGATAATGATTTAACTTAAAGCTCTTTAAGAAGTCTTAAAGCTATCTCTTTTCAAACACTTAAGTTATAAAATATTGGCTTTCCACTCGCCACAAAATTCAATCTTGTTCAAGTTAAACCTATTTGTGACCGCAGCACCTTTTGTAAAAATATTTAAAATCTAAAATTACTTTAAGTCTCTTCTCAATTAAAGCACTTTGGCACTTGTTGTTTGGCCTTTTGGGCACAATTTTAATGTAATTTAGTACGCAAATATTATGGGTTTTCATTTGCGTTTAAATCAAACAACACATTTTATTTAACCACAAACACAAATTGTTTTTGTTTGTTTGCTGCAAGGCACAAAAAAGAAGATATTTATTTTTATGTGTGTCGAATAACTACCCAAAGCATTGTTCAAAATATTTGCTAAAGCATTTTGTGCACAACAGGTACAACAACAACGAATAACAATAAAAATGAAAAAAGAAATTTGTTGTTGCGTTTTTAATGCCTGCCTTTATATATGTATATGTGTATTTATTCTCTCTTTTTGGTAAGTGCTCTGGATACCAAGTTATTTTTAATCATTACGAAGGCTCAGCTGGCGCTGTTGTTGGTAGCTTAAAGCTTTAGGGCTGCGCTTAAAGCTGTCGTTGTTCCCGTATGATTTATTTTTATTTTTGGGGCGGGCTTTAATTAATCGTATGAGAATTAAATGCTTGCATGTTTCTTTTTTTTTTATTGTTTTATGTGTTTTTAACATGCTTCGTTAAATGTGCAACTTAATTTTAACATGTTACGCTTTGCAGTTTGTTGTAAGTAGATTACTTAACACAAAACATAAAAGCCTGCAAAAAATGATTTTTTTGTTGTAACATTTAACGTTGACATTAATTACAAGCAGGAGGGGGAAGGGCAGAGCATTGCCATGTGTGTGTGTTTCATATCATTAAGCTTCTGAATTTTCCCACAGTCTGTTACGGTGACCATACTCTTTTTTTTATTTGTTTACCTTTTGAAGGCGTTGTTTGTTCAGCTTTTTTTCGATCAAAAAATTCAAATAAATATTTGTTGCCAAATTAACAGCTGCTATAGACCGTTTCTTGTTTCATTTCTATAAAAAGCTTCAGATTTAAGTGGATTTAAGTCAAAAGTTGTTACCTCTTTTGTGAACAGCTGTTGCTTGTTAGTAGATTTGGCAATGCCAACATAATAAGACAGAGCTCTCGCTTACAATTTGGTAACTGCATATTTATTAGGTTAAAGCTTGTTAGTTTTGCGCTCGCATTTAAATATTTAATTAAGAGAAGAAACTTGAAAATTACATTGTGACCAGAGAGCCAAAGTTGCGTGGGTAACTTTGTGTTGTGGGCAGGCACAAATTAGCATAGTCGAACAACAAATACAAATGCCAAGAAAATATATATGTATAAACATTTTGAACAGATGCCACAACAACAGGCAAAAGTTGTACGCAAAGATAACAGCTCTTATCTACAACAACAACAGCACTAAGAAAACGTGAGCGACAGGAGTCAGTTACAGAGCTTTTGGCAAAGCTTTTTGTGGTGCTCAACTTCTCAAGTGTTGTTGCAATCTTTTGGCATTTTTACTTCAAGTGCCCAAAAGTAATCTGAGCAGCCAACCCTAACTCTCACCCTCTTTTCAGCTCTTTTGCTGCGAAGAGTTGTGGCTTTGCCTAATTAATAAGTGAATTCGCTTAAGCGGCGAAATTGTTTAAATTTTTAGGTGTGTGGCAACTCTTAAATACTCAAGTGTGAGAGTGAGAGCTTGCATAACTGAGAGCCATAACCGTTAATGCAAATGCATTTGTGTGTTTTTTTCGCAAGTTTTTAATGCTGATTCATGAGCTCATCTGCAATTCACAGTAAATCAATAAGAAAGAAAGAAATAACAAACCAAAGCCAGGGCCAAAGTCAAACTAAATAAACTATGCAAGAAACTTGTCGCCGCTGCTGCCATAATATACAAACAAATATATATGCACATATAGATATTTTTTCCCACAGCAGCCCACACTCTCTCACAGCTTTCAAATGTCACAACAAATGGCAAGGAGACGACGCAGCAAGAAGAAGAAGAAGAGCAACAGCAGGGCACATTCCGAACGTAGTGAAATACATTTAAAACATGTTTAAAAATGCATAAATTAAGCGCAGCTTAGCTTCGCCTAAGCAAAGTCAAATGCAAATTAGCTAGCGCGGAAGGCTAAAGAGCCGATGATTATTCGGTGGGCGTGTGTTTCTGTGTGTGTTTAATTATATGTATGTAAATGCGAATAAACTATCAACAAAAAAAAATAGCCGCATTGCGACCTGCAACAGCAGCAGCAGCAGCCGTGTTGTGTTCAAATGTGTTTCCAGTTTAGCGAATGTGTTGAAAATGCAACGCAAGCGGAAATCAAAGCAAATGGCAACAACAACAAACATTAGCAAGCAAGCCAAAGGCAAACAGCTGAGCAAGCAAGCAAGTGAGCGAGCGAGCGAGCAGAGTGCACAAGAAGAAGAGGCACACAGGCAAAAACGTTGATAATGACGACGGCAACGACGACTGCGACGCGTCGCTGCTTTTGTGTGGTTTAATGACCTTGCCCAAGTTGTGTGTGCGCCTCTCTCTTTCTCACTCACTCACACTCACTAAATGCTGCTCCCCTGCGTTGACGTTAACGTCGACGTCGACGCCACGCCATGTGGTCGCTGCGCTGCTGTTGCTCTGCCAATGTTCGTGCCTAAATTTAATTTTATGTGCGCTTTACACGCCTCTGCTAGCCTCTCTCTTTCCCTGCCCCTGTTAAAGCTTAGTACACCCTTGCCCTCATCCATTTTTAGTTGATTGGCCGCTGTCGTTTATTTTTAAACTATTTCGAGAAGTGTTACGAGAATTGTGTCAAGTGTGCGACGCCCAAAAATAAAATAAAATACAAATAAAATAAGTTTAGATGAGATGAGGCGAAGCCGAAGAAGAAGAAGAATAGTTCTACATGTGATGATGATGAAATCTTTACGTATGTATGCGTGTGTGTGGGCGTGTGTGTAACGTCCCTAACCTATGCAATGTCCGCGTGAGTGTGTGAGCATTAAAAGCTCGTAAAAATAAAAAAGTGACAATCGAGAAATTGTCGTTAAATGCCATAAAATGCAAACGTAACGATCTTTGATGTCACAAACAACAACAACAACACATTAACAATGGCTAAAACAAAACGAAACTTGTCTATACCCAATATATATCAGCATAATTTCATGATTTTAATGTACGAAGCAACGAAAAGTGTATACAATTTTATGTATTCTACTTAAAAATAGTCGCTTGTTTGGTTTCTGGCCTTTTCTCGCTTTATGGCTATGTTTCTTCACAATTTATGGCCCCCAGCACCAAAGTCAATGACATGTGTGTGCGTGCGTGTGTGCGGGTGCAGGCGGGGTGGTTGGCTAAGATGAGTGTGAAACTGTCTAGAGAAATGCTGTGTGAAGCAGCAGCTGCCGCAGAGGGGGATGTGGGCGATGATGTAGCTTGCGCATTTGACCTTAGCTACAAGATTAAGAATGACACAAGGAAAAGGGTGTGCGTGTGTGTGTGTGTAGTATAATTAATAACACTCTAAGATGACTAATTGCATGTGGATTTGGTGAGGCTTCTAAATGTCAAGAGGCAAGAAGTTTTTCCGCAAAAATGTTTTTATAAATAATACATGTAATCGAAAGAATGGGGTTCGAATAAGAAATGCATGTGTCTGAGAGTTATTTAATTACTTAGTTGAAGCTGGATAAGAGTTGAGAACACAGTGTTTTCCAACACTACTTTTCCTTGTTAACCTCTTAGAAATTCATATTTCAGTTCATAATTCATTTGTTTTTTTCTTTGCTTTTCTTTTGAATTTGGGTAGAAAGCATTTTGGGCATTGTCGTCATCGTCTGGTTGTGGCATGCCACAAGCACTTAAAACGTTCCAATTGCCTGCCGTTGCAGTTGCACTTGGCATGCGCTGAGCGGGGGCAGTCCAAAAAACCAAACAAAAAATATTGTAAGAAAGAATATCATAAATAAATATTTGCACACACTCTTACATATATCAAAGTGCAGGTAGCAACAACAACAACAAAGTGCACTCTTTCATGTCATTGCGGGGCAAGAGATTATTATGATGATGATGTTGTAGCTGTTGTTGTTGTTGTTTGTGGAGCTGCTGCTGTTGATGACAACGCGTTGACAACCAGCAGCAGCAGACACAAGAAGTGCAATCCAACAACAACAACAGCAGCAAACTGCATAGAACAACAACAACAATTGCCAAGTTGACGTTGTAATTTGTCGCGTGGTTTTTGTTGTTGTTGCCTTTTGTCAAGGTTGCATTTTCATTTGCAATTTGTTCAAGTATCTACACACACGAGTGTGTGAGTGTGTGTTTGTCGCTTGTCATGCTGACTGCCAACAACACACAAAAGCTCCTCCCTTTGGCCAACTACACCGCCCCTCAGAAACCCATCAAGCATGCCCCCAACTACAATTGCATGCGTCACAAGCCGTGAGCAATTTGCATACCCTGTAATATAAAAAGGTACTTAAGTAGGGTGTATTCTCAGCCATAATGGGCACGCTTCTTAAACTACCAATGAGTAAGAATTTTAGACATAAGGTTTGATACTCTAAGGTTTTCTTTTACCTTTTGAATTGGTTAAGCTTACTTTGCATTCTATTTTAACAAATATTATTGTATTTTTCCTTCTTCTTTGTAAACGTATCAAGCTTACTTTTACTTTTAACATATTTCATTAAATACGTAAAGCTCAATATTATGAATTCCCATATTACGAGACTCAAAGTGACAATATAAAACTCTGATTTAAAGAAAATTCCTAAGATAGAAAAGTTTTTTTTAACAAAACAAATCGAAGGCTACAGAAAATATTCGTTATTCAAACTGTTACTCTAAATCCCCTCCTTTAACTCTAATTTCATTCGTTTAAACATTTTTTTCACCCCAACAAACTTTTTACAGAGCATCACGTAGTCGTTTATTAAACATTCATTGCTTGCTACCTGTTTTCAGTTTTTTTTTATTCAACTATTTCGAGCATGCTAATTTTGTATTCATTGTCAAGTTGCACAATTTTGTGTGTTTAGTATTATTTATATATGCATTTATCTGATTCTGATTCCCAGAACAAAAATCACAAAAGAATTTACATAGAATTTTAAACGTAAAATTAGTTATCAAATTATCAAAAAGTAGAGTGGGAAAACAATCTAAAGTTTAGATTCTAAACAATCGTTATACATATTCAAGTTCCCACGCTGTTTCTCTCTAGCCCATTAACACATTTTATTGATTTCTGCATTGAGGTTTTTTATTATTTCGATATCCAGCTGATTTATGTTCAATTTTTTAGCGTTTGCCAACCCCTTGAACATGATTTTTCCAACCCCATTAGCTAAGTAAACATTTAGTTTGATTTTTGTTGGTTTGTTTTTCGTTTTTTGCTTAGAGATAAGAAAACTGTAACGACAGGAGAGAAAAAATAGGTTCAATGCACTCTTCAGAAGAAGAAGCGTGTGTACACGTAAAAGCCAAATAATCTAAACCAAATTAGTCATTTCAGTTGCGTTAGACAAATAAATGTTATGCTCCACAACAAAAAGCATGAAAAAAATAACCCAAACAAATGTTGAAAGTATCTCGAAAAGCTCAGCAAAAGTCGTGGATAAGATAAGAAATGACAACGAACCCAAAAAAACGAAAACTCCCGCACTTCAACATTGTTGTTTAGAATTGAGGAATTGAGGTTAGAAGTTTGGGCACTCAATGGTTTCCGATTATTTTCCAGCAATCCGAAAGTCATATTGTTGCAATTTGAAAGTAATATACATCTAATAAGCATATTTCGCTATGAATACTTCTCTGTTATATCAGCATCTAATCAGCTGTCATTTAATACACTTTCCCAGGCAGCTAAATCAACTACGCCTACCTGCAACACCACAAAATCAAGTATACGATTTGCTTACCTGCAAAGAGAGAGAAGGAAAGAAAAAACATTTTTAATTAATCAATAAACTGTTATATGCACTGGCCAAAAACTCATAAATTGTGCACAAAAAAAGATATCAGGGAGGTAGGCTGGGCAGGGGGTAAATCAGTTATGCACTTTTTATGAGCATTAGCCAGCAAATCATGTGGCAAGTGTCATAAATTACGATTAAAGTGAGTCGAAAAACGAGCTGAGAAGCACAAATCTCAAAAACTATATGTCGGCGTCTTTTCGTAGTTGTTGTTGTTGTTGTTGTTATTTAAGACAAGTGTAGTCATAATTTATGTTTTAACATGCATCTAATAGTTAGATAGGCTGTGGGAAACCAGTTCGAACTAAGTTGATGATGACGATGATGAAAATTGAAAGTTAACCAAGGAGTTGGAAAAAAGATATATGTAAATATTATCACGAACTAAACACTTAACAAGTGTACAAAAGATACAATTTTGTATATAAATAACTATTATATAGTATATATAACTTAAACACACGCGGAGAACACAGGCGACACACACACACTCAACTCATTAATTAAGCAAGCTTCAGGCCAAAGTGGCAGCTAACAAACAAAATGCATTTACAATATCAACTTTTTGAGTTGTTGCTGTCGTCATACACACACACACACACAACACACAATCGATAAAAAAGCTGTTGTTGTTGTTGTTTGTTTCCTGCTTTTCGTTCTTGTTCAATTCGTTTTGCAGTTCACATTGTGGGCGTTGCCTTATGGAGTATAAAACACACACACTCAGTTCTCAAATGCAATGAATGAGCTCTCTTAATGATTAATTGCTAAACACACACACACACGCGTTCATCAGAGTTAGGTTTTGGCCAATATGCAATCATCATTTCATTCCATTCGATGCCATTCGCTACATTACAATATGCCCGCATTAATGTTTGCTTGCATTTTGAATGCCAACTAATTAGACATCATTTTGTTTTTTTTTTTTTGTTGCTGTCATTAAAAGCTGTTGAACATTAGCTTGATATACTCTTCCCATGTGGGTTAAAAATCGATAGCTTTTGTGTTAGTTGGTTATAAATTAATTAAATTCCCTTTCCGCAAAACCAGTTATGAATTGGCCATGGTTATTAGCCACAAATGTGTCTAAATACATACTGCATTTCTAGGCACTTTTCTCATTGCATTTCATTAACTATCTATACAAATTCAAATGCATTCACACACACACGTACACACGTTAAGAGGTGAACATTGCCACGTTCAACATCATCGTTTTTGTTGTGCTGATTGCTGGTTAGTTTTGATGAGGTTATGCCCCAGACTCGAACCGATATAGCACTTAAAGTTTATAACTATGCCATGCCCCACTTGTACATAGCTCCCAAGAAAACCCCACTTTTACAATTGCAATCAAATCTTAGTGTAGAAGAAGAGACAACAACATTCGGAAATGAAAATCCTTTAAACTTAACAAGTTAACCGCTGTCTGAAAAGATAAAACAACTAAGATCAACATTTTGCATATTCAAACTGGTATTTAAAGCCATATTCTCAGTTCTCTACACTCTCTACCACCCCCTCTAAACCCCATGCTGCATTTTTGTCGCCTGTCTGCCAAGTTAACTATCTAACGCCTTTTTCCTGCTTAGCTTAGTTGCAGCAATGCGTGTCGCCCTTGGCTAGCTGAAGGCTGAAAGACTTCCATAACGTATACGTAATATCTATAATTATGCATTTTGTTGGCATTTCCGTTTGCAAAAAGGAGAGAAAAATGTGTTGCAACATTTTTAATTGCCATTTAAGTTGTCGACTCGAGTTAGAGATGCAAGCAAGTAACAAACGGAAACGGATGTCAACAGTGCCACATGCCACACAGCAACAGCAACAACAGCAGCAGCAGAGAGAGTGGGGCTAAAGAAGCTGCAGAAGCTCAAGGACAGCAGAAGGGCGTGTGCTGCAACAATTAGACGATAAGGCAACATAATTGAGACTTTAGCTTTAGTGCGCCTCAAGCTTACAACAAGACGAAGGCGAAGATGAAAATCGCTTAAGAAAAGGCAGGAAATGAAGGATTTAGGAGAGATGAAACTGTGACACAAAGGCAAACACAGCGAAAGAGGAAAGCGCTTAGTTTTAGACATGATAAAATGTAGTTAGAATTTTTAGCCAAAGCTTGTTTTGTTTCAATCGAAAATATTCCTCAACTATATTTTCAACAATTTCTTACAATCTTTTATTAATGACATATTAATCCCCAAACACAAAGAAAATTCCATTTTTATTATCTATTGAATAATGACGAAAACGTGCCACAAACAAACAACAAATTCTATTGATTTTACAGCACAGACAAACAAAATGCCTGAGTATTATTTTAAATAGTTGCAGTTGTTGTTGGTTTTTGGGAAATTAAATGTCTATGTCTAGTTTGTGGGGTTGGGGAGGAGGGCTCACAGGAAGTCAAACTGCTTCTTCTTTCAGCTTTCTATCGTGTCTGGCATTCAAAATTGTCGTAACCAAAAAAACAAGTAGACGAAGAAAAGGTTGTAGAGTATGTTTATCACAGAGTTAAGCACATGAAAAAAAGAGCTGTCAGGCAGAACTCTAGCTACCAGACAGACAGACAGTCAAAAAAAAACCGATGTAACTTCAACGGACACGCAATAGTTAGACACACGTTGCACATCCATACATACATACATGCATTTATAAACGTCCCTCGAGTCCGAGTTTGTGTCTTGTCTACCTGCTGCTGCCGTTGTTGCAGTTGCTGTTGCCGTTTACTTGTTGTGTTTGGGGCATGTAATTATGCTGTTTAACAGCGAGAAGTTTGGTTAACAAATACTACACGTTGTGGTGGCTGCCACAACAACCCTACGCCACACCACGCTACATACGTAATTATGGTTAGTCAAGTTGCACGTTCAACTGCTTTTACGTAAATTGTAACTAAACTTAAAAAAAGCTAAAACATTTGAAAATAAATAATAAAAGGGTCTGTAAAGGAAGGCTGCTTCCCTTTTATAAATGTGGCAAATATGTTGCTTTGATAAATCTATGCTAAAAAGAAAATGCTAACGGAAAATTTTTACAAGCTGCCACACACAGAAACATACACACAAACACTCTGAAAGCCATTTCAATTTAATGTGCGGCCTTAAATCAAATCAGGCAACGTCAGGGGTGCGAGGTAGCTTGTTGTTGTAAATGTGTGGCATCAATATTGAAAAGGGGAAGCAAGTGGGGGGGCTGTGTAGAAATTAGTTATTGATGGCAGGTTAGAGACACAAAAAAATATATGTATGAGAAAGTCAAAATAAAATATAAAACAGCCTAAACGAGGGGCAAACACAGAGAGGGGGTTGATTGTGTGTGTGTGTGTGTGTGCTAAAACTCAGGGCGTGTCGTGCAACAGAAAGAAAAAAAAAAGCAAGTGAACGCACAGGTTGAATGTACTTGAAGCTAAATTGTGTGCTTCTAAACCATAGAGAACAACGTTCAACTCGGCTGCTGTTGTTGTTGTCGTCATCGTCATCGTTTACGCTTTGTTGTTGTTTCACGATCGCCGCCAACCGGACAACAACGACACAGAGCAGAGAGCAGAGAGCAGAGCAGGCGGCAAAGTTGATAACCTTGAGAGCATTTTCATGCGAAAGTTCAATGAATTTAGTTTTACTTCCATGTCTCACACAAATGTGGAAAAAAAAGTAGCAAGAAAGAGAAGAACTCTTCGAAGCGCAGACAAAGTCATTCTCTGGCGAGTTCTAAAAAAGAAACCAGCACATGTGAAACGAACACAAGAGGCAGTGGCAGAGTCAGAGGCAGTGGCAGAAGAAGTAGTAGTTATAACTACTGAGAAAAGTGAAACAAAACCAGACTAAACACACATTCGAGGCTTTGAGAACCAGTTCAGCAAATGTACAAAAGCTTCGCTATGTTGCAGCCGTTTATTTTTATTTTGCAGCTAGCACATATAGAAGCAGCAGCAGCAGTCAGAGTCTGGCAAAGGAGCAGCCAGAAGGGGGGGACAGCGGTTTCGGGGGCGTGAAATCGATGCGTTGTCTTCGCTTTTCGAAGCTCATGAAATGCTTGCAGGAAATCAATGATTCGGTTCGGGTTCGGTCTGGGATCGGGATCGGTTTCGATTACACGCACACGACGACGACGACGACGATTGGCGACGACAACAGCAACTTGCAACATGCTAGCTGGCTGTGCACAAACTTGCCACGCAGCATGCTGTTGCGCTGAAAGCATTTGCAATAAATTAACTAAAATTATAGACAATTATTAGCATTGATCGAGAGACAGAGAGAGAAAGATAGATCGATGAGTTGCTGCAACATGCTGCAGTTGCATATTTATTGGGGCGTTTGCGCATTTTAATTAAGCGATTTGTCATTACAAAAAGGGCCAAGACATTCGTTCGTTCGCTAAGCCATGTTTGTACAAAACTGCCACACACACACACACACACACACAAAAGTCCAGATTTGCAAGTTGGTTTTTTCTTTCTTACTTCTTATTGATTACACACGTTTAGCCGTTGGGGTCTAAAAGCCACTTTCAGTTAAATACTAGACGTGGCTTCAACGCGTATTTAGATCGTGTAGAATATTATAGTTCGAGCAGACCATGGTGGTATTATAAAAAAGGGGGGCGCAACAATCATTATTCAATTATTGTGTTGCATTTTGCACCAGGGAATGTTGAACCATACAAATTGAAGGGTAAATGCATTAAAAGTATTTATATATATGGAAACAATGACAATGAAATTAAACATTGTGTAACTTTTGATTGTTGAAATGAACTTGAGTTAACCATAAATTAAAGTTGCATGGAAGTGAAGTAACAAACTCTTATGCAACACATAAATCTTCTCAAGCTTACTTCCTTGCTGCGGCAGCTTGAAAATTATTCGATCAGAAGGAAGCCAGCTTGATTCTTCAGCTGTTAAAACTCTTAAAAAGCTTCCTGAACCCAAAGAAAATAAATACAAAAAAAAAGTCGTTTTCAAGGCAGCAAGAGATTTAAAAAGACAGAAGAAGTCCAAGAAATGAGGTCGCAAAGAACCCATATCGGACAAAAGGCAGGCAGAGGGAGAGGGTGGAGAGGAGGGGAGAAACAATATTGTGTAATTTGAGTGGCGTGTAAGCCGCAGACATAAAACCCGCAGCGTACATAATTTAATATGAATATTATAAGTGTACATATATATAAAAGGTTGCTCCCCTTACACACTCTCCTCCCTTCAACCTTCCTGCCTTAATGACAAACCAAGTGCAGCACTTCAACACTTTTAGTGGCAATTTACAGGAGCTGACCACAAAGACAAAGAACAGACATGCAAAAAGAGAGAAAGAAAGAGAGGCAACAATAATGACCACGTCCAAGCTGATTGCTGATTATGACATGGCTTGCAGCAGGAAAAGGCACGCAAGAAGGGTGAGAACAAAAGCAAAGTTAGTTTGTCGTCAGCAGCGTCGCATGCAAAAGATGTAAAGTGCAAATAATTATGACAAGAGCAAGGCGAACAGTGCGACGACAGCAACATAACTAAACTAAGCAACTAAAGAGCAAAAGACCAAACGGAAGCAGTGCAACAACAAGAAATCATTGCACACCTGCGAAAGCAGAAACGCGAAAAAAAAAAACTTAAATAAATTGCGTGGTGCGAAAAGCAACACTTGAACTTTGATGCAGCTGCAAGCAGCTAGCAACAGGAAAGGTGTTGTTAGGAGGTGAGACAGCAGCCGCAGCAGCATTGAGTCAGCAAAAAGTCACAACCTTAGCACACCACACCTCCAACGCGAAAAACATAACGATGATTATGAAAGACAATCAGCTGTGTGCCTCTATCTCTCTCACTCGATCATTGTTGCAGCCGTTGAGGTTTGTAGGGTAATTGACAACAGAAAATGGCAATGTGCAACAACGCGGGGCAGTAGAGCAGACCAGACCAGCCAAGCTAGTCAGCCACTTGGCTAACTCAATGAGCCACTCAGGCAGCCAAGCGGCAAGGCAATATGCGCCACGTTCAAATGCCTTAGTTATATTGGCACACAAACAGCAACAACAACAATAGAATCGAGAATACAAAACGAAACGAAACGAACCCACCTAGGGGTTAATCCGTTGTACGTCTCAACGGGACAAGAAATGACTAAGCTCCTGATGATGGCTGATAAATGTGTTAGAAAAAAAACCGACTTTGAGCTGGGTCTTGAGCGATAGATAGCAACCGTCCAACCTCCAATCAAAACAGAACAAAAAAACAGAGAAATAAATAAAGGGGGAGGGCTCTAATCAGATAGTCCAAGAGGCTAGGCTAAGTATTAAAGTAGCTCAGGAAATGAAACAAGCTGGGAAATAAATACTAAAATAAATGTGTAGAATGGAAAATATTATTATGAAAATTAGGTTTTGGCAAAATAACAGTTGGACTGGATTTTTAACAGGGTTAGGAAACCAAAGAACACTAAATGATTTGTGGTTAAAGACGAGGTATGAATCTATGTATACAGTGCAAGCTTCCGTGAGCGGACAGACACGGTTGCAGTATTTTTATCCGCCTGCGAGAACGAATTTTGTATGAAAATCATGCTATGGATCTATAATATTCGGCCGGCTCCGGGAGCTGCTCCCGAGTAGAGCTTTCACTGTTCTGCATATCACGGTTTGTTCTGTATCATTTTATAAAAAGTTAACTTATTTGACTATTAAACTATGAAGTTAAGCAAAGTTAAAGCAAATGAAAAATTACATGTAAATCAATTATTTTCCTAGTTAAGGTCATAAAAAACTTTTTAGTTACATGATTTTCTGTGTTTCATTATAATTCTTCTACAAATATCAATATAAAACAGGAAAAATATCACATTAAAATCGATTAGTTTTTATACAAAAATGGCGTTTTAATCGCTTGTACTACAACTCCAGTCATTAAGTCAAAGCTTGTCAAGATTAAGCCACGATTATAATGCGTAACTTGTATAAAAAAAACACCTCAAGCTAAAAAAAAAAATACTAGAAAAAACCAAGAATTCCCGCACAGTTCCACGTTGTTTAATTCACAGTGCACAGAGGCGGCTCCATCATAATCTAATATGCCGCTAATTATGATGAAGGGGGGGCCAGGCCCTTAACAAAAGTTTTATGATGGCATTTAACAGTCACAGAAGAACAACAAGCAGAAACGATTATTGTGACCTTTAAGGGCCATGGGATCAAAAAAATGGTATGCTTACAAGCCAAAGAATGCCAATTGGCTCTTGACAAATTATTTCAAAGTTCGGCAAAAGAGTTGAAAGAAAACGCAAAATCAATTAGCAATTAATAATGTTTGGCAGACAGGTTTCTAAAAGTTAACTGTAGGCATTTTCCCTTAAATGATTCGGACACGAATCTAGCCGCAGGGCGCCACATAAACAGATGAATTATTATCTTATAGCAATGTTTACATTTTGGAAAAAGAGAAGAGAGAAAAAAATGCTGATGCTGTCATTCAATTAGCAGTTAAAACTGATGTGCTACAAAAGCTCACTTTCAACGTGAACTGCAACCGCAGGGCAATTGTTGGGAATTTTTTTTTTGGAGGTGAACTAACTAGAGAGATCCTAAACGTGTCTCAATCTCTCTTTTCCTCTCGCTCGTTTACTTTTCACTTGTTCTTTCGTTCATTTCCATTTTATCTGCGACTTTTGCACGCATTGCGCCATGACGCTGATGCTGACAAGTGTCATTATATCAAATGATTTTCCTTTTGGCCACAAAAACCAGTGCCACTGCATCCCAGTCGTTTACTCCCCTCTCCCTGCCTTCTCTCTCACTTCACTTCCACTTCAATGGCGACACATTCTCATCCTCCATCGTCAACACAATTCCCATCCTTGTCATTTTCATTGGCATTGGTTGCCAACTTTTTGAGTGGCTTATGGGTCTGCCTTTCCCCTCCCCCGACCCATCCTCTTGCACAACCCAAAACCCCTTCTTCTTCCTGCTTTGACAGTTTTGAAGTGTTATGCGATTTTACATTATTGGCTCTGGCTTTAGCTCTCCATCCTCTTCTATTCTATTCTCTTGACTTATATATTCTCATTCGTTCTCTCTCTCTCACACACACACGTCTCTTTTGTTGTCTATGTTGAATAGTTTTGACGTACTTTTGCATATGGTTGGGCTAAAAAGTTTTGTGTCTCTGTGCATCGCTTGACGTGCCTGCCTTCTAAATAGATTTACGCTGGCGGCTTTGCAGCTTGTCAGCCAAGATAACAGTACAACAACACACACAAGGCCAAAACGAAGAAGGACAGCGTGCAAGAAGAAGAAGGAACGAATAACGAAGGAACAGCAGGGTTTCCAGCTTATTGTTTGATAAGTTTTTCAATGTTTTCTCTGTGTGCTTTTAAAAAAAACAGCAGCAGCACGTGCCACGTTCACCAAATCCATTGACGTACATTCGTGCTTACTGGCATAAAGAATTTTAGAAGTTTTTGTGGAATATTGATTGAAGCATTCTTAGCATTATTCGCTTTAAGCACTTTGTTTTAGGCCAATTAAAAACTAGGCCAACATTTAAATTGGCTTAACACTTTGATGATGCTATTATAAACCATTTCATAGTATATGTTTTTCAATTCTCAAGAATCTCTCATTCGCACTAATCCACATTTAATGCACTTAACAATTTCTTGTGCAGCAGCAGCAGCTGCTGCCTCGTCTTCTTCTTCTGGTTCTGCTTCTGTTCAACTGTTACATCTTGTTGTTGTCGCAACTTGTTTCAGTAGGGGGGAGTTGAGAGGGGGTGCAACTGCCTGCCTGGCCTGCCATAAGTTTTGTTTGCAATTTATGCACATGACATGAAAACGTGCGCACAGGCACAAACACACACAAACGGAGCCAAGCCAAACAAGTCCAAAGTGCTGTGGTTGTTGTTGTTATTGCTTGTCTTTTTTATTCACGAGCTGTATGTACTTTTATGTATGGCATTTCATATATACTACATATAATATTTTATTGCGTATTTCATTACGATCAAAGTTTTTCATGTGTTGCATTTGTTTTGATTAAAAAATATTATTGCTACCCGTGTTGTTTATCTTTCTCTTCTTCTCTTTTTTTATGGATTTTTTCCTTTTAATTGTAAATGAAATAAGCTAAGCAACAACTCGCCGGGCAGGCGCGCATAGAAAAAAACTGGGTCAAAAGTTGGAAAAATTATAAAGTAGAAAAAGAAAAGTGTAGCAGAAACTTGCGAGCTAAGAAGTAGAAACGAAACGAGAGAAAGAAACAAAAGTTGAAGTCGAAACAGAAGCAACAAAGTTGCAAACGAGACGGCGACTCTGAGACGAATGTTTACACAAACACACACACACACATAGAAGCCAGTGCACTTTTGTGGCAGCTAAAGCGTTGCACATTTGCCTACCCATACAACCCCCCTTAACGCCTGCAGCGACGCAAAGCTTTTGTGCATTTTGTTTATTATTTTGTTTAGGACTTTTTTTTATTTACTATTTGTTTGTGTTACGCTTTGAAGCAGCCCCAAAATGTTGTTGCAACTGGCAGCAAAAGCCTTTTATATATATATTTTGTATGTTTTTCTGTCTTTGCCTTGAGGGGGCATGCAGGGTGCACGCAGCATGTGGCAGCTTCTAAGTGTATTTCGGTTGTATATCAGTTTCGGCTTTTTTTGGGGGGTGTTAAGCAATGATGCTGCATATTTGTTCACTAACTAAGTTAATTATGTTGCCAGGCGAGCAAAGTGTGTGTTTGCCTTTGTTTATCTTGTTGAATGTGGCAGGGCATGAAATAATAAGCGGATTTTACTTCTTCGCTTTTTGGTTGGTGGCAAAAATAATATAATTATAATTAAACGACCTTCAAATGTGGCTTTTTGGGGGCTAAACAAGTTATATATGCTAGTAATATTACGTATACGTCATGTGCAAACATTTCCATGTTGAATTCTGCTTTTGTTTTGAATTTGTTTAAGTTCTCATTACGTATACGTAATGTATAGCTTTTGTAAACGTTTCCATTGCACAAATATATACATTGCAACTTCTTAGCGAAGTAATCATGGCCAAGCCTTAAGCAATTTGGCTTTAATCTTGCATTTAATTTACCTAGATCTCGTCGTCCGAAGGTGTTAACTACAACTTTTATGCAAATTACTTGCCACAAACAGATGCATATCCGCATTTGAGCAAAAAAAATATTGAAAACTAATTGCATAGAAACGAATCTTGTTTTGGGTAAGCTTTAATTAGGCGCACCTTTGACAATAAGCCAAGATTGTTGTTTTTGGTCAATAGGGAAATTAAATGGACAACAAATATATTTTAACTAATTATGAAAAGTTGAAGCCAAACGCAACCTTGAACAAACAATTGCAAAAGCAACAAGAACAAATAAATGATAAAATGTCAAGAAAATGCAAGAAACAAAAATATTTGTTGGTAGATTTTTAGTTGTTATTGTTGTTGTCTTTTTGTTGCTGTCAGCTGCAGCACAGCGAAATGTTAACAAAAATACGCTGCTGCCGCTGCGGCTGCTGCTGCACACAAATGTAAATAAATTACATGCAACAAATGCAGGCAGGCCAAAAAAAATCAACAACAACAACATCTAAAGCAACAAACGCGACGTTGACGTCGCAGTCACGTTGCTGCCGCTGCCGCCGTCTGTGCCACTAACCCACTTCAAGACAACTCACACAACTTGCGTCTATCTCGCTTCAACACACACACACACACACAAGCTCTTATTACCCCTCCACTCTTTTCCGCTCTCTTTTGCACAGCGCAACGTGAAACGGTTGACAACAACAACAACTACGCGACTGCCTTCGCTTTTTTGCATTTTATTACGAAAATTCTTTGCATTCGAAAAGAAAAAAAAAAAATGTACGTAAAAAGCATTCAATTAATCAGACAAACCAAAGAGAGGGGGTGTTAGAGGGTGGGGAGGGTTGGCTGGGAATATTCCCGAAACGAAATTAGCAGACTTAAGGCGACCCCAAAGAAAAGGGCGTTGATTGATTTGAAGGGTTTGCAGCAGCCGCAGCCGAAAAAGAAGTTTGATCATTTGGGCTCAATGGCTCACATTTGGCAGCTGCCAGGCATACACAAAAGAAGCGCGGGGAGTGAGGGGGGGCGTTACGTTTGACAGCTCAATTGAAAGCTTATTTATAGGCCCCATCACACTCGACAGCCGTCGACAGTTGTGACCCAAAAAATACAAATACATACATATGCATGTATGTGTTGAAACCACAAAACCACTTTTGACCACACACTTCCCAATCTTCGAAAGAAACCACAAAGTGCTCCACTCCATAAGACAAGATAACGATAATGACACGAGCGCATTCAAAACAAAAACTCTTTTTTTTGGCATTATCAAAAAACTTTAAAAACCAACAACTTCAAAATGTTTGGTCCATTGTTTTGTTACGTTTGCTTTGAGTCTGATTCATCAGCTTGTTGCTGCCAACCCTCTTCCCCCCCATACCCGCTACAGCTGCCATTCAACTGCAAATAAACATAATTTTCTATTGCTTGTTGCGATTTTCAACTGGCATTCAAAGGCTTTTGTCAACCAAACAGCTGCAACTTGCGTTGTTGCATTTTCGCTTTCAAAACTCTTTGTGTGTGTTGCACAACACTTTTTGCACGTTGCACGTTTAAGGTTACTCATTATGTAAGAGAAATGTGTGTGTGTGTGTGTGTGACAAAAGCGAGCAGTTAGTTTGCGCAAAGGAATTGAATTCTAAACTTTGAAGTGTTGGATAAGAGTAAAAAAAAATATTTAAAAGTACTTCGTTTCTATAAGACCTTAATAAACTTGGTTAATAATACCGAAAAGGTTTTAGCTTTAGCAAAAGAACTTTGGAAATAAGTTTGTGAAACATATTTAGACCAATCATAGAACTATTTCAATGTTTTATGTTTTAACGTCTTTTGCCTTTCTTTTGAGAGAATTCTTCTTTACAGCGTATCTATCAGCACATCACACAGACACTTTTATGCCACATTTTTAAGTATTCAGTTAACAATTTTCTGATGTCTATGTGGTGCATGTTATTCTGAGCTGCTGAACTTTATTTTTTTGCCTCTTGCATAAAGTACATGCAAAGTAGTCGAGGCAAAGTAAATGAAATGCAATGTTAAGTATACGCCAAGTGGCAAGCAAGACACAAACACACCCCCACTTAAAACTCAATTATACACACACACACACCTTCCCACACACCATTTTAAAGTGGTAGCTCCCGAGTTAAGTCAACAACCAGCTGCTGGTTCAACGAACTGCATTTAGCCATAGAAAAATACTGTACTGACCAGGTTCACTAATTAAATTTGCTTATATCAATAATAATCATAATCATGACAAAATAGCAATGGTGTGTAGAGGGTTCAACGCCACACACATACACACACACACACACACACACACACACACAACACATCATAAAATTTTAATATGCGTCGCGCTTTGGTGGCGCTTAAACAAATATAAATGACATTAAAACACAGACAGGCAAAAGAGGGGGGCGGGTATTAAGGGGGAGGTTGAAGGTATAGAATTAATTAAAACCCGTTGCCGCATCGCTATTGCTAAACACTTTTTTCTTGGAAACCAAAAAACCCAAAAGACACGCGCGCGATTTGCATGCGTTTCGGTCGCGGTATTAAACGCATTTCGTAGAAAAAAGTTAGCCCAAAAAAGGGGAAACATATCCAGCTGGACAGAAAAGTGCAATGCCAAAAGGCATTAGAGCGTTGAGAGGCGATTAAAAAAGGGGGCGTGGTTTGGCATTAACATAATGCATTGTAACTCCATTATGCTCCATGTACATATATTATAGGAAATTCACAACGGATTTGCGATGCGGATGTGAACGATGCAAAAGTTTTGTTGTTTTGCATAGATAAAGTTAGCAAATGAGTCTAGGCTAAAATTTATTGTTATTGTTGCTGTTGCTAAGAGTAACTTTCTGTTGTTATTGTTGTTGTTGGTTCAGTTCAGTGCCGGCAAGCAGCAGCGCGTAAAAGTCAACGACAGTAAAATACAAACACAAAAAAAAATCAAGCTGGCGCTGAAATTAAATTTTTTCCCCAACTTTTATTGCGGTTAAAGGGACGCCGCAAGTAGTACTTCCCTCAACTCATCTCAGAGTGTATGAAAATTTCAATTGTGTTTTTAATGAGACACGCACATACATGTGTGTAAAGGAGGGGGGAAACGGGGCGGTTGGGAATTCTTAAAGATTTGCGGTTTCAACTTTAAACTTACAAACATTAAAGCACACATGTAGCCCAAACTGGCCAACGATCCATGACACATTGTTTGGAATCTTTTTGGGCTTTTGAGCACTGTCTTTCAGAGTTTTAATAATTGCGAATTGTTGGGTTCTTAACTTACCTGAAAAGAGAAAAAGAAATATAAATGTTAACATGAGTAAGATTAATTAAAAGCAAAAGATGATACATATAACGACTTAATCTTAGTATACTTGATGTGAAAGAGAGCATGAAGAAGAATGTTAGAATATTTGTCTCTTGACAAATAGCTTTAATAAAGAAGGTTAAGGAGGTGCATATAGGCAAAACGACGGCTTTAAGAAAGTTAAAAAAAAAACGACTTTAAACAAGTTCAAAAATTATTCACTTAATACACAACAATAAACCAATATTTCTCATCCATAAAACTCAATAAACATTTACAGATTAAATCTTAAACAAAGAACAAATCCTATATGCAAAAATTATCGACTTTGAATCATACTCTTCTCAATTTTCATAAATCCAACGAGGGGTTACAATAATAAAAAACAAAACAAAACTCAGTCTCAAGTGACTGCAGCTAAATTTCGGCACATGAAATAAAACTTCTCTTGTTTTTTTTGGGGATTTTGTTGAACCAAATAAAAGGGGGCAGAGGGGCAGGGCAGCAAGCGTTGAAACAAAACTGTCAAAAGCAAAATTCAAGCAAACACTTAAAATGGTCTCAAGTGAGCGAAAGGAAGGCAGGCGAAACCAACAACAACAAAAAATGTGTATTGAGAGAGAAGAAGACAGAGACTGAGAAAAAATAACAAAACTACGAAAGCAAACAAAATAAACAAAATACAATGAAAGAAATAAAAGAATTATAGACGACAAGGCGTATTACCCCAGAGCGAGAAAGCACAAAAAAGTCAAACTGCCGACTAAAAAGCAACGCGCAAAAAATAACAACAAAAAATTGTCAAGCAAATAGCAGAATGTGAGTGTGTGTTGGTGTGTGTGTTTGTGAGCAGGGGCGGCACACGTGTCAGCGGGGGGAAGGAACTAGATGCCCGCAACGAAGGGAAAAAAAATTTGGCCAGTAGAATGGTAAATGTGCGGAAATTTATGCAGGACAGACTGAGGGGGGAGAAGAAGAGCAAGAGGACGTCCCTGGAGGCTGCACAGAGAATGAAGGTGGTTTGGGGTGGGATGGGGTGGATGTGTGCCTGTGGGGAACTGAGACTGCCTGCAGCGTCGACTTTTTATTTGCGTAAATATGTGCAGAATGGTACAAAAAAAAAATAGCTGAAGGACGCTAACGCTGACGCAGTGACAGACGGATAGACGGATGGATGGACTTTCAGACTGATGAACTACTGATTTTTATTTGAACAGCAGTAGATCATAAAGCAAACCACTTGAAAGAGTTAAGAGAGCGAGAGCCTGGGAACCGCAAAAGTTTGTGTGTGTTTTTGATGTATGTGATATATATAGGATGATGAAAGCTTTGGGCGGGTGGGGTTTTTTTTTTTAGATTAGATGTCGCTTAGACACAAAAGCAAACAGCTGTCAAGGCCGGTTTTTCGTTAAAAAATCATAGTTGACAAGTTGTAAGAGAAAAGTTAAGTGCACTTTGAACAACTTGTGTGAAAGTTGGCAAATTAAATGCACATGTTAAATGATTATAAACTAATTGACGTTTGTATTTAAGCATTAAGCAATAGGCGTCAAGTGCAATTATATATGATTATACGACTAGTTTTGCATTTGAAAATTAAGCTAGAGTTAATGGATTATATGATTTGTCTTTAATTTAATTATGGTTTGATTTTAATGCTAATCAAAAGCCCATAAAAACTATCATTTTTATATTTGACAATTGAATGAACTTAAAACGATTTTTCAATCCCATTAAAAAGCTGAAAATTCAACCAAAATTCCAATAAATGTTCATAGCTGCCAGCTAAAAAATTCATCACGCAAATACATAAATACGAAAACACACAAACACACACAGACACACACATTTACGCATCTAAAGCAATGCGAAAATGCGCCACAAGACACGTACAATAGCTGAAAAAGTAATACAATAACAAATCGCCAGCCAAAAAGTGTCTGAAGGAAAATCGAAGAAGCAAAATCGCTGGCAAGTGTACTATAGCTTTGGGGGAAAAAAGCAAGCCAAAATGTATGAAGAGGCCGGCCGGCTGTGTGAAGGGGGTGAGGTGAGGTGGGTGTGAAAAGGGAAGCTAACGGACTCGAAACTGAAGCTGCCTTGGCTTCACTCTGTCTGTCTGTCTGTCTGGCTAACAGTTTTGCTGCCCGGGCATTTGCTGCGTCCAGGGGCACACACACACACACACATACGCATAACAACTTTTTCAAACAAACAGACGCGCGCACACACACACACACACACCCAAAGAAAAACATGAAAATCTACTCAGCTGCTGCTGCTGTTTCGGCTGTTGGCCACGTTTGTATTAGTATGTGTGTGTCTGTGTGAGACTACTACACAGCGAGGGTGTTATAAGCGGTTAAATTTCGAACATGCCCTGGCATCCTCTAGCAGCAACCCCCTTTTTGACCCAACCCCTGCCCTCCAACACCCATTTGTTACCACACCCATTGCTACCTTCATAATCTCCCCCCACCACAATCAGCCCCCCCGAGCACCCTGCTGCGTGTGCACGCGCCGCTGGCGCCGTCGTTACCGCCAATTTCCCATCGTCGTCATCCTAGCCCCGTGCGCATCCTTCTTCTCTGTCTCTCTCTCCCTTTTGCACTCCCTGTTCGCTGCTGCTTGGTTTTTTTGTCCTTTGTGCGACCCCCAGAGGCCAGAATGCCACGCCACGACCCACCCAAAAAACCGAGCGACCCGTTTTTAGACAGCTTCAACCCACGTGCGCGCTTTCGCTTTTGCAATATTGTGTTGGCTAATTTAACGTTACGCATACGCCGCGTATGTTATCCCACAAAAAAGAAAGGAGATTGTCATTGTTGTTGTTGTTGTGGGAAAAACTAAAATGCCGTTGCCTAGTTTTAAGCG
Organism: Scaptomyza pallida; assembly: GCA_018152965.1. NCBI lineage: Eukaryota > Metazoa > Arthropoda > Insecta > Diptera > Drosophilidae > Scaptomyza > Scaptomyza pallida. The sequence goes on from JAECXP010000238.1 coordinate 4,077,542, forward strand.
CTTTATAATGGCAAATCGCATTACGACCCAAATATGCGATAAATATGCAAAGTTTCAATGCGACATCAAATTGATAACAAATGCGAAACTCAATGCAAAATCTGAATATTCAATAAATAAATATTAAATATTTGCTTATTCACAAAGAATTTTATTCGTTTTTTTTGCCATTTTTCAAAAAGATACAGAAGGGAAAAAAACATAAATTACGAAATACGTTAAATAATCACCGGGTAGGCAAAACTTTTTTGAGGCGAAGGAGGGGGGAAGGAAAACAGCAGAGGACGTAAAATGTCGCTTAAAATTAAACAAAACACAAGCTGCCAGGCAGCTAGCCGACTCGAATCTCGGCTAAAGTCTGATGGCAACCCCGGAAACAGGCACGCCTCCATTCTCCAGCTGCTGATGCTACTGCCTCCAACCCCCTAATCTAGCAACTAAAACTCGAACGGCATAAATTTAAGCAGCGCCAACAACAACAACAACGAAACGACTGCAACGTGGAGCCATAAAAGTTACAGCCCAATAGCGACAACAAGAGCAAAAGAAAGAGAGGAAGAGAGAGCATAGGGTTAAGAGACCTGACCAAACGATACACACACACACACACACACAGATATATATATATATGTATTGTATAATATTCGCTAAAGGCACTGAACTTGTCGACTCGGTCTGCATAAGTCATTAAAAAAATAGTAATTTGCTCGTAAAATAGTTGCGCTCAAGTAATTTTAACGATTATGATCTTAATCAACTTGCTAACGGGGTGGCGGTGGGATAAAGTCTCGCCATAAGCATCTTCGAGACAGAGACAAAGCAATGGAAAAAGCGCGCTGAGGATTAAAGCTTGCAAATAAAATTAATGAGTTCAACTTTAAAGTTACAACGGGCTAATAAATGTAAAAACTAAATTCAACTCTTAAGGAAATTGGATTGTGAATGGGAAATGTATAAAAGAAAACTATAAACTTTTAGCGCAAAAATTTTTTTTTAGATATTTTGTTCGTTTCCCTGTGTTGCTTTTACAAAATGTTATTAAACTATTTATGCAACGTCATATAAATATACATTTTTTTTTTTTGGCGCATTCTGATTAACCATATAAACTAGAATCCAATTAAAACTTGCCCATATATACATTTTCATTCAGTTTTGCCCCTCAATGCATCGCCCGCATATGAGAAAAGTTTATCAGCCCACAGAAACATTTTTCTCCCTCTCTATTTTAACTAATTTGCATACATGTGTGTATATGTTTTTTATGAACTTTTCAAAAACAGTTTTTCACGAGTTTTGCAACAGTTTTCCAGTTAAACAATGACGCTGATCAGCAGCAGCAAATTTTCTATTTTGCAAATATTAAATTCCAAGTAGTCAACTAGTCGAAAAACGCACAACAAAATGTTAAAAATGTTGCCAGTTTTTTGCATAAATATATATATTTTAGAGAAAACATGACTGGTTGGAAAATTTAACAAAGGCGTTTCGAATGCGAAGCAATGAGTAAGCAAAACGCTTGAAAAAACAAAAGCAATAGAAAAATGGGGGTAAAAATTCTACGAAGTGGTGGGAAACGCTAGACGCTTGAATTTATGTGCATAATTTTTATATTTGCGACAGACGATATATACTAAAAGAAACCCACAAACGCCCTAACTAAGCTGTGTGGGCGTGGCAATTACACAGAGAGAGGAAGAGAAAATGCCATAAAAGGAAACTTTTGCGATTTGCTTTAAACAGTTTTTGTGCAAAACTGAATAGCATTGCTAGGAATTCGCTAAAGGTAATTGAAATGGCGCTGCCGGAACGAACGTCGAGGTGCTTGTGGGAGGGGTTGGAGGGTGGACACAAGTTAGCTTCAATGTAAGTAATGGTTTAAAGTTTTTGAATGCAGCACCTACCCACAACTGCAGGGGAAACCCTTTAATAATAAAGCGCTGAAAGCTGTGCTACATATTTTGTTTGCTCACAATTTAAGCCATCCAAGTGCAGCATGTGTGTATGTAAATTGAATTTACAACATTTTGCGCTAGAGCATAATACTAAACAACAAGAACAACAAACATATGACAACAGCAAAAGAGGTGTGAAAACAAAACAAAGCAAAGTCAAGAGAGTGAGGAAGAGCAAGAGCTTAAACTTTCTGGCATTATAACAGTAATAAGTATACAACAACAACAACAACAACAACAACAACAACAACAACAACAACAACAACATACACTCACAAACAATAACAATGCACATCAGTGACTTTGGCTTTGGCGTTGAAGTGTGTACTTTGTTTAATGAGTTTTCAAGATGAGTTTCTTTCATTTTTTTTTTTTTTTGGTGCCGCATCGTGCTGCAGCAAGCAGCAGGGCGCACAGAGCAAAACAATAGCTCTGCACAAATGCCACGCCCCCCAAGTAGTAGTAGGAAAACGAGGCCAAACAACGGTCGAATTTACTGGGCAACAACAACAAAAAAAAAACGTCAGCACTACGAACCAACAAAGAGTATATAGAATATATATATTTTTGATTGAAATGCGCGCTGGCAGCCAAAAAAGTTTTTGCCCCAGACCAAGTCAAAAGTTCTCTAGAGAATGAGCGAGAGAATACGAACAGCAGCAGCAGCAACAGCAACAAAGTTTAAAAGTAAGATAAAAAAAAACTGCGCGAAAATGAGCTACGCGATAGGGCGAATTGGGTGGAAATTTTCCATTGTTGCGGCTAAAAGAAAAAAAATTTGAGCCTGGCAAAGACAACACACCCCGCCCCTGCCACCTACCCACATAATTCTTATGCCACTAGCCAGAACTGCAGTTGCCACGCCCACACAACAACAGCAACAAAAATAAGGTTAAAAAAACGAAAAGATATTTGTTGAAAAACGGAAAATTTTAGCGCATAGCAGGTAGAAAAAACCAAAACAAGCAACAAAAAACAGATTATGTGAGGTGAAAGAAGCCAAAAAAAAAAGAAGAGAAAAACTCATCAAAAATCATGCAGTTGCTGTTCTTCAGGCTAATGACAAAAAACCAAATCAATTGATCAATTTTACTAAGAAATTTACCTTTTTTTCTTTCAAGATATAGCCAGATGTTTATCAGCAAGGGCAAAGGAGTAGCAAAAAGGAAACGCAATGCATAGATGAAATGTTAAAGATAAAGTAGCTGAAAACCCGAATTTTCCTAAAGACAATGTTTTGTTTACACAGAGAGAAAGACATGATTTTTTTAGTCCGCACTTGAGTTCATCATCATCATTGTCGTCGTCGTCTTCGAAGGTCAACAAACTTTAAGATCTAACACAAGCAATACGAGCACATATGGCAGCAAACAAACCAAAGTACATGTGTGTGTGTATATATAAAAATAGTTAAGCTGTGGCCCCCAAAGTGAAAATATGCTCCAATGTTTGATGGTGCTGGGTGCCCAACAATTAACAGCTGGATAAATACCAAGTGCAGAGTGCACACAGCACAGATGAGAAAAGTCAACGAAAAGTCAAGCGACAAACAACAAAAAGTTTTGAGCAAGATTATCAAGCGGCAAATGCCGCCAAATGCCGCCAAATGGCAGCAGGCAGATCGTTTGTGCCGCCTTTAAGGTGCTGACAAATCAATGACAACGAATTTATATTTAGCAATGAAAATATACATACATATATCAAAGAGATTTCCTTCATTATGCTAAAAGTGAATTAATGTTTATCTAGATGGTGAAATATGTATGGGAAGAGGAGAACTTTTATGCCACAAAAAAGAGTTTACTTCAACATGTTTGTGCATGTTTTAATTACGTTCAACAACAGCAGCAGCAGCACTAGCTGTAACTTTAGAATAAATTCCATACATAACGCCACGCCTTGCCTTAAAATAGTTACCTTGCCGACACCCCACCAGCTAGCCAACCTACCCGCCATTTGTGGCACAGGCAACTAATGCAACTAAGCCTGATGCCGCCGCCTCGCCTTTCGCCAATATTGTTTTATAGCCCATACAATATTACCATTAGATAAATTGCCTTTTGGCCTGGACATGAGAACTGGACACTTACCAAGAGAACAGGAGAAAGACAGAGAGAGAGAGAGCTGGTTTTTAGTGCGACTCTCAGACGTTGCTCGCTTTGGCCACGTTTCAAATTACTTTCTTTATTGATTTGTCGATGACTCGCATTGTTTGCTATTTTTACTGCACTCTTCTACATGCATTCCAACGAAGCACATGTGTGTGTGTACGCGAGTGTGTGTGTTTGCTCTTCCATTATTAGTAAGCGTCCCGAATTGCGAGTGTGTTCACATATGTGTGGCATCCACACTATATGGCTGGCCAACCCCTAACCTCAATGCCCTCTGGCCACACACACAAACACTCGCACACACACACACACTTCACATGTGCGTGTCAATTTGATGCGTGTTTCTGCTGCATTTTAGTTGTTGTGTTTTCCTTTTGTTGCTCTCAATGTTTCTTGCATATACATACATGTAAAGCCCCCCCATCTTACGAGCCAAAGCACTTTGTCGACACTTTGCCACAGCTGTAGAAATAGATGTTCCCACTATCATCACGTCTTACTTCTCCACTCCCCCTTCCTACCACCCACCTCTTCTCTTTGTGTTGTATTTGTACATTTTTCTACATTTATTTTATGACGCATTTTTATTGAACAAAATTTAATGCATTTCTTCTTCATCGTTGTTGTTTTTGTTCTTTGTTGAATGCGCTTTTATGATGCAAGCTGTGGTATGTGTCGTGTCCATTGATTAACACCCCATCCCTCCAACTATTAGTCATTTTTTTGAACACATTTGGTCGCATGTGGGTTTTAGGCCACATTAATTAGTCATACATGGCGTATTAGTTGGGCCTAATTGCTTCTTTGCGTTTGTATTATGGGTGTTCTTTCATATATATTTTATAGTGTTTGAAAGTTCTTTACTTACGCAAGGAAGCAAGGAATCAATACGGAATGTAGTAAACATAATAACTTACCTAAAAAGAGATGAAAAGAATATACAATTAGTAATGGAACATAATGAAAAGGTATTTAAGTTAACAAAGTTCTCAAATTTCATTACTTTGCAACACTATTTTCATTTTCCCATTATCAAAATCGCATAATTATCATGCCCCCAATTATGACTCATTTAAAGCTAACAGTACATAACAGTTAAAAGCCATACAATGGCAAAAGGGGTAACACACAGGGGGGTGGAGAGTAAGAAGGTGAAGATTACCGAAGTTTATGCATGTTTTATGATATCTATCTAATCAATAACCGCAAGAGCCACTCCTCAGCAAACAACAGTCGTTGAGAAAAGTTTTGCCCCCTTGCGGTTGTTTTTTTTTTTCGACAATGTAGAAGCAAAAGTTAATGCGCATAGTTGTTGCTGTCTGTTCTGTTGTTGTTGTTGTTTGTGTCTGTTTCATGTTGCACTGTTGTCTGGAGGCAAAAGTTCAATTAAAAATATTTAAACTGCGCTTTTGCCGCCTGGGGGGATGGGCAACAGCAACAGCGTGTGTGCGCATCCGCAACCCATTCGGTTTGCCTGATGCGTGTCAAAACTCAACTTGGGATAGGTTGGAGAGCTCCCGCAAGGCAACAGCAACAACAACAACAACAACAACAAAAGCAACAAGAACTTGCAACACAAGCAAGCAAGCAAGTCAACCAAGCAGGCAACCAGGCAGGGCAGGCAGGCTATAAGGAAGGCAAAACTGCACAACGAACGCCTCGCAATGGCCATAAGCCGCACACCGCATCGGTCAGCGTTTGACGACCCCCCTGGCTATAGTTCCCCCTCCCCACCCATCGAAGTTCTGGGCAGTGCAAACCCATCCGGTTCTCAGTCGTTGTCGTAAAAATACAGCAACAAACAATATATATATATAAAAAAAAAAAAGACCCCAACAAAAATTTCATTCTTCTTTTTGTTCTTTTTTTTGTTTTTGTTTTGTTTTGGGTGCAATGAACGTTGCGTCGTCGTCGTCGCTGCTGCTGCTGCGCATGCGTGCCAACAGTAACAACAACAACAACAATGTTGCCGATGTCGGTTCGTTGAAAAATTCGTTAATAAATTGGCTAACCGAACGGTTAGAGTAAAGGTTTCTTTTGCTGCTGCAGCTTCAAGAGCTTCTCCACCTTGCGTCAATATTAACAATTCATGCTCATCCTTTTACCCCTTTTTCAGGGTCAACGGCCCACTGGTCGTCATCGTCGTCGTCGCTATTATCTCAAACCATCTGCCGTTCCACACACAGATCAAGTCCCCAAAAAACGAAAAACCGGCATAATTTCAGCTCCAGACAGAGACAGAACGAGCGATCTGCAATCGATTTGTGACATGTGTATATAGAAATCAATAAGCAGATCCCCACCATGAAAAAAACTGCAGCTGCAAGTGCTTCACAGAATGGAAGCGAGAGAACACAAGAGTCCTTGCTTAAGGACACACACAGGCATACAGGTACTTGAGTTTGCCAGCGTATCCTGTTATGTGCTCTGAGACAAAAGAGGATCTGTGTTAAACAACCCCTAGTTGTAACTTGAGATCATACACTTCTTTGGGTTTCTTTCTCGTGTAAAGCAAAACGCTTTGAACATGCCCCTCAACACAAAGGTTTTTTTTGCTGCTCTTGTTGTTCATTTCTGAGGATCTTGAATGTGTGTGTGTGTATACCTGCAACATTGCTTTCATGTTTTGTTGCACCTGCTTTTTAGAAGTCTGTGTTTGGGATTCTTATCGTCATAGATTGTTAATCAGTCCATGGCTAATTGGAGTGCATAACAAACGAATGAGAGTGATTAAGTGTATAAAAGAAGTGATTTTGATTGATAGACTGAGTGATTTGTATGATTTCAAAAAAGATTTAAGGCGCAAGAGAGAGAGAGAGAGAGAGAATGATTGGGAAGATTTGTCAATTTTTTAACCAAAAAATATTTTTTTGGCTTATTTTTGGGCAATATTCAAGCGTTCCTAATATTAAATATGTTAAGATTAAGCATAATTGACAGTTAATTGTTGCTGCCAAAGTTGCCTAACAACTATTTACATTTATTAACAAACTAAAATCGTAGCTGACATAAAACTTTTCTTATTTCAAAACTTTTATTCGGAAAAACAATGCACATGTTTTGATTCTTGAATATTTTCTTGGCTTTCAGCTTAGATTGCAATGCGCTTTTGTTGTTCTTGCTCACATTTGATTACAAGCAAAAAATCGAGACATTTTCGTATACATTTATACATATATATGTGTGTACGTGTGTGGCATTTGTTGGAATCATGTGTGTGTGTCGCATTTCATTACATATGTAAACTTTTGTAACAATGCATTGGAAAAAAAAACAAGCAGCAACAACAAATTGTTGTCAACAATAATAAACACACAGAGCAGAAGCTTATTGAAAATCGGCAACAAAGCACGACGTCAACCTGCCCCAATCCATTGGCAACCCTCTCTCCCCGCCTCTCTTGCATCGCATTGAGTTGCCATTGCAAATCTTCAACTGACGCTGTTGGAGATGAAGGCGCCAAGGCAACAGAAATAATAAAAATACATCAAAAAAAAAAAGTATTCAATATCCGCACAAAGCAACAAGCTTTAACGTAGGAGTTGAATGAAAGGGGTAAGAGGTTGTGTGTGCGTGTGTGGGGGGAAGGGGTGGGGAATCTTTTGTCATGTACATGCGTTGTTTATTGTACGGAAATCAAGATCATACATCAATAACGACAGTTGACAATGAGAAGCTGCTGCTGCCTCTGACTCAAAATGCAAAAATGAAATGCGAAGCAAAAATTGAAATTATTTTTAAATGTAATAAAAAATGCAACATGTCAGGCAGATGATCAGGGAGATAAGGCAGGCAAATGGCAGCACAAAAGCGAGACATGAGGCATGTTGCAGGTGGCACAGACAACCAGCAACTGTTGTATTTGGGTGTGGCAAAATCCAGATCAGCCCATTGCCATCCACAGACAGACTAGACAAATGTCAGCGGCTTAAAATGCAACAGCAGCCTGACAACGACACCTCAAAAGGGGGCAAAAACTGAGATGCGAGAAAGGGGTTTGCTTGTTGCAGTCATTGCGGCTGCTCATTTGTCATAAGACATTAGCAGAAGCAGCAGTAACAGATAAGCAGCAATCATACATATACTAAGTGCAACATTTTGAGGCGTGTGAATGAGTCAGAGAGAGACTCCAGCAGCATTTGAAAGTGCTACAATTAACGCGTCTGTCTAATTATCGCTCTCTCTCTCTCTTCCTCTCTCTTCTTCTCTCGGCGTTGACAGAACAGACCATGCTGCATGTGGCTAAAGAACAGAATGCAGCCTACAAAACAGCCGACACTGGCGCCAACTGAACCATTTTCTAAAACATTTGGCAAATGTTGAGTCAGTAGGAAAGTGCTGGGAATGTTGGCGAGTGGACTAGAAGATGCCCTCGAATGACGTCATGGCTATGTCAATCCAAGAGATGGAAAGTTAAAGAAGTAGTTTGGCGAAAGTCGAGTCTGGTATTACAGTTTTATACCATGAGAAAAACGACAGATTAAGTAAATCTTATATGCAATATATCCTGTACTTCCTTACACACTTAAAACTTACAGGGTATTTATAACAATGATGTCTGTCGTTGTTGTTGTTAAAGTTAGCGACTGCTGCAATTACCGCATCGTAATAGACGAGACTTTGTAGAATTTTAATTGAAATGTCAAAAGCGTTTAGTGCGGCAAAGCACACACACACACATACACACTAAGTGATGCAGTCAGTGTCTCTGCCACAAGACCAAAAAAACGCGCAAAACTGGCGAACGGCCAGGTACTGGAATTTTAATCGGCAATGCGGCAGAATTTGATTGTGGCATTATTGAGGTTAAGGAAATATGTTAAGAGCATCTCTCAGAGAGCCTCGTTCAGATGCGGGAAAAAAGGCCAAGTCTATAAACCATTACAAATTAAGCTTTATACGTTTTGTTTTGGGTGCGGCTGTAGGGTTTTCGGGAGGCTACTTAAGATGTGTTTATCGAAAAGTCCACGTTGCCAAACTTCAGTTGGAACAGTTAAGCTTAAGCTCTACAGATTTCTAAGAATTATGAACTTTGATTAAGCTTAAGTTCTGTTTTTCTTCGAATTTTCATATGCTTCTTAAATGAATTTTCTTGTAAATCGTATTCTTGACCAAAAATCAATATTGTTCACCCTCACCTATAATTTACGGTAATTGGGCTTAAATTGGTTGCATAAACAGCCTGATTATAAACATAAACATAATGCAGAAAAGGCCAATGCCAATCTTGGAAGACTGCCACACAGCACACAAATTGTGGCAAATTTGGCCAAGTGGCACATGAAATGTCTGTCAATCGTAGTCGATTATCGTTCGAACGGAGGCGCATCAGACAATTGTTAATTAACACTGCCACAGGCAACAACAACAGCAACAACAACAACACAAAATCTGCACAAATTGTGGCTACAAATTGAGCTTACAGCACGTTGCACAGCAGACAAATCAAAGTTGCACCGCATCCAGAGCATCTAGACTGAAGGGAGATGGACGACTTTGGTGGTGGCAAATGTTGTCAAATCTCATACAACAAAAGATTTGCAGATAGAAGGGCATTAGGGTATATCCTTGTATTGGTCATATGCAACAGTCGTCCGACACAGCTGTCTCTTTTACAAAACAGAGAGGGAGTTCGCGGAGAAGGGTTGGGGATGGATGGGGGGAGGCAGACAAAACAGCAGCCCCGCAGACATTTACAGTTGCAGTTTCACAGTTGTAGCGTAGAGACGAAGTTGCAAGGCAGAAGCTTGGCTCATTGCCGTTTCATTTTTTAACCCTCATTTAGCATAAACAGCAGGCCCAAAAACCAGCAGCAGCAACAAAGAGCCCCAGCAGAGAGACTCAGACAACGGCAACAGCAGCAGCCAGCAGAGTTGTTGTTGTTGTTGTTGTTGGTCTGTTGCAACTTCAACTTCCAGATACTCCTCGCTATTAAACGCTCGCACGATTTTCTCGTTGCGGCTGACTGACTTGTGCCGTCGTGCCAGCGGCTCTTGAAACAAACAACACAAAAACAAAACAAAAAAACTTTAAGCATTGTGCTAAATATATATAGAAAGAGAGGAGAGAGAGAGAGAGAGAGAGGGAGGCACAAACAAAAAGCATCTGCTTGAAAGCCACAAACGAATCCTGTCCCCATATAACTGAAGAAACACGCAGACGTTTTTCTTTGTTGATGTCGAAGCTGCAGCGCGCTTAATTAGCACGTCTCTTCAACGTTTCTTCGTTTTTGGCTATAAATAGCTGCGATGGAAAACTGCCATTGGGGGGAAAATGCAGTGATTAGCTAGCACATGTTATTTAAAATCGATTATGATCAAAGGTTGTTTTGGAAAGCTAATGATTTTGGGTTATTGTAATTATAATATATTTCCCCCAACCATTGCCAGTTGTAATCCCTGTAAATGACTTCCTCAATCTTTGCTAGCCTTCTTAGCGCATTCTATTGCATCATAAATATGTATGTGTTACAAACCACCGCTAAACAGAAAAATGGCTAAACAGTGGCTTTAAATGCTGACGAGCCGCATTTGACAAGCGTGTGCCATAAACTTTAAATCATATCTGCGGAAACGTGTATGCAAAATGTTTCTAGTTTGTTGTTGTTTGACGCAAAACTTAATTAGTTTCTCGCTTGTCCACGGAGATTCACACGGCATGGGTACAGAGAGAGAGAGATGGCGATGCTTGCCCCTTAGGCAGCTTAACGCCTGTTTGCTGCTTTTCCCCACCAAACACCACCCAACACCCAATGCTATGGCCTCAACTCATGTTTGAATGTTTTCTAGTTGTGGCCATGTGGACCTGACTGGATTGTAGTACGAGTGGCTTCATTAAGTTTTGGGTTCAAGTAGTTGCCCGCCGGCTGCCAGTTCAACTGTCCAGCTGTCTAACTGCACCTTCCCTCAAGCGCCCCACCTCTCTCTCTCTCTCTCTATCTCTCTACGAATTGTCTATTTCAGTTTTCCAATGTAGTTTACGATGCGTTGTGGCAAAGAGTTTTGTTCATCGCTCCTCTGTTCTTTTCTGTTCTGTTGTCCGACCCAACACACACACACACACACACGATGATTTATTTGGCACACACACATAGACAAACACACGCAGACACACACACCTTGACAGCTACCTGCGCGCGTGTAAATGCATTTTGCTGTAGGTGAATTAGGTTTGCTGCCATTGCTGCCAACTGAGGCAGCTATAGGGTTAAGCGGGGCGGGCGGAGGCTGAAGTCTCGCTGGGCCAAAAGCATTTTCGTTGGTGCCACTTTGTTGACTATTATTTTTCATTTTGAACGCACGCAAAAAAGGTTGGCTACGAAAGAGAGAGACAGACAGACGGAGAGAGAGAGAAAGAGCAAGTTGGGCGGGCGGCAAAGCAATGGAAAATTATTGCATGATAGTATAATACACACAGAGAAACACAGACAATGAGAATGAAATACAAAACTAATAAAGCAAAAATTATCTTAAAGTTCATTTCAAACAATAAATTCCTGAAACAACAACATCATAATCAAGTTCAACATTGCGAAGGTTTTTGGCTCAGTGTGTGCACACACACACAGCAAACATACCATATTGCCCCAGAGTGTTTGCTGTGACTGTTACATGATACCCAAAGCCGCAGCTGCCGGCGAGCTAGAGTAAGATAGAAAATATAAACCTCAAAGATACATTTGCGCTTCACTTGAACCGTAGAACGTAATTCAAGTGAACTAAGCTGGCCGTAGCAAGTGACTCACATGTGTGTGTATTGGGTGTGTGTGTGTGATGCGAGGGCGCAATGAAGCTGTAGACAAAATTGCGTGCGTAATTCTTTGGCAAACGTACAGCAAATGTTTGGCCAAAAACAAAGGAGAAAATAGTTTGATACTGGAGAGACAGGAGCAGAAGTTGTAGCTAGGAGCCGAGACCATCAGCAGGATAGCAGGCAAGTATGTTGTTTTTGTTGTTGGAGAAAATGGCACGTTGTTATTTGGATGCTACCTAAGCCCAGGCAACACACACACACACACACCACTTGAGTTCATTTTTATGGCCGAAAATTGCATTTACAGCAAGCAGGCGTTGAACATTGTGTTTTAGTAAAGATTGCCGTTGTGTGTTTGTTCGTTCAATGTTGCCGCATTTCACACAGAGGAGAGGGAGGAGGAGAAGGAGGCAAGGGGCAATAAGAAAGATTAGATGAGTTTTGGTTTACGGAGAAAATCGCATCCAAGAGCGTCGGTCGCAAAATTTCACTAGAAAACTAATATTGGTAATTTGCCATGCAAGTTCAAGCTGCAATTTAATTTCCAAAACCATTTCTTGGTACTCCAAACTGAATATATTAACTTGTGCAGTAGACACAATGGGTCTGTGAACCGTATGCCATGTTAGTTAATTATTTTTGATTAAAATACTAAAATACAAAATTGCAATTCGGGGAAGTGAACTATTTTGAGTGCACTGTTGCCAAACTTCACTTGTCGGCATTAACATCAAACTTTTTTCGGCAAAAACTATAGGGAAAAACTTTTGTGCGAACTAAAAGTTGGAATAGTTAATAATTTATGCAGGGATTTACCGTTAGTTCACAACTTTAACCCAACCGACCCCCCAATAAGAGCCGCAAAAGTTCAAAAATAAATGAAAAACTCATAAACCAATTTGGCCCCCTCGCTCGCTCTTACTGCCAATGCAATCAATGGCCGTAATAATAATAAAATGGAATGGCAGGAAATACAAATCGGAGGGAAAAGAGAACGAACTGAGAGTGAAGTGCGACGAGTGCAACGAAAAACAGGATAATTATTCAAACACTTTCAAAGTCAAACACACACACATAGAAACTCAAATATTATTTTTTTTGGGAGTGTACGGGGAAAAACTTTTGTCATGGAAAACTGTTCGTCCGAAAAGGGATGGACATTACAGCGATGCAGGGAAGGTTTTCGACTTCAATTCAAGCGAAACGAGAGATGAGACACGAGAGAGATGAGAGACGTGGAAAAATGTGGTGGCAGACGATAAACATATGCGGCAAACACACGTACACACAAACATATATCCTGTAAACGGGCCTGTCTGCACAATCCTGTATTCATTTGTGTGTGTGTGTGTATGTGTGTTTGCGACAGACAAAATAACTAAAAACTGTCGAAGGTTGTTCAACTAACCAACAACCACCAGGAGTTAAAGCAACATCAACAGCCCAGCATCAAACAGAGCAGCTGTTCCAGCGGCTGCTGCTGCCGCCTGCCTGAAAGAATTAAAGAAATAGTGGATGGTAAAATGAAACTACGTGTCCCGGTACTCTGGCACTTCTCAATGTACATTATGCACTGCTTTTGTTTGGTTTTTGGTGGTGCAGCAGCAGCAGCAGAGAGCGAGAGACTGAGATAGAGAGAGGTAGAAAGGGTAGGGAAATCACTTAACACAGGCATCAGGAACACAACGTGCAGTGAGAGGGGGAAAAACTAAGCAACAAACAGCGACGATTAATGCCAGGGAATCGCATCGAATCGCGCGTCAACGATGCGGGCCTGAGCCTGGGCAGGGCCATTGGACTCGAGATTAGCAGCAGGATTTGCGCCTGATCAAAGACCGAAAACAGCCTAGAGAGAGAGAGCACACTGCAGCAAAAACGAATGTTAAATACCCTAACAGGTCAGGTCAGGGGCTTAGTTGTGAAATAGGTTTGTCAAAGGAAAAAAACTGAACAAAGAAGTTTCAGCATAATCAGGGAAAGCAATAGAATTTTCCTAAGCAACTAGATCCGGTTTTAAAATTCAGGGAATTTAGGAAAATGAGTTTAGAATAAAGGAAAACAGGAAAAACAAGGCAACCAAAAAGATCAAATATTAATTGTAAAGTAGAAGAAGACAAACTTTCCAAAAAAGTTTCCAAGCCTTCTACTCAAACAAGACAACTCCACTAGCAAATTAGGGTATCTAAAAATAACAGGAACACAAGAGGCGCGCGCTGCGCTGTCTTTCCTGAGTTTCTGCCAATGCAATGGCCAAAACGTAGCCTGGGCAAGAGATAACGACGACGACAACGACAACGACGACACCTTGCAAGCCAGAGGCTGTGGCTTAGGCTAAGGCTAAAAATCTAAGGCTAAGGCATAAACAGTCTTCGGTTTGTGCCGGTGTCGGTGCTCTTGCTGGTGCTGATGATGTTGCCTGTTTTGGTTTTTGTTGTTTTTCTTTGCCTGACCAGGCCAAAAAACATATAGTCAGAGACCCGAGACTGTTTAGAGCTCAGAGAGCAGGCCACAAGTCGTGCAGGAAGCGAGTTTAGTATGCAGGCAAAAGGTTTTGCTTGCAACGTCGCCCTGCCTCTACAGTATCTCTCTCTTTCTCGCATTCTCGTATCTTACTGTTCTGTCTGTTTGTCTGTTTGCACCGACTGTCCGTTCTTGGACTTGTCGTCTTCGTCTGTATTTCTGTCTGTCTCTGCGTCTGTGCCGTCTGTCTTGCCTGCCTGCCAGCTTGCCTCAAAAACCAGTTGCAGGTAGTTTTAAGTAAGCCCAAGATGTGTTCGGTCATCTTTTGCGGCTCTTTTCGGCTCTTGCCGCACAATTCTTCCTCTTTCTTTGACTTCATCGTCTTATTCTGCTGCTGCTGCTGCAACTGCGAACGCTCTCTCATACACTGGACTCTACGGACTCGGTTTGTGTCCAATATTTGTTGTTATTTTTGTTGGCCGAAACAAGCATTTCCCATACTCTCCTATGCTCTTTGCTCCTTTTGCTTGGTTTATGTTTGTGTAGTCTTTCAGTGTTTTGTCGATGCAGTGAGAAAAATTCGTAGAAGTATGTCTAGGATTAATTGGTTAATCTGGTCGTGTGTGTTTAAATGGTTTTCCTATTTCTACGAAATAAATTGTAAATTGATTAATCTGGCATTTCTTTATCTCTCTCTTTCTTTTATTGACAAAACATTTTTATGCTGAGTAAGCAAACAGGATGAGAATCAGTTGATTTAATTATCAGTAAGCGTTGTTGCCACACTTCACTTGAATCACTTTTAAGTCTAGCAAACATTGCCATATTTTATGTACAGTTATTAAGTACCCTTTTGCACTGTTGCCAAACTTCATTAACTATCATATCATCATGTGGAAACGAGCCCAACATAAATACAGTCTATGACACTTGCTTCACAGTGCTGTTGCTAACTTCCTGCCTAGTCTTTATGTAGGTCTCTACCGCCAACCTCCTCTCACCTGCCGCTTACCAAGCAACCAACGGCACATTGCTCTGTCGAGCCCATAAACAAAAAGCAACAACAAAAACCTAGCCTGGCATCTGGCCGCACGGCATCTAACAAGTTCGACATTTGGCACTTAAATTTAACGCTTGATTGCATTTACAGTGCCGTAGCAATATATTAATATATAGGCTCTCAACTCCAACTACGACCCAGGCCAAAAGATTAGAGCAAAAGAACTAGAAAGAGACCAGGCGAAAGACTCGAGAAGACTCTGGCTTGATTGCTTTCAAAAGCCAATCCAACGTCAACGACTCTATTCGGCGGATTCTTCTCTTGTGCCGGCTTTTCTTTTAGCTTCGTTCCTAAGGGCCTAAGACCTTTTGGTAGAGGCTGCTGCTGCTGCTGCAAAGCTTCCTTGTGCCTATTTTTAAGCACTTCTCCAACTTCAACGGCAACTCCACTTCCCCCCATACTTGGCGTCACTTAGCGTGTGCCAGTTTTTCACTGGCTTCTTTTTTTTTTTTGGTGTTTACTCAACACTAACCCCCCCTCCGCCTGTGTAAACACACAGACACACACACATATATACTGCTCTCCCTTCGGTTGTGCCGGATATGCCGTTTTACACGTGAATGAATTTATATATTTTTCTTTAGGCTGGCAATGTTGCCAAATTTCAGTCTCAGCTGTCAAAAACAAGTCAAAAATCAACCGTTACATCCAGCAGTACTGCAAAACTCGTTTAGCAACAATTAATGTAAAAATTGTAAAAAATAAAAGAGAATATTTTCATTTGCAGCACAAAAATGCAAATCAAAGGAGGCGGAAAAACTTTTGCCCAGCCGCGAGCCAAAAATGAACAAAAAACAACAAAAAGACAGAAACAGAACGAGATGTATACAGTAGATTGGGGGAGAGGAGGGGAGGCGAGCTGAGCAACATTTTATAGAAAAACCACCCTACCGTTACATTAAGCTGGCACAAAAATGCATAAGGCATGCACACACAAAGGACGAAGGACGACTAGACCAGAGCTATATATGATGTTAATGTTGACGCTGCGACGACAGACCGCATATAAAAGGGGGTAAGAATATAAAAAACAAAAATACAAAACACAACGTAACGAAACGGACGTGAGAGGCCTATGTATAAAAGGAGTGCATGCAGTACACACAAACAGAGGGAAAGGTCGCCGCCAGGCATAAAGCCATTGAACCCAGTTACATGGTTTAGACTTAAAGTCTAGTAAGCAGCTCCAGCTCCAGCTCCAGCAACAATAATATGCTATACTAAAAACATATGTAAATAAACTAACAAACAAAAAACCAACTTGAAATCGGATTGGTGTAGGAAAGAATTCATAAAACTTTGTAATTAGTCTCGGAAACATTAGATTTTACACAGAGAACGAGAAAAACGACAGAACTGGATGTAAAAACGTAGGATATCAAAAGTTGAGGAGTATTTATGTTTAGAAAACTAAAGATTATTTCTCAAGGTTTTCTATCTTCAGAGTCTTATATTAAGGTAGAAATTTAAGGATTCTATCCGTAATTGCATAATTTATCATGTTGTTCAATTAAGAAAACTTACCATACGACGCCGAATGCACCATAGCCAATTGGACGATCCGGTTGAACATCCTGTGGCACCGCTGGCGGTTGATAATATGGAGCCGCAGCGGCCAATATTGCGCTGGCGCCCTGTGGCGCACCACCGGCAGCACCACCCTGTACCAGTGACATCGATACGCTCATTGAGGTACGCGGTGCGGCAGCTGAACTATTTGGGCAGCTGTTGCTCTTGTTCTTCTCGTTGATGTTGACGGTGTTCAAGGAGTTGGTATTGGAGGAGCTTAACGTGGTGCTGGAATAGCTGGGAGCCGTATGATGGTGCTGGGTATTTGCTGGATAGCTATGGAGCTTATTGTTGTTGTTGCTGCTTGTTGTTGTTGCTGTTGTTGTGGTTGCTGTGACGTTGTTGGTGTTGGCGGTGATGGTGGTGCTGGTGTGGGTGGTTGTATTGGTTGTGATGGTGGTGGTGGTTGTTGGATGGGAGAAATGGTGTTGATTGCTCAATGAATGCCGCTTGGGGCCACTAATGGCCGCCATTCAATAGTTGCCCATTTGTTTGTTGTAATTTTGTTGTTGTTGTTGTGATTGTTGTTGTTGCATTTGCAATGCTTGCTTGTTCAACGCACATAAATATCTTGTTATTATTTTAATTTAAACACATTAAAAATTAATTAAACGATTTTAATCTGTGCACACATTTTTCGGAGATTTTTTGTGGTTGTTGTTGCTGCTGCTGCTGCTGGCGACTGCAAGAAAAAAGTAATTTCAATTAGAAACCATAGGCAAAAACGAAAGAAAGAGGAAGCAATAACATCATAGATTTTTAGGCGCATTAATTTTTTTTTTGGCAGGCAAAAGAGAAGAAAAGTGCGGTTAGCTGCGACCGGGGCGCGTCCGTGTAAGCAATGTAAAAGTGTGTGCGCATGTATATGTATTGAGCGCGCGCCAGCAAGCGAGAGAGAGAGAGAGAGAGAGCAAACAAATGTAAAAAGTGGAGTATGAAGGCTTTTTGTTATTTTTTTTGCTCTGTTCAAGTGTTGTTTACATAGCGAGCTGCAGACAGTTTAATCAACTTGAAAATGCGTTAAATTTCTTATTTAATATGTGCACATGTTTTGCAACATCAACACAACAAAAAGAGAGCTAAAGCAAGAGAGAGCAGCGCTCAGCATTCGTAAGTTTTTGTGTGTGTGTTTGTAGCGTCGCGCACTTGACACTTTTTTTGTTGCTGCTAATGCCGCTGCTCCGATGCTAACGCCAAGGCAAAGGCGGCGACGGCGACGCTTCATGGTAAAAACAATGCAAATGTGTAATAAAGGAAAAGTGCAATGAAGTGAAGAAAATTTGCAGCATTTGTTAAAATTCACATGAAATTTTTTTCCAGCCCTAATTACACATTGTAGTTTTTTTTTTTTTTTTTTTTTATATTTTTTTGTTTTTGCAGCATGCTTACCTTTAGAAAAATGCACAATTATTGAGCGGCGACAGCGGTTTATTGTTGATGCCAACAACGGTGGGGAGCTGATTTTGACAACTGCGGCGACTCTTCCGCATTTGTATGTCTGAGCGCTTGTGCTTGTTGTTTTTGTGTGTGCGTAAGTGTGTGAGCAAACTGTGGTGGCGGCGGCGGCGGCGGCGTTGGCGGCGACGGCGTGAGAGACGTAAACGATATGAAATTTACACAAATCAAAATTCAAAGCTAACTAAAACGCGACGCGAGCAGCGAACAGCGACTAAAATGCAGTTATTCTCCCCCAAATTGTTGTTGTTATTTGTGGTTTATTAGCGCACACACACACATTTATTTCAACACACAGAGACAGACAGTGAGAGAGAGCGAGAGAAAATGAGAGAGCGAACGCGAAACCGACGGCAATCAATTGAATTTTTTATATTTTTTTTTAGTTGTGCATTTGTCACGTTTTCGAGAGGGGCTCAATTTATATTTTAATAATATATCTTGTAATCACACACACTACCCCGAAGTTTGGTAGGCAGCAGTAAAATTGCTTTTGCAATACATATGTATGTATGTATTAATTTTTTCCTTTGCCTTTTGCATCAAACACACGCGGCGTTTATTTACCGATATTATGCGTGTCGTTTATGCGAAAGTCGTGATAGGACTGACAACAACAAAATTTCTGGCAATGTGACCGGGTTCATAAGAGCGGTGTGGCCAGTCGATAAAATGTTAGGGATTTCTGCTGACTGCTAACAGCTGACTGTTAGCAACATGCTGCAACAATCGTGCAGCTTAGCAACATCTATCGTCACCATGCACAGCTGCTATTATCGATAAGTGGCTCGCTATGTTGGACTGGTAACACTGAGCAAAATGTGCGCTGTGTGCTTGTAAGCAGCGTACCGAACTTAAGTCATTTCAAATTGTAAACATTCAAAGAAAGTGGACAAAATGGAACGTTCAACTGATAGTGTGAAGGAATACCTCACCGATCTTGTTGTACCACATCATCGCTGCAATGTGAACATCATTCCTGATCACATAACCATGCTGAGCGGCACAAAGATTAAGAAACAACACAGTCGCAAGCGACGCACCCACAAATCCACCACCCTGAATCGCAGGGAGTATGCAGAACTAGGATTGAATACGTTGCCCACCAAACAGATGAAATATGAGCAGGCACTGCCACTGCACAAGCTGTGGCGCGGCTATATGCGCGAACATCTCGAGCTGGATGAGGGCGAAGAGGTGCCACAGGTGCACGAGAAGCGCTACGAGGAGTTCAGCAGGCAGCTCACTAAAATGGATTTACATGGTGCCAAGATGCGTGTCATTCAATCCAAGTGTCCAACTTTGGTTGGCCTGAACGGCATCTGTGTAATGGACACGAAAAATGTGCTCAAACTGTTGGGTGAGGATCATAGAGTGCGCACGGTGCCGAAGAGTGAGTGCGTCTTTGGCATGAATGTGGGTAACATGGAGTTTACCATATTCGGACAGCATTTGAATGTGCGACCAGCGGAGCGAAGCGTGAAGAAAATCAAAGGCTATGTAGAGCCATTCATGTAATTATTGCTAAGTTTTTAAAAATAAATAAATATTTCTCGAAATCCTCGTTGTACATTGAAAACTTTAATTTAAGCTTTTATTTTAAAATCGTACATTTAACGCCCAAGTAGAAATAGGGCGAGTGGAAATATCGCGCCATATCTTGTATTAATAATATATAGTTATAAATGTTTATTAGTTGTATTTTTTTTTGTGTTCTTGGTTGGTTTTTTGCCCTTGTGTTTTTTGTGTGATTCGATTTACGCAGTCGCTTTGGTCATGATGACAACAGCCGAGGGCACCAGCCCAAGCACCTCCAGCGGCTTCTCATAGTCATCATCGGCAAAGATCTTGCGCGGAAATGTGGTCATCAATGCAAAGGGTGTCTCAATGCCCGTCTTAACCTGGATGAATACACGCACAGCTGACAGCGGCTCCTTAACATTAAACTCGGATGAGAGTGTGGAGCCATCCTGCAATCGCACCTGAATGCGTGTCTCAGTGTAATCCCTTGGTGGCGACTTGACACCTGTTGGCGATGTGGCCGTTGTGGTTGAGCTGACCGACGGCACAGCATCCGACAATGCAGCAGCTGGACTGTTTTTCATTTCCCTAAAAGATAATTGCACGAGTCAAATGGTTCTCTCCTCAGAGATCGTATATAAATAGCTCACCTGGCCTTGCGGGCCGCCTTGTCAGCCTCAATTTGTGCACGAACACGATCGCGTGCGGCTTTCTCCTCCTCCTTTTCACGCTTGCGCTGATCGACGATCTTTTTCATTTCGACCTCCTCCATGCGACGGCGTGCCTCAGTCATGTCCTTGCCGGAGCGTATGCGATTGCGTTCACGTTCCAGAGCCTCAGCCTTTTCCCGTTCCTCGCGCTCGACACGCTTCTGTTTGAGCTTCTCTTCGATGAGAGCAAGTTGTGCCTTCTTCTCCTCCTCGGTGAGGGCTTTTTTTCCTCGGTGGACTCGGAGAAGTTGCTGTGTCCTGTCTTGGCGGCATGATATTCAACCTCTGTTTGATCTTTGAGCACTTTGCCACAATCGTCGCACTTTAACGACTTGGCAATGGGTTCGTCGGTGGCACCGCTGCTGCTGGGCGCTGAGTCTTCGGGAGGTGCAGCAGCTGAGGCTGCAGCAGGTGCAGCAGCACTATCTGCAGCTGGTATCTCGTCATCGACATGGGCTAAAAGCCACTCCATTGCCATTTCGACACCTTTATGGCTAGTCACCTTCAAGGCATATTCACTTTAAAAAAATGTATGAAAAAAAATATATAAAGGGGAAAAGCCGGTGATGAAGAAAAGGTTTTAGATGCACTCACACTCTTTCTTTGGGAAATCCCATGTCCATTAGTGTTTGTACATCGCTCATTGCTGTGGGCTTTTGTTATCTAGTTTCTTAATAAATAAGTTTTTTTATGCACAAGTGTAATAATTTTTTCTTTCAATATTTTCCCTGCAATAATGACACACAAAAACAATGCCTGGTTACTAGTGTTGCACAACGATTAAGAGTGAAGACTGAATTTGAATGCAACTTTTTATATAAATCGATTGGATTGATTTAAAGTAAACGTATAGATTCAAACAAACAAACAAAAAAAAAAATGAAACAGAGGTAATAAATAATATTATCATTTTATAATAATCATAAGAAATACGTCGAATTGTTCTGCAATATTTTCGATACAAGCATCGATATTTTATCAGCTGATCTCTTCAGCCAGCAAGATGTCGATAGCGTCTTCTTAACCATTTTGTTCTGCTTTTCCGATAAGATGTCGCACCAAAATAAAATAAAGAAAATGATTGTTAAAATCCCTCGCCATCCGTTTATAATCGCAAATGGAGCTGTAAGCTTTTCGGAACGTGTACCAATACGCAAATGCCGCGTAAATTTGGAACGCATTAAAGGACAACAGTCAGCAGGAGTTGCAGGAGGACGCCCATTCCAATTGAAAACGAAGCCTAAACGCTGCTGCGTTCGTGTTGCTCGACTGCCAAATGTTGAACGCAGCGAGCTATCCGCAACGCCAGCCAGCTCCATTGTCTGCTCGGACTTTGGCGAAGGTAATTGACGTGAAAATTATAAGAATAAGAACCCTGCATCTAATTAACATAATTATCTTTGCAGAAGCTATTGCTGAATAGAGACAGCTATCGACGGCGCTGAATTGCGGACCGATTGTTTTGAAGACTTGAGTAACAGCAGCTGCATAATTTTCAGCATTTGCTTGAATTATTTTGCTGTAACTTGCATTAATTATTAACATATTTCTAATAAATAAACACCAAAATGGCTTGAAGGCATATTTAAATGTTCAACCGATTACTTTTTTCGTATCGATAACAATTTACAACAAAAAGTTTCATCACTACCCAATGAATGTCAGGTAGAAAAAAAAACTTTTGTGAAATACTAGTCCAAAATTATTCCTTGTAACAACATTCCAGACAAAATAAAAATATGAATTGGCACACGGGCAATATAGCAGAAGCTGTGGCAGAATCCAAAGCCAAAAATGCCATATTCGTAGTGTACACCACAGGTAATAATAAATGCAAATCAAAACCATTGAATTACATTTTCACCACGTCATGTTCGCCAATTTGGATATTGTAATTACCATAGGTCAAGATGAGATGTCTGCCAATCTGGATAGATTTCTAAATGATTCGCGTGTATACTCGAAACTACAAACGTCCGACTTTGTGGCCGTCAAAATACAACGTGAAAGTGAATCCTATTTAATGTTTAGTGCGCTATGTAAGTACAGTAAACGCTCAATATGAGTAAACATTACAAAAATATTAAATTTTGACCATTTAACCCCTTGCTTGCTATAGACAAAGTTGTGCCGGTCCCATCAATATTTTTCATTGGAAAATCGGGAACTCCGCTGGACATTGCCACCGGCATTGTTGCCAGCGTTGAGGAACTCGTTGCCAAAGTCGATAAAGTGTTGCTCTTAGCTGGCAAGCAATCCCAGCAATCCCAGCAAAACCCAGATGCCTCGACAAGCGCTAAAGTCACAGATGATTTAGATGAATCGAGGCGAAGCATTGCTGGTGCAGAAGATGAAAATCAACCAAGTGGTACAAATGCTCCAACCCAAACTGTAGAGGAGACACAAGAAACAGTCAACACAGAGCAGGAATCTGTGCCAGAAGCTGAAGTTCATGAACCAGTTGTAGCCGCACACATTGCTAAGGTCGAGTCAACAGCTGTGCCTGAACCAGTTATGCCAGTTGCTTCAACTGTTTCAGCTAATCCCGTATCTCCAGTTGCTTCATCTGCTCCTTCAGCTGTTGTCCCAGAACAAATGGCATCATCGCTAACAGCGGCAGCAGCCGAAAGGCGTGCAGCAGCTGCTGCAACAGCGACAACCTCCGCGATGCCTGCTCAAATTCAAAATCTCATGCCGATGAGTGTGCCCATGATGCCAACAAGCACTACATCAACACAGGGCCCACGATCGCCTGCAGATGAAGCAGACGCACGTATGGTAGATATTCAGAATCTTGTTGAGCAGCGGCGACATGAACGCGAGGAGTCGCAGAAGCAACGCGACAAGGAAAACGAGCTGCGACGCCGTCGCGAAGGACGTGAATCCCAAGTGCAGCAATCCCTTACGCGAGAGCAGGAGCTCAAGCAACTACAAGTAAGTCTGAAAATAAACAAAACGCAATCAATTATAAAAACTCTTTTCTACAGGCACGCCTTAAGCGCGAGCGGCAACAGGAGCAAGCGACAAGGGATCGGATACTTGCACAAATCGCCGCTGATCGTGCGGAGCAAGCAAATCGTAGATCCCTTACTACAGACATTCAAAGCAACATAAGTACCACAACGACAGCAACAACATATTCTGTTAGCTCACCAGACTTCTCGATTAGCTCTGAGGAGGAGACGCGTCTCCAAATACGTTTACCAGGCGGCCTTATACGTACCAAAGCTTTTCTCGCTGCCGAGCCATTGACCACTGTGCGCACTTACGTGCACGATGAGCTGCTCGCTGGTACAAACATACACGAATTCACAATGGCCACCAGCTATCCGAGGCGTGAATTCAAGCTGGAGGAAGAGGTCATGTCGTTGAGCGAATTGAATTTGGTGCCCAATGCAGTGCTCCTGGTGCTCAAGAACGAGCAAGTTAATCGTGTGGTGCGCAGCGGCAGCAGCCTGATGACCATTATGACCAGCGTGTTTTGGGCATTACTGACACCAGCAGCAATGGCCTTTGACTATTTAAGCCGAATGGGATTGCAGCGTTTGAGACAGCGCATAAGCCAAATAATGGGTTGGTCAAAGCCAGCCGCTGGCGAGTTTGCCACCGAAGTTCGCGGAGATGTGTAAGCAAACAAACAATATTCATTTTAGAAACCATATATTTAAACTTTTATCTTTTCTTGTTTAGCGCTAATCGTCGCAACATGGACATGTTTTTGCTACGTTCGATGCAGGGTCCTGGCTTGCCCGATAATCCACCACAAACGACGGCAGGAACTGGTCCAAAAGCGCCTCAGGATGGCGAGGATGCACCACACTTGCAGGAAATGGTACAGCAGCGTCCCGCAGGAGGCTTTAAGCCACCGCGTTATGGTGAATCGAACATACGTCGTTTGGCCGACACCAAAGATGACGAGGAGGACAAGGCTACCTACAATGGCAACTCAACGCAGCAGCAATAATCAATAATACTAGTTAAACCTTTCGCTATTTAAAAATAATCGTTACATTCACAGCTTCAACAAAATATGCAGCCTTAAATTCAAATATATACATATAATAAAAGAGGTCAACAAATGCTAAATATCCAAGTAAACAAAATCAGCAATATCCAATAACTATATATATTTCGTGAGTGTGTCGTGTCTTTTATTATTATTATTAATATTACTATTATTATTGTTTAAACAAGCAAGAAAGTTATCAGCAGTTTTGGTCTAAAGACGCAATATTGTGATAAGATATCAAATGGGAATAAAAAGTAAACATATAGCTAAATAATTTGTTCTAAATGTAAATCAAAACATTTTCTCTTTGTTTAATTACTTTTAAAAAATACGTTTATGCGTAGTTCCTTCAATGTGATTATAAATACATACATACATATATACCACAAGAATCTAAAAATGATTTTCTTTTGTTTTATGCATAAACGCATTGTTCATATGTATATATAGTGATTGTGATATGGTGTATCGATCACGTGTCTAGGTGATTTTTTTATGTTAATACAATTTAGCCTCGAGCTGATCTGCCTTTTAGTGCATTATAAAAATCGTGAAATAAGTTTCAAAATTAACATTTGTGTGGGACATAACAAATGAACTTTGATTATCATAAGTATATACCATAAAGATGGAGAGAGAGACGGATAAAGGGGAGGCAGATGATGCCACACAACAAAAAATAAGCAAGTCATTGACTGTCTGTTCTACAATGTGAACCACATTAGAAATTGCAATAGTTTGTAGACATTGACCAGCGGGAATTTCCATTCCTCTTTGCGTAACAGCGGCGGCACCAGGCTGGGATAGTGTACAGGATTGCCGATATGACAATTGGTGTTAACTGTGCCACCCGGATACTTTATGGCAACCACATCGCCCAATTTAACGCCATCGCAATCGATAAGCTCCAGTGATTTGTTGAAACAGATACGAATCTCCGATAAGTAGCTAATGCCATGTTTGCCATCGAATAGACAATGGATGGATGGATTCTTGCCCAGGCCACGCACAATGGCATTGTTCAAAGCGATGACTGTGTTGTTGGAGTCAGGATGTATGCCAGCCGCATCCAGTAGATTGGACACCACATACTTCTCACGCCACTTCAAACCCTGTCCAAAGTACTTAAGCTCATTGTCGAGTTCAGCGAGGATGGCGGCACAGGTGCCATGCTTCAGCCACTCGTGCTTCCATAGATAATCCTGCGAAGAGTCACCATCGAGGTCCATCCAGTAGGTATTTAACCGATCTAGTATAGCTTGTAGTTGTTCGGGATCGAATTCGGCTGACCTGTTGCAAAAGTTTGGTCCAATTTGACCCCATTTCGTTGGCCAGATGCCGTGTATGGTCCAAAACTCTTTCTTCTGCGGCAGGGTGCACTCGTGTGAAGGGTCCTGCTCCCTCCAATGGTAACAGGTCGTGACTGGCCATTGCTGTGTGAATATTAAGACATCCCAGCTGTGTGCATCCTGGTTCAATACATTCGAATACAAGGGATAATCATCGTCATCATCCTCATCAGAGAAATCAGCAGCGCTGGGCCGTTTCAAAGGCTTCTCGGCTGAGCTGCTTGACTCATCCGAAGCATTGGCCAAAGCGATACCCGAGTCGGATATTTCATCAAGGGCGCTGCAAAAAGAAAAATGAAAACACAAGCAATGAGTAATTTGTTGTGGGTTTCTCTTTACATGTTCAAGGTGTTGCGTGGGGATATACAGGTGCAATGGGTTAACCTTGAACTTACAACCATTGTCAAGGGCGCAGTGTATTCGGCTTAAAGCAATATCGATTACTTCTCCTGCTTTGTTACAACTGTTTCTCTTTTTTTTTATTGCTGACGTTCACGACCATCTTGACCAATGTATTAGTTTTTTTTTTTTTTGTTTTGTGTTTTCTTTTGCGCCGCCTACGCAAACAAAAGCGCTAGAAATTTCCCTGCTGCTAGCCGTTTTGTTGCCTAATATTATTCATGATCAGACACGCACACACACTCACCTGAATGGGTTTGTTTTTGTCACAGCAATGCTGCATAATAAAACCGTCAAAATAACCAAATATTGTTGTTGTTCCTGCATAATTGACTCTGGTTGAAAAAATAACGAATCGTAAGCAAAAATTTTATATGCACATATGACGCATATTCAGATATTGTAACCCGTAGAGTTTTGCTTTAATTTCCGTTTCTGTAACACTTGTGCTGGCTTTGTTTTTTCTTTCACTGCTACCGTTACTAACAGCTGTAAAGATTGTTCAACGAATATGTAAAGGTAAAGAGATGTAAAAAAAACTAAGTTGTTTAGTTTATACTTTTATGCACTTTGTTGTTTTGATTTTTTTTTGCTGCTTATTTTGGTTACTTATTTGTTTGCATGTAAAAAAACTGCTGTGTATATGCATAAATGGTACCCAAAGGTTATTAGCTTATTATTTAAGCTGCACAACTAAAAAAACCTATTTTAAAAAATGAAATTAATGGCATGTTTTGCCATTCATTAAAAGGTTATAAATATATAATTTTAAATACGAAAAGTTTATTTTATTGTTAGTTATATATTAATATTTAGCCACTAATAATTAAATATATATAACCAACTAATTCAAAAATAAAAAAAAAAAAAATTAAAAAGAAAAAAAAAAAAAAATTTTTTTTTTTAAAGGTGTTATTGTACAGTTACTATATATCTGTCCCCACCCCAGGTTAGCTTAGGCAACTGAAAGAATAAATATCAAAATCTCGGCAAACGAAGCCAGAAAAATAAACGATCACACGCATCTAATACTTTTTCTTCCCTGTCTTACAAAAGGCGACAGCAAAGAAAAAAAGCCGCTCATAAATAAAGCTCGTCTGCGCGCCAACACTCGCACTGCGCTTGTTCAATACCCTTCTGGCATATTAAGTAATCAATATAACCACTTGCATATAATTTAATCATAACAAATAACTTATTATACTATTTAATGAATACCCTTACTCTAGGATTAGTTAACAAACTCATATAAAATGTCTTTATTATTCATACATGCCCTACCTAATTAACAAAAACTTTTGACTTTAGTGTAATTATATTTTGTATTTATGATTACCCTTTATGAAGTTCATAAAATTCTATACTACCCTCCATTTTAGAGCCAGTCATTGAAGCAAAGTGTAAAATTGCCAAACTGAAGTAGAGTTTGAAACAACAGAAACGAACACAAATTATTGCTGTCTTTTTTCCACTTTCCATCAAACATAAAATTGATCGCCGATTTTGTTTTTAAAAGGCGGACATTTTAAACAGACGCCGCCAACAACTCGCTTTCCTGTTGGATTTCTTTTCTGTTAAGTTGTGTCTCTGGTTACCCCTCTGTTTATTATATTTTAAAGTTAATTTTTAAATGTTTTTTTTTATTATATTTGGCCACTGTTAATGAAAAAAGTGCTGTATAATGTTTAAGATACCGATTGTTGTGATATCAATTTTGTTTGAGGACTATCGTTAAGAGAATTCTATCGCAGTGAGCGGCACAAATTCAAATCGTAAAGAAAATGGTAGTTATTTTCACGCCGTTTAATTACCTTTGGTTAGTTATTAGCAACAGTAAAGCTATCCAGACAGGTAATCAGCCTTTTGACTTTATCAAAAAAGCTGTATTAATTTGGGATGTTACTGAGTATTTTTCCATGATTGCGCATAGACCGGATTTGTTATAGCTACAACGACTGTTTGTCTGCACGAATCAACAAATCCGAATACGGAAAGAATACGGAGGCTCCTCGCTCTATAGATAAGATGCAATTTTTAGTCTGTTGCACACACACACGCGCCCAAAACGCTTTAATTAGTGACAACGATAATTACACACATTTTGTGCTGGCACAATTGCGCTATTTTATCTATGAAATACAAACATGACATGTAGCCAAACACTAAACGACTTCTGTTGAAAACCCAATGACTACGACAACAACAGCAACAAGTCAATGACAAGTCGAACATGAGGAGCAACAATAATACTTTGCTACTGAAAATTAATACAACCATTGCTTAGCAATTGATTATTGCTTAACTGTACTTTGGACTTTCCACTGATGATCCAACCAAGGCTACCCAAAAGGGGGAGACTAGATAAAAAAAAACCCCATTGGAGCCGAGTGCTGGCTCTTATATAGCATTTGTCACCACTTATGGCAACTTTAACACTTAGTGTCAGCAATTTTATCAAATTCAATTAGTCCACCCCAGTGATAAAACTCATTTACATCGGCTCACAAAGTGTTATCATACATAAATACCACTCCATATACCCATGTCATGGTCTTTATCATAACATTGTGTGATTATATTGTCATGTTTTTGTGCTTTCTAACTGAATTGTACATGATTTTGGACAAGAACAACTGTGTGGAAAGCCAACTGGGGGTTGATATTATGCAGATTTTTTTTATACAATTGCGTATGTTTTTGTTTGATGACAAATTAATTTCATAATAACAGCTGCAAACATTTTGTAATCAATTTAGCTTGGCTCAAATTATCATCTATGTACAATCAATTAATGTTTGCTGTTCTAGTTCTTGTTGTATTTTGCTGGCATACTTTGAATGTTTACTTTGTGTGGAATTTATCAGCATATTGTGCATGAATTGTTGGGCATTAGCGCCAAACTTATCCAATTAGCAACATTTACCTAACATGCTACGTCTAAAAACTGCACAACTTTTATTTTTTGCCTACACTCAAATTGATGAAAATTATCATTATTTAGCGCAAATAGTCAAAAAATCGTCGAGGCAGTGGCACAAACTTGAGCCATTAATTTAAAAAATTGCGCCCATTAGCAGAAGTTGACGTTGCTTGCTGCCAGCGTCGACGCATAATCAACGCCATCATCATCTTTAAGCTGTCCGCCATGATGATGCTGTCGCTGCTGGCGTCAACGTCGACGTCAGCATCGCAAACTTACTCTCTCTCACTCTCTCTCCTGCTCAACGGAACGCATGCGCCGCAAGAAAGAGAGTATGTTGTGGGTGGAGTCAGCATAGTCTGAGCTAGCATTATATAGAGCATACATATATAGAGCAACTGGAGGGTAGGCAGTGCTCCGGTAATTGCCTCAATTTCCATCGTACATATCCCGTAGCCAGTCGCTTGACGTGCTGCCCTTTTTTGTTTCTTTCTTGGCGACGTCGCTGTCATTGTTGTTGTTGTTGTTTTTGTGCAATTGCTGTGTAAATGGCATGAGAATGATAATTGTAGCAATTATAATATTAAATTGGGAGATCATGGCTCACAGGGTTTTCCGTTTCCGTTTTCGCTTTCGTCTTCCCCACCTATCAATGCTTTTTACGTAGCATACTTTTTTGCTGACTCCAGCTCTCTCTTTCATTCTCACACTGGGCATTTCGTTTGCTGCTGCTGTGTATTTTGTCGGATTTGTTTGTTAATTAGAATTCTAGCGTTGAAATTAAAATGCTCTCCCCTCCCCCACTCCACATCTGCACTCTGTGGATTACATATATAAAAAAATAGCTGTATTTATTTTTTGCTGAATTTCGAGTAGTTTTTCGGGGCGTTTTCTGTGGGTGGAGCTTGGTTCGTTTGAGTTTTGTGTGGAGCTGCCTTCTCTTAATTACTGCAGTTTATTTTCTAAGTGAGACTAATTAACAGGCTATTCGTTGCATTGCGGCACATTTTTGCACCAGCTTTTATTCGTTTTTGGGTTTGAGTTTAGTTTTCACTCTGCACTAGGATGTGAAAAGCTTCAACTGGCTGGTTGAGTGGCCTT
Organism: Scaptomyza pallida; assembly: GCA_018152965.1. Taxonomy (NCBI): domain Eukaryota; kingdom Metazoa; phylum Arthropoda; class Insecta; order Diptera; family Drosophilidae; genus Scaptomyza; species Scaptomyza pallida. The sequence goes on from JAECXP010000238.1 coordinate 4,107,913, forward strand.
ACATGGTCAACATTTTGGGCTAGTTAGTTGGTTGATCGCATGCAAAGTGGCCGAATGACATTCGACATACTACAAACAAGCAGCTTTCATTTGGACAGGACATTAAAAACTTTCTTGTTTTATTTTGTTTAGTTGCTCAAAACTTTTTTGTGCCCAATTAGTTGGCAAAGTTGTGAAATAAACTTTTCACTATCAAAAGTGGAGCTTAAGAATTGAAGATTTTATTGAAATTTGTATCAGAATTGTTTTAAAATATGTGTTAAGCTAACTTTTTAAAGAAGGGACATGGAAAGTTTGCCTATTAGCCTTAATTCCCAGAACCAGAACGGATTAAATGGGGTTACGCAAAAGTATGTAACAGACATTAGGAAGCATCTCCAACCACATAAAGTACATACTTTTGGGATAAAAATCGAGTATAATTCGTTGTTCTTAATTTAAATACAGTTTTATTTACGAGCTTGCGACAAGTCTTTTAAGGTATTACATTTGAAAATAGGTTGAGTTTCGACAAAGTTATGGATATCGAAAGTTTTCTCCAACTTCCAATTCGATATGTCACACATTTTTTGCATCCATGTCGAGAAATCTTGACTAAAAACTTCTACTAATTCACTTTTATGCTTTCTGCTTTTTGTCCCAATTATTTTCTTTATCTGATTATGTATTGGAAACAATAATCGCCAGAAATATATTTAATATATACCTTCTCCATTGAACATTATGCCATCCAATAGTTCATTTCTAATGTTCAACTCTATCCAATACTAAGCCACAAATTTACGTTATTAGGGCAACATTAGACGCACACTGCTAATTATCAACACTGTCTGGCAACCACCCAAAAAACCCAACTGCCACAAAAAGCGCCAATACAGCAGAAAATGCCATTAAATGTATACCCCACGTATAAGTAAACTCAACACAGAAACAGAAGTGGGGGCAACCCTGGCACGTTAATGAACGTAAAATTCACTTAATTCCAACTTTAGCCATGAATTAAGCACGACAAATGTTGGTCGAAACAGTCGTCAGCCATTGCGCATAGTGGTGGTGGATGGTGGTTGAGTGGGTTTTGGCTGCTTTTGACTGGTTGCTTCGGTCCTGGCCGGGCATAAATAAAGCGTAAAGACGTGCCGTGTTGAACGGGTGGGTCGGATGGTTTGGCTGGTTGGTAGCCAGCCCCAGTGTACTGTCTGAACCGTTTGGTACAATAAGTAAATGTGCTTTTATGGCTCTTAATTAAGGCAATGATGGGGTGTTTTAATACGTTTGCCAAATGTTAAATGACAAAGTGGCAGTTGAATGTGGCACGTTCTTTCTTTCCCTTGTCTGTTGGCGGCTGGACCGTTAATGAAGCCGACGGCCATGTGGGGTTTTCATTTTTATTCTATTTGTTTTCTTTCTTTTTTTTTTTGCTGAATTTTCATTTTTGTGTAAAGCGCTTTTCGTTTGACTTTAATTAAGTAGCTAACGAGCAATTGTTATCACACTCTTAAGCTCCAATCGCAATACGGCAAAAACAAGCCAAATTATTGGCATTTTTATGGCTGATTGATTTTTACTGACTGTCAAGCAGTAAAATCTCAGACGAAACTGCTGCTCCTTCTGTCTGTCTGTCTGGCTGTTGGGTTTTTATGTTTTGTAAATGTTTGTCTTGGCAAGTTTATAGCTCCATTTGTTGAACAACTAAATGGCGCCATTTGTGGCTTTTTATATAGACTGACCATATATGTATTTATTTATCTCTCTTTCTGTGTGCGTGTGTGTGTGGCACATAAAAATCCAAAATGCGCCATTTGCAACGCTGGCAAAAATAACATTTTCAACACTTTTTGTTTGATTAATCAAACGTTTTACACAACCCACAATGCAGGAGGGGAAAGCAGAGTGTTAGGGGTAGTAAGATAACACATATACGTATATAAAAATATATATAATACTATATACTACATATATACTTGTATCCATTTAGACCAAATTAGTATGCCACGCACGTTTTGCCAAAACAAAAAAGTATCTGAAAACAAAACAAAACAAAAAAATAAAAACACACAAAGCCAGCAACAAAGCGGAAACGAAAAGCGAGCGAAAAAAAATGGCTGCATGTTGTTGTTGTTGTTGCTGCTGTTATTTAACTCTGTGGCATTTTTTGATATGTCTATTTATATATTCAAAACAAACGCAATTGGTTTATTACACATCAATAAACGCGACCAACCAGTGAAAATTTACGCTGCGGTTTTTTCAAAATCACAAAAAATACACATTTATGTAGAGGTGAAAGTAGAAAAGTGTATATCTATGTCTGGCATAAACGTGATCAAATTATGTTTTGATTGATGCTTTTGATTTAAGTATATCTAGGTCTGCTTTGAATGATTAATGAGAGTTTAGCAGCCATTAAGCGATAAATCAATGCATTAAAAATGTGCTTATGGTTTTTTTTTTTAAATATAATTTGCAAAAACTCTTAAGCATGAAATATAACTATAATAAACTACTTTAACTTTAAAAAATGTGTAGAATTTGATAATCTTTCCATAGCTCAAAAAAAATCTCACCCAAAACCTTTCATGCTCTATATTTTCTAGTCAAGTCCTCGGCGTCTTTCGTTTCAAAAACCTAATTTTCTTTCTATTTATCACTAAATTACATTAGAAATGTTCTAACTGTTTGTCTTACTTACTTTCATTACAAATATTTGTATTTCATTTAACTGACACTCCCAAAAAGCCCTAAATTAAGCAACACCATTTGGACTCATCGATTGATTTGCACACACAGACTCATGCCACAAAAATAAGTATCTCAAAGTGTATATCTCAATAGGTCACTTATCATGTACTTAAACAGCTCTGCACTTGTGTTGACCCAAGCAAATAGCCTGCAGCTTGCAATTGATTGTTTGCTTATCGAGGCTCCCCAAAAACGCCCCAAACTCCCATGATGTCCAGTCACGTGCGACTGTCTAATGCGTTAGACAAACAGGCTGTGCCTCAAACCACTGTATCATATCAAGGCAATTAAAATTATGAAGTGCTAGCGTGAGTATCTTCTGTGGCTATATCATGGCTGAACTTGGCTGTGTGATTAAAAGACAACAATTGCAACGACGTTGACAGAGGAGACTCACAAGTAGACACAAAAGTCAAAGTCCTACCAAACATTCACATAACTTGGCCAGATTGCAATCTATCTGCACGCAAATTTGCCAGAGTCGCAAATGGGGAAAGACGTATGTGTGTGAGTGTGTGTGTGCGGGTGTGAAAAGTCAAGTTGTCTGTTTTGACTGGGCAAACAATTGGGAGCATAGCAATGATCTTGGTTTGCACTTTTGGGTCTGTCTGCGTTTCACAACTCTGATTTTTAGAGGCAGAAATGGGTAAATGGAGTTGCCGTTGGCATTGTTAGGGGTCTCTCTCTCTTACTCTCTGGCACTCAACTCCCTGTCATGGAGTCAATTTGTGCACAATTTCCTTATTGGCTTTTGCGAAATTCCCCAATGTGCCCTTGTCTCACACTTCCTCTCTATAACTGCTATCGTTAGTGGAAATGAGCTTGGGCGAACGCTCAATTTTCAACTGTGGCCAAGTCGTGCGTTAACTTCCAGAATCTAGATACTCTAAACAAACTTTCAACGTTATGTATTTTGATATGCGATTTTGCAGTCTACCCAAAAATTTTGCGTATGTGTTTAACGAAGCGACTGCCAGTCTTTTCGGGGGCGGAGGTGCTCTTGGGAAGCCCACAAATTTGTGTATGATTTTTGTTTTACGACTGCACAACTGTACAACATTTGTCTCTGTCGACAAATATCTCTCGCATCGTAATAAAAGACACACCCAATTTTCGTAAAATCCACAAATAAATACAATTTTGTAGATTTGTACGGCTTCTGGTAGTAGCTGCGACTATTGGCCCGGCTACCGCCCATTGGCGCCAAAGAAATGTTGCTGGCCACAAAGCCAGTCAACTGTAAATTGCCCAATTTTTGTTTACACAATTTTATTGTTCGTGGCCGACAAAACAGTCCTCCGCCCAAAAAAAAAAAACAAAAAATTGTCATGCATAGCAGATAGTCGTACTAAAAACAACTATAACCATTGACCCTAGGCTTAATTTAAAATCTGATAACAAAAACAAAAAAGCCACAACAACAATTGGCAATATGGCTTTTTGGGTTCCATTTAATTTTTGGTTATTTTGCAATTTTTCACTTCATTAAACATTTTTCAACGGCTTTGTCATATCAATTTACTGAAAGGGTTTAAAACGAAAACTAAGTCCTCGTTTGTGTCTTAAGGGTTGATTGAGACGTTCAGAAGCGGCCCAAGAAAGCGAAAACAAACAAATTTGTTATAACGCCCGTTTGGGGTAGGGGTTGATTCCTTAAGATAAAAGGGTTTGTTGTCGGTGCCTGAGTTGGGTTTCTCCTTTTTTGGGCTTTTTGTCATGTCAAATCAATGTCAGGGCTTTGCTTTTGCTACTTACGCAATTTGCTTACATGATGTCAGCATCCGTTTCCGTCTTAAACCTAAACACCCCCTACTTAAACCCAACAACTTGAGTTTTTTTAAGTGCAAAATGTTTATTTACATGGAAACACATAAGCACAACAACACACACACTCACATATACATAAGTGAAACATTTGTTTTTATGTGCGCCAAGAAACAACAAAAACAAACAGATACATGCCCCAAGATGTTGCCTAAATTCTGACAAATCTGTAAAAATTTGTCCTCTGTCATCAGCTAACACACACAAACACACTCATATACAGTTACGCGCATGTTTAGCATACTTATCAGAGACAAGGAATGGGGTGTTCCTTGTGCTCTTTCATTGTATCATGCGCTCGTTAAGCGCCAAGTAAAACAAATCATAATCTTGAAGACATCGTCAACATCAAGTGCTCTCTCCCCCGCACTCTCCATCTTGCTTTTTTTTTGAAATATGACAACGCGTGCCATTTGTCTGTTTGCATTTAGACGTACGCCTTTTGCGGTCTTGTCAACCCAGTTTCTAGTCTTCTTGAGGACTTGCCTCATGTGCTCCCTGGAGCATTCGCATGTGCTGGCCGGGATTTGCTTGTTTTGCGCTTATTTGTTCAAATGCCAGGCATCATAAATCCTAAGATTTTGTCAAAATATACAAATAAACTTACATAACTTGGATGTTTGTAAGAGATTTGTCAATATTTAAGGGACATTTTTCGAGGGTAGACTTTAAAAGGATTATGAAGATTTTGACCATGATTTCTTGTTAAAAAGTTTCATCTTAAGCTAACATAATATTTATGAAGGTTCTTCGAAAGTGAACTCTTACCTTACCCTTTGATTTCTTTCAGTGTAATCATCATAGTTTTGTCTAGCATTACTTCTTCGATTATCTTTTATTTTCAATCGTAGCCTAACTTAGCTTTAGTCTCAAGAGTCTATACTTTAATAGCTCACACCATCCACAGCCCAAGTCTATAAAAAGAATTATCAATCAATGCCCACCCAGCAGCTGCCTTACCTCTTTCTTTCCACTCTTCTATCTCTAGAGTTTTCTACTCACACGGTGGCAACTTGAACTTCGCACCAATACTCTATGCCCTAGGAGCACACACACACAAACAGCCATAAATATCCAATGTGATATCTTATCAGTATTTGAAAGCACTTTACTAATAATTAAAATGTCATCATTAAGAAATATGAAAAAGTCAACAAAAGGCGCAAAACAGTTGACAGCTCCCAGAGAAAACTAACAAAACAAAAATTCTAAGCTAGAGGTGGTTCTTTATGATTGGAATTGGGCATAAAAAAAAAACATTTGGTATCAAATCATATACGTATAAGCCATTAAAGATATATAAACTTTTTATTCGTAGGTAAGGTTTATAATATTTTTCTTCGTGTCACGACACGTTTCCATCCCCAAAACCTAACTAGACAGCCAACAACTTTAACTGCTTGCGATGGCTGAAAGAAAATTTATTGTTTTTGCTATTGACTATTTAAACTTGAAGTGGCATGAATAGAGAGGTGTGAAGCGAAAGCAAGATATGAAGATAGGCCCATTTTTTATCGAAGACACAGGCTAGGTGTCAACTATTTACCTGAGCTGGACAGACGAGCTACGGACTTGGCAGACAACAAATGCTTCTGATTCTGATTCTGTCTCAGTGTTGACACTAATGGCAACGATTGGCGTCAATTTTCGTGTCACATTTGCTGGCTGGCAAACGACAGTAGCTGCATTTTCAATTAGAAACAGATGTAAAAGGTTTGATAAAGTTGCAGTCTACGTTTTTTGTTGTTGGGATAGCTTATCAGGTTGGCCGTAACACCTTAAACACTGCGTCTCAGCCTGGTACTTGAGCTGTAATGAGTCGTGTCGGAATCGGTTGACGGTTGACGGTTGGAGGTTCCCATTCCATGTTGACTGTTTGCACAGATGAGTTTTTAATTAAATGCTATCATCGCGTTGCGCTTAAATAAATTTCAAATAATCAATTTATATTACGTATACGACCCCCGCCACCAGCAGCAACAGCTTCAGTCGCTCTGTCAACAAATTTAATTGAAAATCTAAACAGCAAGTCAACATTGAATGGAAAGTCAAAATGGTAACCGGTACGGTAAACGTTGACGGACACGTACCCATAGCTCCCTCTTGCCATTCCCTATCGTTTCGTTTTGGCAAACAGTAGCAATAACAGCAACAACAACAACAGCTACAACAATTGCTGACAACATTGCATACTTTTGTTTGTGCGCATAATTTAAAAATCAATAGAAATATATCCGTGCCCAGGTTCGTCATCACCATCATCATCATCGTCGTCGTCGTCGTTGTTGCTGCTCTTGGCAAACATTCAAATAAATGGCAATCAATGGTTACCAACAGTCAGCCAACTGACTACCGTATAATCCATACCCATACCCACACCCACAATACAAGTATACCATTCGCCTTATCTCAACAGTATATTCTTTTTTTTGGGTTCGGGTTGGGATTTCGTTGATTGAAAATTATACGCTTTGCTTTCAATTAAAGCTGTCTGATATGCGGCAGTTGGCCATAAATCTTGGCAAGCAAGTGTCGACTCCGAACCTCTATCGGGAATTGTTTTCATTGGCTACCGTACCGAGTTAATGCTCATATACATCTATCTTTATCTTTATGGCAGTCCGCTTGGACCGGTAGTCTTATCGACTTCATTAACTAAACAAATGTGTTTATTGTTTGGGCTTAGCCATAAACTATATAGTGCCCGTTGATGGGAGGCATTTGGCTGAACGCGCGCTTAGCTAGATAAATAAACAAATTAAACGAAATTATTGTACTAAAAGTATTAATATAATAACTAACCGGAATAGTAATAATAATGCCTAATCAGCAATGGATGGTTTGTGAATGTTGGGGTTGGTTCTTAATAAAGAATAAAACGTTAATTTATGAATGTTTCAGAAAAAGGTTTTTCGGGATCGAAAATGTGCAGAGGTGTTGTCGGGTTTTGATAATCCATTTAAGGGAACATAGAACATAAGGTTTTTAATACTAATTCTTTTAAAGCATATTAAGAAATTTCTTCTCTTAACCTTTTCTTTGCCAATAAGAATATCCAAGTGCTTCCTCAATATCATTCTGTTATATTTTTTCTTATTGATTAGATTTTTCTCCCATCTTAAGCACCCTGTTTGTAATTAACTTGCCCGCCTTCACTGTTCGATTTTGGATAGAACCTATTTATATGCATGGCCCAAAATGCAAAAGGCAACGCCATTTGCACGCAATTAGTGACACAAATTGTCGCCTGTCGATGGCAAAGTCAAGGCAAAGCACAGACAGAGAGAGAGAGAGAGAGGAGCAAAGGCAATCATTGGCTACTGTTTGGATTATCTCACACATATAGCCGTATTTGTAGTATCTACATCGTTTGCATAATTATTTGAAATTTATTGTGCGTTAATTGTGACGCCAAAATGCTTTTGCTGGCACATTTGGGTATTTAGTAGGTGACACCAAAATGGCTGAGATTTCATACTATATACTATATATTTCAATATCAATTTTGTTGGGGGGGTTGTTAAAACAATTTGCAGCCCTTTTTAAACCCTTAACCCATAAAATGGGTAAATAAGTATAATTTTAATTTGTAAAGAGGGTCTCAAAGCGCATTTGCATAATCGTAATCAATCACGAGGAGGTGGGAAAAACCAAGCGAAAGCTTTTGAAAAATTACGTTGCACTTGTTAAAAACAATTTGCAGCCCCTTTTTTTATGGTTGCGGTTCAAAGTACTCGCTACAAAATGGTTTCAGAGTATGGATTCGTTTTTTATGTGTCTGGTGTTTTATTTTTTTTCGAGGGGTGACACGAATGGCGTGCAAAATGATAAATGCTAATTTGAGGCAAGATCACGCATAAACCAACAATAAATAAATCAAATGGCAGGTCACACAAAAAAGCTGCCCCCAAACAACAAGAAAAAAAAAGGAGGAGAAAGGGAGCCCAAGTTGTACTCATATGAATGCGATTTAGGGCCACTTATGCGTACACATGTAAAAATCGAAAATCAAGAAACCTTAGCACGATTTGTACATTGCCCCACCGTCGTACAACAATTTTGCAAATTGTTAAGTGATTTACGAGACAAGACAAGCCATTTATTAGATAAGATTAAGTAAAGGGAGCACACAGAGAGCATAAAACAGGACAACAGCAAAAGGACAAGGCACACAAGCTGTAAAAGTTTTCTGCAAATAGAATTTTGGTTGTGCTCGTTTCTTTTGAGGGTAATTCAAATAAAAGTTTTAGGAATTCCAGCAACATTATGTGAGATTATATTTCTATATAGATATATGGCGAATGGAATAGTAAGTGGGAAGTATAAGGAAATTAAAGGTGGATTTTATTTTTACTTTTCTGTTATCATGATAATATTTAACTCCCTAACATTTCAATCTACAACGCTTTATTACATTCCACTTCAATTCTTTCAACTCTACACCATTATCTTTCCTTGCCTTTCTCCTCTGACCCTAGACATCATTAATTCTTAACATTCTTTTCGTTAGCGTAAATCCTCGACCAACAAAACCATTCAGTTCAATACTTATAATCATTATATTTATCTAATACTTATCGTTTCCTATCACATCCCTTCATCTAATGTGCCATTTCATACCCATCTTAACCAGTTGTACTCCCATTTTGACTGGCATGCCATCCATACCGAAAAAGCACAATCAGCTCACACTCGACTCTATGGAGACAGCACCAGCCACCATATTATTCGCTTTCTCTCTCTGTTTTCATCTTAACCCGTAAAATACACATTTTCTGGTGGTAGAAAATCCAGCAAATTGATTTTAGTGGGTGTTTACACAAAGCTTAGAAGTACTTTCCGGCGAACTTTTCACAATTTGCTTGCCCAAAACCACCCCAAGCACGCCCAACCACTTACACACACACACACACACGCATATATTGTTGTATAGGGCAAGTGGCAAAACCTCACAAATGGCAAATGGCAGCATTTAGTATGATTATCAACAGTCCCCCTTCCGATTTCCCCACCCCTCTATCCATAGTCTTGGCATCTAAAAGAGCTGTGGTTGTTGGGAAACAGAGAAAAGGAGCAGCCAGGACTGACGCTGCTGCTGATGGCGACGCTGCTGATGTTGATGATGGCAGACAGTGAGACAAGTGCGCAACATTTGTGGGGTAAATGCCACTTTGCTGCTAAGCATTTGGGTGTGCCCGACGGGAGGGAGATGGGCTGGTGCAGCCCCTTTTTGTCTGTGGCAGCGTTTTATATGCCATTTCTTTTATTGCTTTAATATGTTAATAGCTTTTATGTTTTGTTGTTGTTTTCTACAACTTGGCAGCTCGCTTTTGCTTCTTGCTGTCTGTTTCTTTTCCCTTATTTTTAAGTTTTTTTGTAAATTATCTTGTGAGTGTGTGCGTTTTTTTTGCTTGTGGGGCTGATTTTGCGAATCTGGTCAAAGGATTCAGTCCATTATCATCTTTTATTGCCATTATCATATCATCGGGGTGTGCAAAAAAAAACTGACGATGAAAGCTCATTTTTTGCGGGCACTGTTATGTAATGTGTGTAGTGTGTGCTACAGATTTTTGATAGTTAGATTGTGTGATTTGGGAATTTGTTTCGAAAAATCTTGAGAAATTTTACCGAAGTTGTTAAGGAAAATAATAGATAGATAAAAGGATGACACTAGTTAATATATTTAAGATATGGTTAATGATTTATAGAAGGTTATAAGGTTTAAAAGCTTATAAAACAATGCGAGAATTGTATGTTTTGTTGAATTAATCATAGGATAAGTAATTACTTAAATTCATTCATCTTTTGGCATTCCCGAGCTTTCTTTTCCCTCAAACTCAACCAAAACTTTCACTATAACTTAAGGCCAAACTTTCTTACCTCAAAAACCTTACCTTAACTGGCAACCACACTCTGCCCCACACTTTTATGTGTGGTGCAAAATTGCGACCCGTAAAAACGAGTAAGCGCCCTCAGGTATTTCAGCCAATTAGTGGCAATAAAATAAATTCAATTTTACGCACACGCTGCGGTTGGACCCAGTTTTTGGATTCTGGTTACTGTTGCTGGTCGTTCAGGCTCAGGGCAGACGGGGGAGGTAGAGCTCAGACCCTAGGGAAATGGCTGAAGCGTGAGCTGCGCTCAGTTAAGCGTATGTGTGAATAATGCGACCCTGCGGCATACCCGAGGCGCTGTGCCTCGCAAATTAACGCCGTTTTAGGGGTTGATTAGGCACGCCAAATTTTCGTTAACTTTTTGTGCACTTGTCTGCAAAAGGAACCAGGAACCAGGAACCCAAAGCAAACCGAACGAAGCATTCGAAGGGTCCGGGTGTTTGGCATTAATTATGCTAAACATTTTTAAATATTGTCCTCACGTGCATCGCTCAGGCGAGGCCCTTGAGGGTTCAGGCTCACTTTTGATTGGATTGTGCCAGGGAAAACTTTTCAACACGTAGAAAGAAACACGCAGAACATTTTTGAGTTTCCCCCTTGGGCTTGGGCTTGGGCTGATTTCTGTGCTCGCAGCATTTTCAGCAATTATGCAAATGCGTTTTAATGCCTTTTACTCATTTAAGCGGATTACAATTTAATATTTTTGTTTGTTGTTCTCGCTGTTGTAGCTGTTGTTGTCGCTGATTGTTGTTGTTGCATTTGTTATCCGTGTATTTGTTTAGAGTTTAGAGCACAATTTGGTTGAAAGGTAGGCAGAAATTTGCCCGACACATGGTTTCATTTGCATACGCAACGACTTTTGTGGCAAAACATTTGTATTTTAATTGTTGCAATTAACGTGGCAGAAGGGCTACATCAAAAAGGGTTTCAACATATTGGCCAATTTGTTGGCAGTACATGGATGTGAGGAAGTTAAAATCGAAAACTTTAGTGAGACTAAACTTAAGGTTAATGGCGAAAAAATAGCAGAAAGAAGTATTATAGTATATATCTGATGCACCTTTTGAGTGTTAAAAAAATTTGCACATAATACGATTTTATCGGTTTTTAGAGATCTGCAGATGTTTCGTTAATAGCTTATCCTTCACATTCTTCTTATCTGCTAAACATAAGCTGATGTACATAGTTTTCGGTAAGTATTCAGGGTTATCTTTTCAAGTTCTATGTATGTAACTTTCATTTTAATCTCTTAAGCGTATTTCTTATCTCCCCACTTTTAGTCACCCATAAACTTAACTCAAAAGAACAGTTTTGGAATGCAATTTTACCATCTCTTCTTACCTTAACTGCCCTTCTTCCTCCGAAACCACTTCAAAAAGTCTTCGCAATGTCCCTAAATTTGCTAATTAACTCAACATAAGGTTTTCTAATTTCATTTAACGCACATCTAGAGACTCTTACACACAAAAGGAAGCAGGGACGGAAGAAGAGCCCGCCGTTAGCTGCCCACCCGTACCCCATTTCTCCCCCCAAATCCATTGCACCCTGTGGTACTATGTCTGCTCCTTGCAGTCAGTCTGTGAGTCAGTTAGCTCGCTCGTCCGTATCATTAGCCTCTGGGGATGATTTGTTGTTTGGCAGCACTTGATCAACGGCAATGAATTCAATTAGCACCAAAACACCAGATAGCACAGTTTGTGCCCCGACTAGTGTTGGGCCGAGGGGTGTGCGGCACTTGCTGCAGGCAGGCAGGCAAAGTCACAGAACTACAGAGAGAGAAAATCAGAGTAGAAGGTGGAGAGCAGACACACCCCCACGATTAGATGTCAGTGCTTCGTCTGGTCAATTGTTTGGATTACTTTTTCTGGTGAATTATTGCGTGTTGACGCATATGGTGACAATTTGGTCTATCCCAATGGAAAACTCTCTCTCCCTCTCTGTCTTTTGATTGCCGTTTCTCTCGCTCTCTTAAAGCGCATACACGACTGCACCGTTAGCAATTAGCGTTGATATTCGTGAATTTTGATTGCAAAATTTCCTGGCGATTAAATCGAAATCATTTGACAAATTCTATTCCGAAAGCATATAAAGGAGAGTGTGTGCATGTGTGTGTATGTGTGCTTAGTGAACTAATGGCCCTTCTGCTAGCTGATGAGCATTTCTCGGGCTGTCTCTCTCTCTCTCTCTCTTACTCGAACTTTGTGTCTCTGGTGTGCATTTTTGTTTACTTTTGCGCGCACGCACGGATTTTCTTCAATAGATTGATGGCATTGACTATGGCTTGGACTGATGATTGTTAACGGACATTGACATGTGCCTGTGTATTGGAAAATATAGCCAGATGGATTGTGTAAACATGATGGAAATTATGGCATTAAGCACCAATATGCGTTGTAGTTTTTGTCTATCCAACTATACGTGTCTCTGGGTGTGTGTGTTTAATAAATCAATATAATAATTGATAAGAAAAGGGAACTTAAGGCAATTTTGCTCATAAAAGAAGTTGTAAGAATTTACTGCCTTATTATTTATTTTTTTTTAAAATTAACTATAATTTATATATATAATATTTTAAATTATTAAATTAGTCCGACGCTAGCGTCGTAGCTCATTACTGCCTTATATATTTGCATTCGAAAGCTTAAAATGTAAATTAAAACAGACTAAAGTTTTACGATTTGCATAAAAAATATGTAAAATATTTTTAAGCATTTCCTGCAACTTTTTCCAACCCTTTTTCGCAGTTTACAACTTGATTTTTGCCCATTCTTAACAAATCAAATCAATTCGAATCGTATTTCATTTGTAAATTGGTCGTAAACCAAGCTCAGCAAAAATATGTTGCAATTAAATGAAAATTGCCACATAAATTGCCATATCAGTTTCGCAATTTATTATGCCAAACAATCCCCCCACCGTCCTCTTTCCAAACATAACAACCATTAGCCAATGGGGCAACTAACTAACGAGCTGTATCGGTTCTATTCAGTTGTTGTTTCGCTGCAAATGCAAATTTGACAATAATAAAATGCAGCATATGACAAATAATCGCACATATTTGACAATAAAATCAAATGGCAAAGTGTGCGGCAAAGTGCGCAAAATGCGTAAAATGCATATTTTTGGGCCCAAAAGCCGTTTGGCATATTAGCAAAAATTCGATGGATGGCATGGAAAAAATCACAAAAGTAAACAACGAGCTGGGGACCGAGGACCAGCACACACACACACACACATAGTCGAAATTATAAGCATAAAATGTGATCATCTGTGTTGACATGAAGATCAACCGGGTATAGTTGAATGCAGACACCCCTAGGGTAACCAAATTGTAACACCAGCAACAACAGCAACAAAGTCATTGAGCAGGGTGAAGGGGAAGGGGATGCGAACGACCCTCAATTCAAATGCCAATTTACTGGGTGTGCACAAACACACACAGACATACAGCATTGTGTTTATAGAAAATTATAACTCAAATTTAATTTGCAACAGATGCGACAGCATCCGAAAACAGCCAAACACCGCTCAATCCGACAATTAAGAACTCAGCAATCCAGTTGTCGCTCCGGTTTTGGTTTGAACTCTGTCACCCTTTTATACAAAAGGAAATTGTGCTGTGCAATTGTTACAAATTACCCGCTAATAGCTCATGAATTGAATTAGACAGTTGGCATTGCCCACTGTGACATCCTTTGTGCTCGACTCGATACGATTCAGGTTCAACTTCAACTTTCAACACTTGGCCACTTCAAGGCATCATATCAAAATAGCGCAGCATCAGCAAGCATTCAGGCCACTGCACAGTGGTTCAAGATGTGTGTGAAAAGGTTTGTTATAATTGGGTCAATGTGGTTCAGGGAACGCTGTTGAACATAATTGGGGTATATGAAAGATTTCATCTCTTTTTAACGAAGTTCCTAAAAATTCTGCGAACCACTGTCTTTAGAAGAACATCAGCCATTTATTGAAAATACTTCCCTTTCTTAACTTCCTTAACGCTCATCTTTTGCCCCTTCTGCTTTATGTTGACGCAATGCGTTACGTGTTTGGAGAGTGTTCTGTGAGTGTGTCTGGCGGTTAGAATGGAATGAATTTTTATTAGCCCATCAGTCGCATAATCAAACACAATAAGAACTGCTGCATAATAACAACAACAACATGCGCATTGAAAACAACCAATAATAACAACAATATAAAGCATACTTCGGGGCAAGTTTTCCCCCTTTTGAACAAAACCAAAAGTTCTCTATCTTTCGTTTTATGTTTATGAGCTAAGGTCGCGAGCTGCCAGATACTTGAGAATTACGTGATGAAGTGGCCAGACTTGTTTCTCAGATGGTGTATGGGAATATTAGGGAATATTTACAATCATTTCGATTATAATCCTATATAGCTAATTGTTTAGGCTGTTTGCCAAGGATCTATATGGAGTGAGTACTTTTAATCAAAAGTATGTTTAATATTGCGTTGCGCGGCCAATCTAAGGACTTTGTTCCAATTAACTTTGATTATTGGCCATTCAATCTATCGGTTATTACTCTATATGGCGGCAACACCTTCTTGATGTTGTCACCTTTGATTAGCCATTAGCTGCGATTAGGCCACGTATTTGAAATTAAATGATTTCTTTGTCTCCGATAAAGCCAAGAAATGTTTTCCACCAACTCGTCGTATTTAATTTAAAGAAGGCTCACCATGATTTTGGATTTTCTATAAGTGTTGTTGCCATTGTCAATAAAAGCAACATTTTAATTAGCGAAATAATTCTTAAGTGACACTATAAATTTAGACATAATTATTGTCTGAACAATTAAATTGATAATCTGTGCGCTATTTGATTTATTTGCAATGATAACCGATATCAGCGAGCAAGGCTCGTATAAAATTAAAAAATTGTAACTGATTGCCCCTTTTTTTTATATGTCTTTTATAAAAATAACACAAAACACCATTAATAGTTTCTTTGCTTTTGGGGGACACACACATAGAGACATTGAGAGAGATAGCTCTAAAAAATTGCTAGCCATGCGATTAGATACTTAGTTTTAAGGCATTTGAGTACATTGTTTTTGAGGAATCAAATCAAATTTGAGAGCTGATTGAAATTTTCAACTAAAAATAACTTGAAACACAATAATGAGCTTTTGATTTCAAGAGCAATGCTTCAAAAGAATTATGCGTTGTCAATTAGGGGCGACGGGGATTTTAGGAACTCTTAAAAACACTTGGTTAGTATAAGAACTTAAATTATGTAATACATGAAGAAGCGTTTCCTGCATATTGTATGGGACCTTAGATAAGAAATGTTTTTAAATTTTACACAAAACGTTCACCTTTCACCCATTTTTAAACTCTTTTCCTTTTTTTTTATTTTTACCACATTTTATTTGTCACTTTTTTAAGGTTTAAACTAAATTTAATATAATTTACTAATGCACCATTGCTGGCGCCATTTTGTTGTTTAAAATTACATAATTTACAAATATTTACACAAGATACGATCGTTACCATTTACAAAACTAAACTAAACTAATCTCATTTATTTGTTTTTTAACGTAATTCAAATTAATAATTAGGTTTTCTGTTGCATATGTTTATGTACACAATGGGAGAAATACTTTTATGTAGCAGTGTCTAATTTTAATTTATATTTATATTTTTATTTTTGTTTACATACATATATCACACAGTGCGTTTTGTTGTTGTCCGCAAAATCAATTCCCAAAACGAACAACACAAAATCAAAGCAACACCAACAGCAACAACAGCAATGACCAAAATAATTTCAACTAATTGCGAAGCTAATTTTTACGCAATCACAATAAACTGATTGTTGTTGTTGTGGTTTAGGAGGCAGGGAAGCAGGTGATTCGCATACAGGGTGTCTCACCAGGCGGACGGATGTTCAACTGACTAGAAATGGTTTCGTTGTCGCTGCAAGCGAAACTAACTACTGGTGGTGTTACTGGAGCCAGTGGTGCTGCTCTGTGCATTCTGTTGTTGTTGCTGTTGCGACTTGGCCCGCTCCTTGGCTTCCTGCTGCGCCTTTTTGGAGCGCTTCCATTTCATGCGACGATTTTGAAACCAAATCTTCACCTGCGTCTCCGACAACATCAAACCGCTGGCCACCTCGAAGCGTTTGGGTCGCGACAAGTATTTGTTTTGCTTGAACTGTTTCTCCAGCTCGAGCAGTTGCTGGGAGGTGAAAGCGGTGCGGGGTCTTCTCGTCTTGCCGAGTATGGCATGATGTGGATAGGCGGCCAGCTCGGGTATGCGATGATGCAGCATGCCAGCGCGTGCCAGAAACTCAAACTGCAGCTGTGAGGGCATAAAATTGTGACCCATGGGTATCTGCAAGGGATCAAAGGCATAGCCAAGGGATATCTAGCTTTAACATATATGAATATAGAAGGAGTAGATGAGTATACGGATGCTTACCGGTATGGGCTTGCCCGACGGATCGAGTGGCCTGTGAAATGCGGAGCCACCCTGAGCCAGCAGATAGGGATGTCCGCCCGCATAGAGTGGAAAATCTTGTGGTCGGATAGGGCTATGTGGCGTCATTGGTTTCTTGAACTCATCATGCAAATCGGACATACGCATCACGCCCAAATGTTGCGGATGGTGCGGATGTTGAGGCGTCTGCTGATCCTCACAGCCAGGACTAATGGGCGGACTGGAGCGATGTGATGAGCTGGGAGATTCAGATCTGCAAAACATAAAGAAAGAGAAGGAGACATAATAAGACACCCTGTTTTGGCACAATTAACTAAGCTCTAACGTCAACAAGACACAAATTCAAGTTACGCGATAGTTTTGAAAAAACAATTAAAAGCAAGCAGACGGACTGTACAACTAATTTGTTTGCTTTTGCCACCTCGCAGACACACATAAACATATACACATGGCGTATACGTAATCACAATCGCATAATGTTGGCAACGTGACCAGTTTAGGTTACGCTATTGTTGGCTTTTCGGCCATGTTGTGTCGAGTGCTAACAAAGCCGCTTTAATGCCCCAAAAGCATTGTTTGGTTTTTCCGTTTGGCATTTTATTGGATTTAACAAAATGCTACTGCAAATGGGTGGAGCTTTCGAAAGGTTAAGGTTTTCAATGGTAAAACAATTTATAAATGGATAGATGTTATAGAGAATGGAAAATCACTTGAACTTTGATCAATTCTGTAGGTAAAAAGTATCTTGAACTAGTTTGTAACTTTTACTTTTATAAATAATACTAAACTAACATAAATGATGCACTTATTTACACAAATGATTCACATTGAAACTTACCTAGACATGCCGTCGGGACTGGGTGAATCATATTCACGCGACTCACGTATCCGTTGCAGTGCTTCGTGTTCGCTTATGCCGGCGGCAGCTGCTGCCGCTGCAGCATTTGAAGCAGCCACAAAGGCATGATTCAGTTCCGCTTGATCCCTGGCATAGTGAAACGCAGCCAAACGATGATCATCCACAATCATGTCTGTGGGTGTATTGTGCTGTGGTCTATCCGCGGATTGATGTTGACTCTTGGCGAGCAATGCATCAATGCAAAAGGATTTCTTGGGCTGACTCTGCGCTTGCTGCAGTGCTGTTGTTGAGGGCGGTGAGGAGCTGGCATTGGGCATGGATGCAGGCGCTTGTGGTTGCGGCGGTGGCAGCGTTGAGGCAGGTGCTACTCCATTTGTGGGCAACATGACTGCTGCAAGTGGCAGCCTGGGCAACGGATAGGTGCCATTGACCAGCGCCGGATGTGGCATATGATGTGGCGGAAAGTTACCCTCAACATAGAGACGCGGATGTTGAACATGTTGATGTTGATGATGCGTTGGAGGTGGACCAACGCCAGTCGACTGACAGCCCATTGGCATGGGCGCCACCAAAAGTGGCATTACGGGTGCAGCAACTGTTAGCTGTGGCTGGGATTGGCTATGGGATTGCAGATGATGTTGCTGTTGCTGTTGCTGCTGTTCCGTTGGTGTCTCTTGTACTGCCGCTGGACTGTGTGTGGGTGCGTAGGCGCTATGTGGTGAACCTGTTGTCGCCGACGAATGCGTCGGACTTGAGGCAACTGCAGCTGTGGCTGGACTATGACTGCCAGACGATCTGGGCGATGAATTGTTGCTGCACTGATCGTAATCCTGAGTGGCAACGGGTGGCGTTGTTGTTGCTGTTGCTGTTGCACGCTGCTGTGCGGCAGCTATGTGGCTTATAAGTAACTGGCTAATATGTGGCGTCTGTTGCGTCTGCTGTGGCGACGGCTGCTGCGGCGGCGGTGGCGGTGGCTGTGACACTTGTGCACTGGACATGCTTTGTCTACGCGTAAGCGTCTTATTTTATCACTACTACTATTAGTTGCTTCTCGATGTTTATGCTTTTGGTTTTATTTAATAAAACACACTTTGAACACTGAACAAACGTTTGCTTTGCGTGCGTTTTGATTCCGATTACGCGATTCTGGAAATTGACTCGAATGCGACTGCGAACTCGACGCGACGAGCGCTAATCAACGACTGTGCTCAATGCCGGCCCGTGCCCGTTTCATATAGTCAGTATTAGAGTCTCATATCAGGCATTGATTGGGCTGTTCCCAAATGCCAGTCGACGTGCGAGTGTATGAGTGTGTGTGTGTGTTCGCTGTGAGAGCAATTGTATTGTGGGGTGGGCTGACAGCGCAATGAGAGACGTGTCGTGTGGCAATGATTGTGCTAAATACACAGAGAAAAATAAATTGTATCTAAGAGTTGAATTTGTAGTTAAAATAAATATTTTCCTTTTGGTAAAGATTTTCTCTTACCTCTAATCCAATATTAACTATATATTGAGCTTAAACTGAATCTGCTAGACTGATTAAAAGCACATTAATATTTTATGAAACGCCTTACAGATTTTTTCACAGCCTACTTTTTAAAAGTAAGGTTTTTCCTTTCGGTAAGGATTTTCTTTTACCTCTAATCCAATATTAACTATATATTGAGCTTAAACTGAATCTGTTAGACTTATTAAAAGCACATTAATATTCTATGAAACGCCTTACAGAATATGTCACAGCCTACTTTTACTTAAAATATTTTTCAAAAAGTAAACACGCATCATTCAAAAAACAATCTGAAAACCTACTTGAGTATTTGGTTTTGTATAAATTTGTATCAACAAAACTTAACATACAAACCTGAAATTTTTGAAAATTCTACTTTGTTTTTTTTTTTTCTTTCAGTGCATTGTCGAGTATCTCGATAATTGTCCACCACCAAAAAACTCGTTAGCACCTTGCCTACGCTCTCGTTCATGCTCTCTCTCTCTCTCTATCTTGCTCTTCCACACTGGTGTAACGTACGCTCTCTTCTAGCAGCACGCTTTCAAGATGGAGGCGCTCAGCGCATGCCAACTCGCTTGTACACTACTGAGTGTAAGTGAGCTGGCAACACTAACGGGGCGTTGCCATTTGCCGCTGCTGGAGCCACAGTGAGCACAGAAAAATGTCGTGTGGCGGTGTGTGCCGAAGGCGTGGCCAGGTTCCCGTTGATTCTGGCGCTCCTAGCAGCAAAATTTCATATAAATTGTTGGAAAAACGAGCTATAATTGCCATCATTATGGAGTGTTGAGCCAGTTGAGTAGCAGACGGGTTTGACTTTGGGTTGGACAGGGTTGGGTTGAGTTGTGTTGGGGTTGGGGGTTCTCTGGGTCTTCATAATCAACTTGGGTAATGGTGACGGCGATGGCGACGGCGACGGCGACTTCAACGGCTGCTACTGCTCTGTTTCTGCCTCTGGTCTGGTTAGCCCGGCACATCATTAGAGCAGCAATTAAGGAGGCAGTTAGTTGACTTGACTGACATTCATTTTCAAGCCTCTCAGCTGAAATCTACGCTTTAAGACCAAAAATCGATAATGTCCTTTCTCTAACTGCCTGACTGTTATGGCGTCTCATTGATATTCAATTGTTATGACCACTCAAATCGGTGTGTGTGTGTGTCTTTCCTGGTCGCCTTAATAAATGATATAAATGATTCCTTTCATCGTCTGGTTTTTATAACTTGCTCGGCGACCAACTAATGTTCATATAATGCATTTTTTATATAAAACGTAACTATATTGGATTGGGCGTAAAAGAAGTCAAATACTACGTTATTTGGTAAGCGTTTTATGGCCCAAACGCTTTGGCCATCAACTGAATGTGCGTTTTGACATTTTAAGCTACTCTGATGGATTACTAAACGATCTTTTGGATGACTTTACTTAATGGCAAGCGAATTAAATGCTGTAATTTGGTAACTCTTAAGAAAGAACATAAGTAAAACACATTTATCAACAAATTTCTTAGAACAAATAAGTTAAAATAACTAGTAAAGGTTTTTACAGCAATTGCTTACAATAAGTGTTGTCCTCTGTTTGTAACCAAGTGTTAAATTCGATTAAACATAAAGTTTATAAAACTACAACCAGATTCTTAGTGTCTTAGAAGGGATTTCTAAAAAAACTAACATAACAAGTCACACTTTTGAAGTCAAATTCCATCTTTGAATATTTGTCATAACATATGATGGCTTTAGATCTCATATACTTCTCGCATAACGTGTCCTTCCCTATCCAATCTGCTCTAGATATTCCTTGACTTTATTCACTTACATATTGACATCGCTCTCTTTTACCTAAATCCCAACATTCTCTTGGACAACCTCCAACAACTTCCCCAAACTCAACTACTTTTATTCATCTTATGTCTGCACCTTAATTTGAACTATTCACCTATGCCAAAATAAACAACGGCGGACAAAGAAGGCAGAACAGAAGACAGTTTGAAAACAATTCACTTATTTATATTGTATATGGACATATGTGTGTAGGTAAGTATATCATCAGCATCATGCAATGTCCGGGGCCAGCAGGCGACTTAGTATTGGAAAACTGTTGGCTAACAAGAAACGTGCTAAAGTGTATTTTCTTTGGCCACGTACACTCAGCCAAACACAAAACTCGAAATGGAAACCCCGAAAAACTAGCTCCAAATTAGTGCGATGACTGCAACGAGGATTGCGACTGATTGCTGTTGTTCTTGCAGCTGCAGTTGTTGTTATTGTTAGCCCTTTCCTATTTTATTTTCATTATACGATATTTATCTACTCATCCACGTGCATTTAACTAACAGTTACGGGGCCCATGAATTGGGAGCTGGGAGTTGGTGTTGGTTTTGAGTGCTGGCCAACAGCCAGAACAATGCTAGGCTATGTTTGAACTATAATTGCTATTGCTATTGTTGTTGTTGTTCCGAAATAGTTTACGTTATATAACAAACAACATGAACAGAGCTGCATAAGAGCTTGGAGTTTGGCTGCTCATTGTCCTTGCTGGTGATTTTGTTTTGATTTTGTGGAAATAGTTGCGTAAATACGCAATTAGAGTTGCATTTTCCAGCAACTATTGCCCCCAATTCTGTGCCCCTGCCCCTTCTCCAAGTGGTAAGTGCAATTTTCCGGCATATTAGCACAGCTCTAATCAGGCATTATCGTTAGAAAACTGTATGGCCAATAACAATAAATACATTAAATTGTCACATATGTTGCTGCAATTTAGCTTTTGTGGTCAGAGCAGGGCGGGGTGGGCGTGCCGCTTGATTTTTGGCCAAGCAACCCCTGCTGTCGTGTTAATTCATCCGATAAGTGCACAATAATGCCATAAAAATTTCTAACACCAGCGAAGTTTTGAAAACTTTTTGAGCCTATTAGCTGTGCAAACAAAGGACAAACTTAAGGGTTGGCCCAAGTGTTAAGCGCCAGGAAGGGTTGGCTTTTGTTTAAAGCCTAACGATTTGTTTGGCCTATAACTTTGACAAGATTTGCAAACAGTTTTAAGAAACTGAAATGAATGAAATGTACTCGATGTACATTAATCACGCGGACAACTTGTTGTTACTGTTGTTGTTGTTGTTATTGCCACGCCCACGCCACGCCACGCCACGTACCTCAAATTGAGCGCGACATGCAATTGATAATTAAACAAATATTTATGTACAAATAATTGGCATTAAATTGCGTTATCAATAAATAATTTTTACAACTGAAGCGCTGATATAAAACACAGATATGTATGCAGATACAGATACAGATACTTTTGCAGTTGCATTTACAGATTGCTGCATATTCAAGCATTGGCTAATTATGTTGACCGAGTTGCGTTCATCCACGCGAGTCACTTAATATGCAAAAAAATGTATGATAATAATGCAACTGCACTTAATGTTTATTATTTATTTAATTAACAGCACAAACTGAGGCGGGACTTTGATTAATGAAGTAACTAAGATATATTTAGTATATACATAAATCGGGAAAGGTACCAATCTTCTTAAAAGAATGATTTCTAAGATCAAAACAATTTATATTGCAATATATCCTAAAACATCAATTTTTTAAATTCCTTAAGTGAGAAAAAAAAAACAGATTTAAATAAAGATAAACCTTTTAAATATAGTGAAATTTTATGCAATTTCGTTTGTCTAAGCTTACACTAATTTTTTTTTTTATAAATATACAAAATCAATCATTAATCTGTAAGCATTTCCATGTCTATCAACAAACAGTTCTCTTTAAAGTTTCATTAAAAATTCAACCTTAAAATAAATATTTTTTATCTTCATCATTATGCATTTTATCATTATTGGACATTGGGAATTGGCATTAATTAAGTAAATTTCAATTATTGACATAAAATTTTAATTCAATTTCGACATTGAAAAATACTTTTAACGTATGTGCGTATTTGTCTCTGCTTTCCTCCCCTTCTTCCAACCGGCCATTCTTGATAAAGTTTTATAATTGAGTTGTGTTTTTTTCATTAAGTGCGCGAATTGATTTGTTTGTTGTTGTTGTTGCTGTTATTCGTTGGGACTGCCATACAGAGCAAACTTATTAAAAACTGATAAATGAGTTTTATTGAATTTTATTTATTTATATATATATATATGTATGTTGATCAGGGCAGGACAGTTGCTGTTGTTAAGTATTATGAAAATTTTGCAGACGATAATGAAATTGGGGTGTGTATGAAATTCTTTAATTTGATAAGCATTTGAACGTTAAGCTTACGAGTTATCAAAATGAGGATTTAAAGAGGAAATTGCGCTGCTAAGTGGTAAGCGATTGCTAAACGATTACAAATTATTCCAATCAACTATATATATAGTATATATATATGGATTAGCTTTGTGATGATAATGAAAAAATTAGATTTTCCAAAACTGTTTGCATGAGCTTACTTCAAGTGTGTGTGTTTGAGGGAAGTAGATAAGGAAGTCATATAAAAAGTGTGTGGAAAACTGATCGATGGAATTTATGTGTTGAGTAATAGAATAGTTTTGATATATATTCTAGATGAAACTTATTGTTTCATCTCAGCATTTTAAGCACTGCATAATTTTAGCTCACGAGCATATCGATATGTAGACTGCGTATCTGTATCTTTGCGTATCTAGAGAGCTGTGGTCGCGTCTTGCTGCGTTGCACAAATAAAGTTGGCTCATTAGGCGCAGCGTAAACAAATTCGTTGCCATTGAAAACCATCAACCCAGCAGCAGCAACACCAACAGCAACAACAGCAGCAGGCAAACCAATGAACCAGTCAACCACACATACATGCCATACCATACGTACGCAACCACTCAACCACTTGGATAGTGGAACAAAATGTGTAGCAATGCACGGCAGTTGTTTGCTCAGATACATTTAGCTGCCGTTGTCGCTGTTGCTGCTGTTGTTGTTGTTGCGACAAAGTTTTTTAACCTTACCACCACGGGACACACAGTTCCTTATAGCGCCAGCGTCTCTGAGTTTGAGCTCGGCGGGAAAGGTATGTACATAAAACGTGCTGTAAGATAAGGTTACCTTTTGGCTGCTTGAAAATCGCATTTTGATTTGTATTCCGTATTTGATCAGAGAGTTACGAGTTACTCAGTCACATTTTTTCCTTTTTCTTTATATTTGTACGGCACACATATTGTAATTATTTGTTTTGTAAATTCAATTGCCAGATAATGATGAAGACGCTGCTGTTATCGTATCCTGGTTATTGCCTGGTGCCTGGTGCATACACATATATCAATATTTTATTTTCGGTTAGGCATTGTTTGCCTTACGTTTTTGAGAATTTATTATCTGTTTTCCACTTATCACGTTCTTCAGTTCTTAGTCGTTCTCTCACTCGTCTTTGACGTCTATTATGATGGATTAATTTTCAATTATTAAAAGCCATTGCCTCAAGCTGCTTATCGAGGGAGAGAACCTCTTGCCTTATCGCCTTCTATGCCATCGCCAATAATCAATTTTCAATTAATTCAAACCACACATATCAGCTCGCTCTCAATCCCACACCAATCACACCAAAAACCCAGATAGGATTGCTTGGTCGAACAAAATTATAGAAATTTGTTTAAAGCCGTTTAAATTGCACTTTAAGCGTCGTAGTGTCACTCGAGACGCGTAATCTAATCACTGCCAGCGATTTAATTTATATAATCAACTTGTTTTCATAATTAAAAAATATTAAAATGGTTTATTATACATGGGGAGGAACTCTGCCGCGATAAGGCCATTCCAAATCTCATCGACTGAAACGGAGTTTCAATTGTGGGCCATGTTTTATGGCCACCCTTTGGTCAGTTTGATTGGTTTGTGATCGCTTCATAGTCGAGACGTAGTCGGTCGTCGTTGTTGTTGGCCTTATCAATTGGTCTCCTAATTGAAATTGCATTGAAATTGATTGATTTGCTCATAAATAGTAAAAGTCGAACACATTTCTTAGCCTCACATTGTTTGTTAATCGTTTTATTTCGTCCGGACTTTAATAATATTTGGGTTATGGCTTGATTTGTCGGTTCTTAAGTGGATTAACAGATGTTGGTAGTTGGGGGCAATAAAAGCCGGTGCAAAGTTTTAAATACGAAACAAAACATTGTGATTGGAACATTAACCATTTACAAGTAGATGTATTCAATAACATCACTTTAACTCAATTTCCATACCGTCTATCAACTATAAATTACGTATACGTCGCATTAGCAGTAAGTAGTTTGGACAATCTCAACGCATTCCCACGTTCTTAATTAGCCCAACTGTCATAAACAATGCGAAAAAAATAAAATAAATGTCAAAATCAATGTGAGTACAAATAGTTTTTCGAAAACATTTAGCAAAATAAACAGCATGGGGGCGCCAGTTGGCGCATTAATCTCCATTAAAAGGGAATTTCAATGAATTTACTTACGGTAGGGGGACGCGGCAATGTGGGACACGGTGGCGCCACTACCCAACCACTCTGCTTTAAAGTCCGACACACACAGACACACTTGGCTACCGCACTTACGCTGTTATACGACTGTACGGCTGTACTTACATTTGCAATAATTCATAGGTAAACAAATGCCAAAAATGCTTAGAGAAAATCATTTTATGCTGTGAAACCCAACAGCAGCACTTCCCCTCGCCTCAGACAGACAGGGCATACAGCAGCAGTGTTGGCGACGCCACAGCGCAAACATTTTAGTCGCCCAAAACGCTAATGGGTAAACAGCTGCGGATGCGGTGAAGATCCAAAGCTGAAGTTGTAGCTAAAACCTGAAGTTAAAGTTGGGAGAGCGGCGGTCGCTCGCGCGTTTTAAGCGCGTTTTAAAACGCGTTGCGCCTTACGGAAAACTACTGCACGGAAATGGGCACTCGAGTGTGGTAGGGCAAATCTAGCGATTAGCGTACGTTTTCATGTACTAGATTGGTTTTCCCATGATAAGCCCGGGCCAAGAGCTAGTTATAATAGTAAAAATATTTGATTTATCAATTTGCCACCGCTGCCTATCAAGATGTATTAAGCTCTAATCATAGACGTTGATTTACCAAGGCAACCAATACAGCGGGCATGCCTTCCGTTATAAATAACATGTTACGAATACAAGCCCAAGAGCCAAAATGTCGTATATAATCGTATATAGTATATTGTATTATTAGCAACAATTGCATTTATCAGGCAAACACTTTTGAAATCGCCTCCAAAGTGCCGAAACAGTTTCAGTGTTTGATTTGTGTGGGCTGATAAGTCGGAGAGCACCCAAAAGCGGAACACTCCTCCCAATAACAACCACTATAGAGTATGACAAATCTGTTTACCTGACCGACTTGAGCTGATTTTCAGTTTCCAATTAGTTGTAGTACTTCAATATCATCATATTATGTCAGGCATTTGGTGATAGCTGTGCGATTTCTCGAAATTGTGTGTGTGTGGTGCTTGTAAAGTGATTCAATTATAGTGAAATGATACTTTTTGTTTCCTTATAGACATTGTGTCACCCCTGACTGGCTGCCACACACACTGACATTGATTAGACCAGCTATAGCAAAACCATAATGATGAATGATATTGATAGCTTTACTTCTTACTTATTACTAAGGGCAGCAGTTTGACGTCAAATAAAGTCCGGAGGTTTCGCCTTTTCCGGTTTATTCATGTTTATTATGCGAAAAAGACTCAGGAAGTGATTGTATTATATGGTGTTGTATGGGTCAGTGTTTAATAATAGTAGTAATGGCTGTTGTAAACAGGGCGATGACTATAAGTTATCAAATATTAGTTTGATGATTCGAAGAAAGAACTTGTGAAAACATACAAATATTAACAGTTTATGGCTTGGTGAATATATTATTTGGTAGGCAAACTAATCTAAAAAAATTACTTTAACTTTACTTTCCCAAGATTTGATTTCTGAAAGATAAGTTAAAAAACAAATACTTGATACACATGAATAATACGTTTCTTGTTATTAAATCAAAGCCCACCATCTTTGCGAAAAAACAATCTTAATTCATTATCTTAAATTTAAACATGACACCCCTTACCAAAAAAGAACCTCACCTCAAACGTGAGTCACTGCAAATTCGGCATATCACAATTCGGTCAATGGCTTGCGTCAATAAAATGGTTATTAATGACCATTATCGTCATTGAGTCGTCACCGTTGTGCCTACCATTTGCACAACAAAGCGAATATTCAACATAAGCCGACCCCAAACTCAAAGAAAAAGCCATCAACACTTGGTTTTTGTTAAGTATTGACTCAAAACGGTAGCCGCTCAACAGTGGCTAATGGTCATAATTAAACGTGGCTTATTTGCATAACTGAAGTGCGGCTGGCAAAGTGAAGGGGGAAGGCAAAGCAAACTTGCAAAGTCCAAAGGAGGCCGACACAAAGCTTTTTGGGTTTTTGTGTTGGCAGCCATCTTGGTTAGTCGTACATACAATGTTTTTTAGTTAAAGCCTAGTTATTTAATGGCTGTGCACTTGCCGACATGGTCTTAATTTACAACTAATTGTCATATGACCGACTATCAATGGCCGTAATTTATACTTAATAGAAAATCACTGGGGATTTGTAGCTGCTGACATGTGTGCTTGCAAGTTTTTAAGTCCCTGTCTAATTGCTAGCTAACTGTACTTAAATATCTTTATAATTGACGCCACAGTGGGTGTCATAAAAATGATAGAAACACACATCAAGGCGTAATACTAGTAGTTGTCGTCTATGCCAATGTTTGAGCAAGCTTTACCGCTGCAGTTAAGGAAAAACCCACCCGCAATAAAATGCATTTATGTTATTTGTCAAGTTTATCGTAACTAGCTACACACACACACACACACACATAGTTTGTGCCTAATTAAAGCCAATGCTAGGTGACTTTATCGACATGTAACGATCATTTATGATTTTCAAATACCAGTAGCTTGTCCTACTGTTCATGGAGCCATATCATACATATATATAGAGTTAAAGTATATATATTTCATTTTTTCAGATTGAATGTTTATTTATTTGATTTGTAGAGTTTCGATTGTGCTTTTGAAAATTTATGAGCTGTGCTTTACGCGTTGACTGCAGTTTGCCCCAAAGTGTGATTGTGATTACAATTGAATGCACGGTAAACAACATTTTCAAAAGCACAAAACGGCAAACACAAACACAAACATCCGATAAAGTAGAAGTCGCATGTATGTATGTAGACCCCGACAAACAGAAGCCAAATGAGCTTGTCTCGTAATGGCTCTCGGCTGCCGGAAACGAAGTCATCGTCATCGTCTCTCCTGATCTCTTGTCAATCTTTCGCGGCGGCATCTCTAATCAAAGCCAAGTGCAGACGCTTGAGTTGCAACTGTAGGGTCAGATCAAAAGACAAAAACACCGGCCGAAAGCGTTTAAACGTCTTTCTTTGGGTCAAACAAACGTTGTGGCTTAATCCAAAGTGGCTACTGAGTTGCCTAGTTGCAGGCACTCGTTTCTGCATGCGCAAACACTTCTTCTGGCATTTTGGTCAACAAACACTTTGCTTCAGCTACCGATCTCTCACTCATTCTCTCTCCCTGTCTTTCTTTGCCACATTCCATATGTGATCTCATGATTTGAGGCATCAAACTTACGCAGCACGACGCATTGCTGTCAATCTCCTGTGGCAAATAAACTCGAGTGTCTCCATATGCAAATAGTCAAATATTTGCTCTCCGCTTATTAAGTGAGTAACAGCGGTCAGCGACTGAGCGACACCAGCATCAAAAGCAAAAGCAACAGCAACGAGTTCTTTTTAATCTTGGCTGAGTCAGCCGACACCTGTGCATTGGCAAATTGTTTGCTTTGACTGTTTAATTGCTTTAATGGCTAGGCAATTAACATTTTTTAACCAAAGTGCCAGTGACAAAATTACTAACAAAATGTCTAGCTAACAAATGTAAAAATGTTGCAAATATACAAAAATATTTTGCACAGTCCGATTTTAAATGTCAACGTTCGTGCAGCGCCCTCTACAGCTCGTTTCTTCACCTGCCGATACATTTAATCGATTTGAGTTGTATTTGTTCGTCCTATAAAACACCATTTTATTTGTTTTAAGCATTTCATGGAAATGTGCATGACTTTCAAGATGTCACATAAATGCAGCTAGCTGCTAATATTTTCATTTTCACATTACAATAAATACAAAAGTATCATAAATTTAAAAAACAGCACTGTCGGCGCTCCGGTTTGCTGGCTGTGTACATGAGCTAACATTTATAAAATGTTATTTAAACAGTAACTACTCTTGTTACCACGCCTAGCTGCCGGTATGGCTTTAGTGCGCTTACAAACTAAACAATTTCAGGTGCAACACACAGCGTTTAGCCTGGATAGCAACAACAATAATGTTGTTGTTCGGTGCGGTCCAAACTGCTGCCGTGGCCAATTTGTTGTTAACTTTACTCCTTTGACGCCATATGACCGACTAGATTGCTTGTGATTTTCTCAATTTTCTTTAGATCGGGCATATTTTCCGCCTTGTACTGCACGCACTGCAAAAAAGGGACGCAATTTTAGCACATATTCATTAAACTAATCAGCAAAATTTCTACCTTCACATTGTCTGTCATTTTGAGAAGAAGGTGTCCCTTGGAGTGCACGTATTTCATGGTGTACCTGCAGTTTTGTGGATTTGCCATGTACATGTTTTCGGCGGCAATCTCGAAGTCTTCCCAGTTTTTAACGTAAACCATGTTGAAATTGATTTGTTAAATGCAAAAAGCAAAAGAAACACAGCTGCGAAAGCGAAATACGACAACAACAACGCAAACGTCAAAAAGACAGCGTGTCATACACTGAAATCGATATATCGATAACACATGCACGCGATAGTTTGTGGGAACATCATATGGTCACCCTAGTAATATTATGCGTTCGTCAACACTGCAGTCATTTCTCATTCATCACGAAAATCGGTTGCTCGCCTGATGGCCTTAAATTTTTTTTATTGATAAAATGTGCTAAAAACATAGTGTTTTGTTAAAAATAGTACATCAACTTGTACTCAAGTAATGCGTGTATGTCGTTGTTATAAAAGCTTAATGCGACACGTAGCGGAAATGTGTGAAAAGTGTATGCGAAAAAATGAAATCTAGTCAAAAATACGTCGCAAATGGAGGGGGAAAGAGGATGATGGCCAAACATAGCCACAGCGAAAAACGCAAATAAGTGACACGCAGAACAAGCAGAAAATGCAATTATATTTAAAATAATCGAGATAAATACTATAAACAAAAACTCGTAAACACGACGAAAACAATAACAAATATTTAAACGACTGCACCTGTATTGGTGCCTGTGTATGTGTTTGCGCGAGTGTGTGCCTGTGTGGGTGCAGCACACACAGAGTATCTGGATAGTGTTTTCTGTTGCTGTTGTTGTTTGGGGTTGAAAGCTGCATAGCGCGTGACGTGTGACAGTGTGTGTACCCGACCCCATACACACACATAAACACACAGCCACCCACACTCGAATGCGTAGTTAGGAGAAAGCAAAAAGAAGCCATCACAGAGACTAGGAAACTAAAAGAGAGCAAAAACAACAAAAACAACAACAAAATGATGGACAACGATGACACAATGCTCAACAATTGTGGACCACAGTCGGGCGCTGAAACGGTCTACGGCACCGAGGACAACAATATGGTCATGTCCGAGAAGGTATGTTTCTTATCAAGTGATTCATGCGGGCACTGCTTCTTTCTTTTGTTGTTGTTGCAGTTGACGATAAGACTATTCATATTTTTACACAAGTAGTTTTCACAGTTCATAATTACCCCAGAGACAAGATAATAAACTCCATGCTCAGCAGGAAGTGCTATAATCACAGTTACATATGTCTGCTATTTATCTGTCGCTGCTTCCTTTGGCCTCTCTTTCTCTCGGCATGTTTATTATGCATCAGCTGACAAACATTTCGAGTCATTGACATTCACATTCGCCAAGTGCCAAAAAAGGAGTTGGGTGAAAGACAGAGAGAAAGAGAGCGCGAATAGAAATCAATAAAAAAGCGTCCGCTTGCCTCATTTAATGTCGCCTCACGCAATTTGCAGCCGTTTATTTTTATGCACCCTCCCCCATTTTTGCCACCCAAATGCCCCCCTTTTTTTATTTAATGCCCGCGTTGGCTTATTTTTTTCTGGCAATCAAAGCAGCTTCATTGATTTTTGCACTTTATCAGCTTCCCAGAGCTTTAATCACTGACGACCCAAATGCAAATGCGCTCATGAGCTCATCAAGCGGCAACAAACAAACCCTTTTTGTCAGCCACATGCTTCAGTTGTAGTATTTATATAGGCCTACCTGTTAATTGAGTTAAAAAGGCCTTCACTCTCCCCTATCTCCACTCAACTCAGTTTAACTCATTCAAGCGGCTCCGTCACAGCTGTGACGCATATGCTCGTACTTTTTCTTGTTGTTGCTACTGAGTAACAGAAACTGGTTAAACTTCAAACAACTATCAGACATTCAAGCTGGCCTTATAAGCATATGGTGTGTTTCAACCTTGAGTTAAACATTTTTAGGGGCTTGAATGCGGTAAACCGTCAATGATTGATACGCCCAAAACATTAAGTTTTAATTTTATTTTAATTGATTTTTTATATGACAACATGATTGGTTTTTAAGTCCATTCTTTTGCATACCATCTGCAAGAGTATTAACTCTTCGGCATGTCGAAGGATTTTTATGATTTCCGGTTAATTATTGGTTTATTTTATTTGTAATCCTAACTTTAGTATTACATTTCATTTCATGTTTCATTTTTAATAGCAATCATTCCTCATTTATAAGGCGGTGCACTTTGTGGGTTTCAGATTGTGTTAAGTAGTTTTTAAACATGTACATATAAACTTTTTATTTGATTATAAACTTTAAGTTTTTTATGTGCCCATTTTCTTTTCTCTTTTTTTCTTTCTCTCTTTCAGAATGAAGAGGTTGTCAGCATTGTGAGTTCAAAATTGTTTATGTTTGTTTTGATATAACCTAAACGCACGATATTTTAATTTTGTTAATGTGTTTGTTTAGCTAAGTACTCTTTTAATATGTTACGCTCTGCACTTAGTATCTTACATTATTTATAATCAACTAACGTAAGCATGGGAAGTTTTGTAAACTTTGAACTTTCAACTTTCCCATTACCTAACTTCTCATACAGTGTCTTACTAAACCGTATGACTCGTATCTTTAGTCGGGCCTTCATTTTACGATTTTTCATTCATAAAACGAAGCGGCCGCAAAAACCGCAATTATGATAGGTTTGTTGTTAATTAAGCTGTTAAAGTGCTCTAACATCTGTTAACTCTCTTTTTATATGTCTATCCTACTTGCACCTACTGTTACTGTTGATATGTTTATTACAAAACTGATGCACTTACTCGAATCACTCTCAATATGCAGGTGCAGCAGCTGGCTGGTAGCATTTATCAGGAATTCGAGCGAATGATCAATCGCTATGACGAGGATGTGGTTAAGAACCTGATGCCATTGCTGGTGAACGTGCTGGAGTGCCTGGATGCCTCGTATCGCATCAATCAGGAGCAGGATGTGGAGGTGGAGCTGTTGCGGGAGGACAACGAACAGCTGGTTACACAATACGAGCGAGAGAAGAGCGCACGTAAACAGTCCGAACAAAAGGTAAGACAATAAAGTTTACAACTCAAATGAAGTTGGAATAATTGAATACTCTTGTGTTGACAGCTGCTGGAGGCAGAGGACCTGGCCGAACAGGAGAACAAAGAGCTGGCTAGCCGTCTGGAGTCTCTGGAGAGTATTGTGCGCATGCTGGAGCTAAAACACAAGAATAGTGTGGAGCATGCCAGTCGCTTGGAGGAGCGTGAGGCGGACCTCAAAAAGGTGAGCCGCCATTTACAAATTGTTGACCTGTGCTTCTTACTTATTTCACACCTTTTTATACCCAGGAATATGCCAGATTGCATGAGCGGTATACAGAGCTGTTTAAGAACCATGTGGACTACATGGAACGCACCAAAATGCTAATGGGCTCAACTCACTCACAAATGAGCACTGCCTCCGATCGCATGGAGGTGAGCCGAGCGCGACTTAATCCCGTCGCGCGCAGCTCTGGCCCCGTCTCCTATGGCTTTGCCTCGCTGGAGAACTCTGTTATGCTGGACACGGAAACGATTTGCAGCGTGGGCAGTCAATCGGATGACTCGGGACCTCCATCGCTGCAGAATGAGATGGACAATTTGGCTAGCAGTGTGGAACGTGCCAATGCGGCAGATGCCACCGCACCGCAGAGTCCCGACATGAGTCCCGTTGTGCCAAATGTGCCCGCAAATGGTGGGTAGTGGAAGACGTTTACTTTGTTGCTCATCTTTTAGCTAACCTAACTGCAACTTGTACTAATTTTCCAAATTTTCTACTTTCTTTTGTGTTTGTGTTAACTTCACTAAACAACCCCAAACATACACTACACCAAACCCCAGTTGGTCGTTCGACCACCAAAAAGGAGCAACGCTCGGACAATAATCTGTACCAAGAGTTGTCCTTCCAGGATAATGAAGAAAGCGAAGAGAATGAGATTGTGACAGGTAATTGTTGGCAACCAAATTAACTCTTGCACGTTTCTCTTGAACTTAACTCAAATGAATCTTTCGAATGTTTTTTTCTATGCACAACTACAACTACAACAAATGCACATACACTCTGCGAAACTGGGACCCCAATGGTTGACACTCTTTTCTCACACATCCTCTCTCTCTCTCCCCATTATCCCGTTATAGGCAGCTGGGTACATCCCGGAGAGTACGCATCCTCAGGTAGGTACCACACACAAGACCTAGTCCAAGAACAACAAACTCCACCAACAACACCATATAACTCCTACATATATGGAATCATCTATATAACCTGTAAATACATCAAATATCATACGATAATCGACTGAACAAACAAAAGAAATTATAAATTAATATATAAACAAGGAATCCATTAGCGATATTAGTTTTGTGATATGTGTTGGAATTGATGTGTTCCAAGATAATGTTGTCATCATGCAAAGCTTAATAAAAATTATCATATTTATTGACCTCTAATGAAATTTCAAATCTCTCTTTTTATGCCGAAACAATTTTATTTATTCCAAACTCCCTTTTTCCCCTCCACAAAACTTAAAAAAAAAAAAAAAAACATAAACAAAAACAAAAACACAAAACACCGACACCAACAACAAATAAAAGCTAACGACAACTATTTTGGTAAGTTTTCCAGTGTAATACACAAAGTATACTTTCATAGAATTAGTTTCTAAACTATTCGTAGTCTTCTTCTATGTAAGTAGTGTCTCTGACTCTCTTTCTTCGCCTTCATTGGTCTTCAAACTTCAGTTTTCTTCTCGTTTGGTGCTCGTGGGTGATTTAGCCATATCACAGTTTTGGTTTTGAGTTGTTCATTGTTTTTATTCTGAGATTACTTTTTATTGGTTTAGGTTTTGACATTGATTTTGAATAACATCAATTCTACGTTTTCCGTTAATTCGATAACTATCATGCATGTCATATTCAACAATTTAACTCATGGTTCATGGTTTTTGAAAACCAATTTACATTATAATTTTCCTATAACACCCATTCAATCTTTCATTTCGTATTGTTTCTGTTACTTAAAATGCATTTCTATTTTCTCTTCTAATGATATTATTTATAATATTGCAGGCATGGGCAAAGAGGTGGAGAATCTCATTATGGAGAACAATGAGCTGCTTGCAACCAAGTAAGTGTGACTAATTTAAGTGCATACCACCAACAATCGATACTTATGTCAATCAATCATTCTTCCATTACAGAAATGCACTCAACATTGTCAAGGACGATTTGATTGTCAAAGTGGATGAGTTGACGGGTGAGATAGAAATTGTGCGCGAAGAGCTGAACGCCATGCAACAGTCACGTACCAAGCTAAGGCAGCGAATTAGTGAGCTCGAGGATGACCTCAAGAAGACCAAGGAGCAGGTGAAACAACAAAGTAAGTACACTCATCAATTGGTCATCGACAACTCAATAAGCTAACTCAATTACTTATTCGCCCTTTAACAGACACCGAGCAGGAGGAGAATGATGTGCCGTTGGCGCAACGCAAGCGTTTCACGCGAGTGGAAATGGCAATGGTGCTAATGGAGCGTAATCAGTACAAGGAGCGGCTGATGGAGCTGCAGGAGGCTGTGCGCCTTACGGAAATACTGCGCGCATCGCGCACTGTTGATAATTTGGACAAGAAGTCAAAGCAAGGCATTTGGAAATATTTTAGTAATCTTTTTACGTAAGTATTCCATTTGGAAGTAAAGCAATTGAAGCCTATAATTATTGTTTACAATGTTTCACCTTGCAGCCCCTCCAATCGTCCGACGGATCGCGTCGCTGACGGTCTCGGAGGGGGGCCGATGTTTCGTCACACCGGCGGAGGAAGCCCTGCCCACAGCCATGGATCACCTAGCCGTGGAGGAAGCGACAATCGCCTTGCCCTGACCAGCGGGCAACCGATGCCGCATCCGGCCAGCGCCGGTCTTGCCAATGCCCTAATCATGGCCAAAGACTATGCGGAGGAGGGCACTTCGGAGCGCATCAGCGCCAGGCGGCGTGAACAATACCGACAATTGCGTGCCCATGTGCAAAAGGAGGATGGTCGTCTGCATGCCTACGGCTGGAGCTTGCCCATTAACAAGACCAATCAGGATGCCAATGTCAGTCGCCATTCGGGCGGTGTGCCAGTGCCTGTATATTGTAATCCGCTGGCGGAAGCTTCGCCGCACATGAAAGTGTTTTGTGCGGCCGGTGTCAATCTGCAGGGTGGCTTCACCAAGGATGGCCAATCACTGATACCCGCCAACTCGCCCTATGCGCCGCACTCCACGCTCAAAATCGCCGAGATCACAAGCCCAACGGCAGAGCAGAGTGCCGAGGCGCTGGATCGCCAAATGGCTCGTGCCAGCCTCGAAACATTGGAGCCAGAGACTCAGCTCAGTTCGTTTGTGTGGATCTGCACGAGCACCCATGCTGCCAGCACTGTTAGTGTTGTGGATGCAAATCAGTCGGCCACAGTGCTGGATGCTTTTCCCATATGCGCATCGCATCTGCTGTGCATTGCGTCTGTGCAGGGCGCCATGGAGAGTGACTATGCGCTGCTGGAGCAATCAGAAGTGGTTAAGGCAGGTGAGATGCTACAGCGACCAGGCGAGGGCACCGAACTGCTTGGCAAGGTGGACTTTGTGCGAGTGCGACCCAAGGCGGATCAGAATAGCAATAGTAAGCAGAACTCCAAGGAGGATGTAGAGGAGGAGATTGCAGTCGTTACTGTGGTTGGTGTGGCAGAGGCCAAAGAGGCTACAGAAAAATCCAATGAGCAGCTGCCACCCGTGGATGCAACTGAACCGCTGGGCAATGTGGAGGCCATCAAAATACGTCAGGCATTGCCTGGCGCACCGCTGCGTTTGACCAGCAACTCGGACAGCAGCAATAATCATGTGAACAACAACAATGGCAGCAACAGCAATGGTGTTAACAATGTGCCCTTGGGCATTAATTCACTGAATCCCATACTGGGCACCAAAGAACGTGATGATCCGCCCATGAGTTCAGTGGGTCCAACTATGTGGTTGGGTGCTCAGGATGGTTGGCTGTACGTGCACAGCAGTGTGGGACGCTGGCATGAATGTTTGCACCGGGTGCTCTTGCCCGATGCTGTACTAGCGATTGTGCATGTGGAGGCGCGTGTTGTTGTTGCGCTGGCCAATGCTCAATTAGCCGTGTTCCGCCGCCAAACAGACGGCCAATGGGATCTGAATAGTTATCACTTGGTTACGCTCGGTGATCGCAATCATTCGATACGTTGTCTCTGTGTGGCCGGCGAGCGCATTTGGGCCGCGCATCGCAACAAGATCTTTATTGTTGATCCCATATCGCTAAACATTGTACACTCGCTGGACGCGCATCCGCGCAAGGAAAGCCAGGTGCGACAAATGGCAGCTACTGGCGCCGGTGTTTGGGTATCCATACGGTATGTAGATTAACTTTCGATGGCTGTCTTGATTTAATGTTATCTATGTTGTCGCTTTTAGTTTGGATTCCACACTACGTTTGTATAATACGCATACGTTTGAGCACAAGCAGGATGTGGATATTGAGCCGTATGTTTCTAAGATGCTAGGCACTGGCAAACTGGGCTTTAGCTTTGTGCGCATCACAGCGCTGATGGTTTCGTGCAATCGCCTCTGGATAGGCACCAGTAATGGCGTCATCATCTCTGTGCCGCTTGCCGAGACGCAGCAAAAGCCATGTAAACAGCTGAGAACTAATACCTGGCTTCAGATAATATTTAACCTTTATCTTTTTCTTCCCCTAGCTGATCCCCATGGCCAGATGCCATTGTGCTGCATGGCCAATGCTCAACTGTCCTTCCATGGCCATCGTGATGCAGTGAAGTTCTTTGTATCGGTGCCCATGCTGCAGCAACCAAATGGTGCACTGACCTTCACCAACAAACGACCCGATATGCTGGTCATGTGCGGCGGCGAGGGCTATATTGATTTTCGCATAAGTAAGTGGAGCCAGCGGCCGTCCAAGCTCTAGTTTAAACAATTGGCAGTTGGCAAAAAATCATCGAGCAAGCGCTCTCACTTAATGTATGCAAATATACAACATATTCCATTATCCTCTGCAGGAAATGATAAATTCGATGCTAGTGATAATGCAGCGCATTTGATAGTTTGGAAAGTCGATACGTAAGCTTTTCTCATTTGATTTTTTCTCGGTTTTTGAACGTTTTATTTTATGATTTGCTTTTGATTTTATTTTTGCTTAGTTTTGTATTTTGTTATGCGTATGCGTATTTGTTTATTTAATTGCATTCTCTTTTTTCGTTTGTTTAACTTGCCGCCCGTGTAGTACCTTCAATTTGTAATACTCCTCCGATCAGCGTCGCGATGCCACGCTCACTAAAAAAAATTGGAACGAAGCATTTGTCAGAGCCGTGTGACCTGATTCTCAAGACCCCAAAGGTTTATGCCAATTTATGTTCAGTGTTATTATATTTTCTTTTATTATTCACGTCTTCCACAATATAGTATATATGTTTTTAATGCACTTTTGTCACAGTTCTTTAAAATTTAATCTGTTCCCAAATGATTTTGTGATTTGTTTACAATGGTGTCCCCAGTTTTTTTTTTTTTTGTCCCACTGCAAATTTTTAAATGGAAATAATTGTATAATAAATACCTCCAATGATGTATATAAGAACTTTTAAATATTTCGTGCCGGCACATCTTATTTAAAATTATTATTTTGACTTTTTTGGTTGAAGTTTTTGGCTTTTAATAATTTCACTTTAATACTTTCTTTTCTATAATTTTGTTGTTTTGCTTAATATTGTTTTTATTAATTGCTGGCTATTCAACAAACTACCAAACTTAACGCTCACTCTCACTAAACTTAAATAAATAATACTCTAAATAAAACTCAACTAGCCGTTTAAAAAGGCAATAATGCTAACAATCTTTGCCTTCAATGTAATATAACTCAAAAACAACTATTTCCAAACCTTTGTAGTTGTGTCAATGCAGCACGAACTATGTGTATACAAACTATATAAACTATGTCTGAATGAATTAACTAATCGTTTATCTTGTGACAATTTTACAGATGACAATGACATGGAGAACAGTATTCAACTGGAACCAAATCAAACAATCGAAAATCGAGGAGATAAAAGCTATTTGATTGTGTGGCATGTTAGTCAACGTTAAAACTAATTTATTGTTTTAAGTGAAATATTTATAAAAAGAAAAGCAAAAGTTATACACATATACATTTATGGAAATCCGACCTAAGCAGTTACAAGTTTTGCAGGCTAAAAAAAGAAATACCTTAATTTAGTTTTAAATATTCAACTTATTTAACAAAAACAAAACACACTGGGTACTAACAGATTTTTAGTTAAACAACCCAAAATGTGCTAATAATTATGCTTCAAATATTAGCTTCACATAATCTACTTACAATTAGTGAAAGAGAAAAAAACAAAGCATAATCGTTATTTATCAGTGATAGCTCGCTAAATAATGCAAATATATAGAGTATATACATATACATAACAATATTTAAATTTGTACATTTTATGCGCTCTAAAGACAGCAAGACAAAGTTTTGTTTCTATATTTATACAATTAACAAAATGTCCAAACAACAGAAAGAAACCCTTAAACAATACTAAAGAGCGTCTACTTTAAAGCAATTTGTGCGTGATTTTTTGTCCAAATATTTAGTTGAATTTTAAGTTAACAAACGAAGCAACACACAAAAATCTATTTTTTTATTAGTTACTTGTTAAATAATTTTAATTTTAGTTGAACCAATTTCGCCCTAGTTGTTATTAATTTGTTTTTAATATTAATACGTAATAAACAAAATACGTGACCAACAACATTTTTTGTTTTATAATTTTATACATATTACCTATAATTTTTAGAGGCGCAAAGTGATATATAATTTTTTACGAAAATCAAGCACTTTGGATAAACATATTTATGGAAGACACAATTTTACAACAAATTAAAATGCATAAAATGGCGAACTAACGCATTAGCTTTGGCTTGATTCGAGCAACTAATTAACAATGATTATGCAATGAGAAATATATGTACTGTAAATAAAGCCACATTTATAATATAGAAAATTATGTGAAATAAATTATGGATTTCAATTTCAAAAAGGGAAAAAAGCACTTTACTGACAACTTTGTTTAAAACATTTGTCTATTTATTTTAATCAACTTATTTAACTATAACATTACAAATATGGTTTATTAAAAATTCCATTGAACATCTTCATGGCATTCTCGAGCATCTTGATCATCAATCTGCCCAATACTTTCATCGTCTGTCATGGAATTATTGTCAATTTCAGAGCGACATTTCTTAATGTGATCTGAGATTGTTGCATGTCGGCATTGTTTGAAAAATGCATGGGTCATAAGTTTTTTGGCACTCCAGCGATTCTCTGCGTTGCGATTCAAACAGATTTCCACAAACTGATGAAAATCATCGGTGAGCACACGTTGACTGAAAATCTCATAAGTTCTTCGCGTTGTTGAGTTCTCGAATGGCATTTTACCCTGATCATCCAAGAGCATTGTGTATGTTGATCTGTCCAGCAAAGAGGGAACATTTCCACGTATTTTCTCCGTATACATCAATGTGGGCTGCGTCTCGAAATAGGGTTGAATGCCATTAGCCATTTCGCAAGCTGTAATGCCCACAGAGTATATATCACACTTTTCGGTAAATCCATTGACGTTTTGATCCAGAACCTCTGGAGCAGCCCAATTCAAGTTCTTGACGTGGGAAATGCCATGCAAAACTAGATTCTTTTTACCATGTTTGATAAAACTGCGGCTCTCATGGAAATTCGATAATACTGCCTTTTGGTTATCTAATAAAATGTGATTGGCTC
Source organism: Scaptomyza pallida (assembly GCA_018152965.1). Lineage (NCBI taxonomy): Eukaryota > Metazoa > Arthropoda > Insecta > Diptera > Drosophilidae > Scaptomyza > Scaptomyza pallida. Next base: position 4,148,699 of record JAECXP010000238.1, read on the forward strand.
TTACAGATCCATGAACAAAGTCATTGATGTGGATGTACGTAAGGGCGGACAGCACATCTCTGAAAATCAATGCGATCAATGGTTCTGGGAATCCGTTTGTAAAAATACTGTCCAGCAATATTTGGCACGTTCCAAAGCACATATACGGATAGATGACAAACATATCGCAATCGGCTATGAAACAATGTAGGATTTTATTGATATTCGGGTGCTTGAATTGGCGACAACATTGTATCTCAGCAAAATGTTTCTTCAATTCGGCATCATCTTCGTACTCCAGCGAGAACTTTTTGATAACAATTACGCGATTGTTGACCAAGTAGTTAGCCTTGTAGACCGAACTGAATTTTCCATGCTTTAATACTTTTGTAAATTGATAATCAGCTAAGCTATTGCTACACATTGTTATAAATGCGAATGTTATATTTTCTTTTTGTAGCTTTTCGACACTCCAACTTCGAACAGCTGACGATGACAGCTGTTGCGTTCAACGCCGTTGCGCAGTGAGTAAATTGGCGGCCTGTGACTAACGCTCAATTTTGTTGAAAATTTAGTGAATTTTTTCGACACAGACGACACAGCATTCATTGCTGTTTATTTATATAGAATTTAAATGCATATCTAAAGGGAACAACACATCGCCATGGCATCGATAGTTGAGACATTACGCGCCAACTGGCTTATCGCAGCATTTGGCCTAATAATCTTCTTCGCCGGCTCCACTGTTCTTTACTGGAATGAGGGACGCGCTGTGCACACAATGCTGGCCTTAGATGAGACCTATGACGATGTGTATTCCATGCAGTTCACCGAGGAGGAGCAGGATCAATCATTCGAAAACCGCATCCTGCATCTTACCGGCCCAATTATATGCGGTGAGCCGCTCACCGAACCAGACTACAACATCCAGCTTATGGCGGTGAAGCTAAAGCGACGCGTACAAATGTACCAGTGGGTGGAGGAGGCAATCGATAGTCACTTTGGTGATAGCGTCGATGCAGTACATTCAGATACACGCACCTACTACTATAAGCGAGAGTGGCGCGATGGTCTGGTGGATTCGCGTAAGTTCAACAGTCGTCGTGGTCACCAGAATCCACAGCGTTTGCCCATTGATAGCGCCTTGCAGATAGCCGATGCCGTCTACATTGGCAAATACGAGCTGGGCGGAGAGGTGAAGAACAAGTTCAACAACTATCATGAACTTACCTCAGATATACGTCCAGATGATAGCAGCATTAAAATGCATCTTGGTCTCTACTATCATGCCAACGATGTGTTCAATCCGGAGGTTGGTGATCTGCGCATACTGTTCACCTATGCGGGCATGGAGGGTGAAATCTATAGCGTTGTTGGCAAACTGGTGGGCAACAAAGTGGAGCCCTATGTCACCACACGCGGTGTGGCTGTCCTGCTGGTTCAACCCGGCGACTTTAGTGCCGATGAGCTGTTCCACATGGAGTATCGGCTGCAGGCGTTGCACACTTGGTGGTGGCGTTTTGTTGGCTGGCTGCTTATTTTCTTTGGTGTCACATGCAACTCAAAGATTCTACGTTTGTTACGTAAGTTAATTCCAACACAATGAAAAAACATAATAATAATATTGATAAACATTTATTTTTTACAGTGCTTCGAGTGCCGCCGCTGATTGCTTTGGCACCGGATTTGCATTTCCCGGTAACGGGAAATTTTGTGATTGCATTCTCACTGGCTCTAACGATTGCGGCGATTGCCTGGATCCTGCATCGTCCTGTGATCGGCGCCTGTCTCTTTTTGGCCGGCGCCTCGCCCTACGTTTGGCTAACACGTAATCTTGTTGATTATCAACGCGTGGATTGAGCTATGCGGCCTATCCTTAATTCTAACATTAATACTACCAAATACTACAGGTTCTCGTATCTCTATAATATATATACACATACAAATAAATGTTTAACTGTCTAGCTGCGTAGAGTGTGCCATGTCTGCGTCTGCAGCTGTCAATAAAAACCAAATAACACTTAATAAGCTAATTAGCAATAAACTCTATGAAGATCTAGAAATCTCGAATGCCCGGATTCGGTGGACCATTGAGTGCATTGGATGCAGCTGCTGAGCTGGATTTTGGTGTTGTTTCGGACGAGGTGTGAACACTGGGACTCTGAGACTTGTCCTGCTCCTCGTGACACACTGGAGGCTCCTCGAATCTTACATATGGCTCGAAGCTATTGTTAATCTGCACAGAGCCACGATGCAGATTATTTGATTCCGCCTCGAAGAGAATCTCATTGATGAAGCGCTCTGCGAGTAATCTTTGCTCTCGAGACATCCGCTTGAGCTTGTGCGTCCAGGTGCGGGCAATGGACTCCTCCTCGGGAAATGTGCCGGATAGATACTCGCATGCAATGTTGAGCAGCTCGTCCGTATTGTGAGTGCTCACTGTACTTGTGGCGGGTGCATTGTTGACACTACTATTGCTGTTGTTACAGGGCGGGGATTGACGCGACCGTTTTGCACCAATGGAATACTCCGTCTGCGATTGGGGCTGATTCATGGCGCCTGGCGGCAGTGGCGGTAGCGGTGGCATTGGTTCCACTTTTTGCATGTGACCAAAAGATTTGTGAAACATTTCCGTTATATTGGGCGATTGCCTGGCCACAGGACGATAGGGATATGAGCCACTGGCATGCTGCTCCATAAAGGGCGCTGACGAGCTGGAGTTCTCGTTGAACGAGAATGAAGGCTCGTTCTTGTACGTATTAACGGCCAGGAATTTTTCTGTGTTGCGCAAAAAGTCGAGCTCCTGAAAAGTCCAGCAACGAGGCGTATGCATTGTGCCTGTTCGTATTGCGTTCTCAACGACCTTCAGCTCCTTGCGATAGTTCGTACGCAGAGTATTTATCTTCTTCTTCACATCCTCAACAGTTGCATCCCGCTTTAGGTAATGATAGATGGGCACCAAGCGCTGATATGCCTCGGCGCGCTTCTCCCGGTTTGTATAGTCACGCAGCGAGGTGTCCCAGAGCACGGGCATGTCGCGATATGTGTGTATGAAGGCACGTAGATAATGGCGATTCTCGTCCGCTCCAGTCATTAGTTTGATGCTGTGAGACGTCGGCGTTCGCGGCGGTTGGTGATGCATTTTTCAAAAACAACTTTCAAAATTCATCCACAGAATTTTGGGCGGTAAAACGGGCAAAACCAATATTTAATTTTTGTTGCGTGCAAGTGCAAAAGTGAGAATTTCTGCTCTGGACTTATTGACGAAATGTCAGTGGGCTGTTGTTGTTGTGTTGGTGGTGGGTTGTTTGACAGATTGCTGGGCATATTGCTACATTGACGTAACTGCGCTTGTGTGTGTGACGTCACAGCAACAAGTGTTGTCCGATGTTATTTATGGTTTTGTCTAATGTGGCAGCACTGTTTTTCCTTATCGAAAATCGATTATTATTCCTTTTTGAGTATAACATTAACATTTTATGTTAATGTTCACGATAACCGTGCCATTTTGAGCAAATTTGTGAAGAAGAGGCAGCAGGATTAACATTTATGTAAAATAAAGCGAGACGAACAGCCGTGCGACCGGACGTGTTTGACCGTTGATTTTGATTTTTAATTCCGACGCGGTGCAAAGAATTTAACTCAAACACGTACTAGGCGCTGTGTATTTATTTTTATACCAATTACAATATACATTTGTGCAATAAAACGCGTTTACAAATATCAAATTAAGAACTAGGATTGCAAAAAGTGATAAAGCCAAGAAAAGCGACGCCGCCTGCTGCATTCGCATTCAATGGAATGCGTGCGTATGTGTGTGTATGTGTGCGTAAATTGTGAATGTTTTTGCGCTTGTATGTGGTCTTTGCGCGCCGCTTTTTGATTGACGAAAGCGTTGTTTAATTTAATTGTGCAAAAACAAAAGATGCTGTGGCATTGAGCTTATGGAAGCAATGAGTAAAACATATCAAACGAACCATCATTGAGATAAACAAAGAAATATCTAACAAAAAAAGCACAACTTCTGTTTTTGTGTATATGTTTATGTGTTTGTGTGTGTGTCCCTAAATTTAATGCCATTCAAACGAAATGGAGACAATAGAGGAGCAATCAAAAACAGGTGAGTTGCCCTAAAATTGCGGAGAGTGGGGAAGAGCAGCTGTTTTGCCTCACATTCACATATGAACATGTATTTCAAATAATTTTTTTTTTTTAATATTTCAATGTCATCGCTAAGGAAAAGCCTCACAGTATTCACATAAAAAATGTCACTGCCTGCAGATAAATATCTTGACTAGTACTTTCTTGTTGTTGTGGTTACTAAATAAAACCCGAAACGACAGCGCGTCAGAGAATTTTAAGCTGCTTTCTGAATTTATTTTGGGCTAAAACATATTTATTTCTTGTGCGAATGGCAGTCGTTCGCATCAGTGCCAATGTGTGCTAAACGTTTTTTACCCCTCGTCGTCCCGCACTCGCCAACCGGCACTGTACCAGGCAGCGCAATACAACAACAACATCGCTTACAGCTAAAAACAACAAGGCGCAGCCGCTGCCGCGAGACTCAGTTCCTGCCTGCGCAGCGCCCTTAGGTAGATAAATTCCCTCTCACTCTTGCGTTCGCGGCTGTTACTGCTGTTACTAGATTTACCTACCACTTTTGCACGTTCGCTTTTCCCCGCTGTTCCTTCGTTTGCCCTCCTTCCGGGTACACATATGCTTAATAGACAGAAAGAGAGCGAGAGCGCACATGCCATTGCTTTTGTCTAATATCTGAATGTTAATGACATTTTTTCACGAATAAACACACAAGAGCAGAAAGTGTCTATGAAGGTCTCCTAGCGTCTGCGACTGCGTCAAGGCTTCTATGACAATCTGACAACGTAATTTTTGTTACAAGATTCCACATTGATGAGTCGATGTTGGGCCAAAACGTGTGTGCGTTCGACCTAGCTAAACATTTTTTTTTGCATTATTTAAATGCCACTCAATTAGTTTTTCGTCATGTTCTTGGCACTGGGCCACAGCTATAAAGAAGCAGCAGACTAAACGAGCGCAGGCAACGGCAAAAGGGAAATTCCCAAAACAAAAAAAATTTTAAGCAAATGCCTTGCCATTATTTCCCTACAGTGCTGCACCACCTGTGTGTGTGTGTGTGTGTGAGGTCGTTTCACACACTGCCCTTAACCTGTATTATGTGTGTGTCTTTGCGTTTTTGCATTTGTTCCCTTCGCTAGTGACATGGCGGGGGGAGGGTTAGAGAACACCTGTGGCTTCCGCCTGACTGCGTTTGTTCACATGCAAACATTTTACATTTTGCACTCAGTTGCCGTTCAGAGTTTGATCCTTAAACGTCGACTCGTCTTGTCTTGTTTCGCCTCGCCATGTTGCACTTGCCAGTGCTCAGTTTTGGCAGCGGTTGCACCAGCAGCAGCAACAAACGCAACAATTTGGTCACGGTTCATCGTCAGGCATGTTCGTATTTCACATACACAGCGCCCGAGGCAGTCAAACGGGCGAATCTTCAGCAGGCTGCCGCACTATGTCAAGTGTATCAGGATTTTACAGGTATTTGATTTCGACCACCAAGCAAGGAGTTCTTCTCAGGTATAGAAGGGGGTTGGTAGGATAACGGGGCAACCATTTTGTAGTCTGCATAAATTATAAGTAAAGTGTTTTTCGAATACTTGAACGCAGTCTGAATATGGCAATAAATTTAATAGAAAACATGTTTCCAAAATTATGGAATTTACCGCAAACAAACTTAAACAGACCAGAGAAATCTTTGGAACACAAGCAGAACAATTTTAATGTTAAGATACGTGGCGATAGATAAATTTGCAAACAGATTTTGGAAAATTTTCCTAGCAAATTGATACTAGAATCTAACAAACAAGTTGTGATTTGATTTTCTAATAAAAGTAATAAATATTTTGCTTCCAGTTAAGTTTACAAATGTTTAACAACACATTTTTTGTCGACGGATTTCGTGGAAAAAATGGGGAATCGATTACCCTATGATTAAATAAACATTATAGCTTGACAAATAACTGTTTACAGCTGGAGCATGCGAGACTTTTATTGTTTATAAAGCGTATTCCTTAACCATTTATATTATAACAGTTGTTTTGAGACACACACACACATGTGTGTGTTGACAACTGTTTCAATTGGGGGGTGTATCATTATATATCGAATTATTGCATTCCTAAGTATTTCCCCATGACGCACTAGAACAATGGAACACAACTGTTGCAATTAGTTCACATGTCATGCGATGCACATTTTTACACCTTTTCTAAACATACAAAATCTAGCAGCCCATAAATTGTTGCTATTGTACAATATTTGCCGTGTGTTTATCAAGAGCCTCTCCACTTAGTTATTTAGTTAGTTGAAATATTCCATGCGTCATGTGGCGCATATACATACATATCTTCTATGCATGCAACCAGGGGGCACTGGGGATGAGGGAGTGCATGTTGTTGTCTGGACTTTGCTCAATTGCACAAGTGGCGACGTTGCATCGTCGTCTCCGTCGTTGTTGTTGTCTTGAGATGCAGAGATACAAAAGCGCAATTGGCATCAGTTACAGCTGCACAATTCTGGATAAAATTAATGTACAACAACATGTGGCAGGCGGGGTGGGGGAAAGCAAAAGCGTAGTGGGTGGGTCTGTGGAAAGCCAAATGCACTTGAACATGTTCGCAGTAAGCGTGTGACTGTGTGTGTGTGTATGTGTGGGTGGCTGCATTTTGCTTCTTTTCGTTTTGTCAAAAACTACGATGGCAATGATCTGAAGGTTGTGCGAAGAGTGGTGGGCGGGGGGTGGGACGTGCTGCATGATGTATACATCATGTATTGCAAACAAATAACAAACAAACAATAATAATAATCATACTTAATGGCAACAATCATCACTTGGCGATCACAATTAAAATTGATGTCAACAGCTCACAAAAATTGCTGCCAAAATGATCGACTTTGCCCTTCACAAAGAAAGAGAGAGAGAGAGGCGAGGAGAGAGTTCTTTCTCTCTGGTTTACATCCAACATGCCCCCCCTTACGTGCAACGCCTTCACTCATACGCCTTTAAATCGCGCACAATTTGCAATTTGCATAAACAAACAAATGCTGATGGCCATAAATCATAGCGCCAAACTTTGAATAATACGGCACTGCTTGAACAAAGTGTACTTAAATTTTAGTGGGCCATTTGTGCGCTAAGAGTACTTAATAGTTGGTGCTGCTATTCAGGTGGGTGAGGTGAAGGCGAAAGAAATCACATGCTTACTATAAACTTGATGTGTTGTTTGTTTGATATTGTTTAGGAAATGCTAAAGTAACATAAACAGAGCATATCAAAGTCGAATACGAAGACTCAACTCAAGTTGTTTTGTCATGTCCAAAGCACTGAGTGTTCACTTAAACATTATAATAATCTTATGCTATATTTAGATAATACACAAGAACATACGTACTTATGCCTTTTTGTCATACTTATTCTTATCTTCGCATAGAAATGTCCATTATGTCGAAGATGCCCACACGCATCTGTTTGGTGGGCGAGGCTGGCAAAGATGCAGATACGCTGCAGGCAGCCGAAAGTTTTGGCATGCCCGTCATCCAATCGGAGACTGGTCTGGACATCATCAATGATATGGAATGGCGCACCTTCTATGTGCTGCAGGACTTTGAGAATGAGATCTTCAACGCCATACACAAGCAAAAGGAATGGTAAGTGTTAGGACACAAGATCTATAAATACACATTTGAGAATAATGTCAGCAAATTGAATGAGACACGACATGACGCCACTGTGAATGCCCACGAGTAGAGCAACAGCAGTAGCCAAATCTTTTGAAATTGAGACACACGCATGGGCTGCATGCCCCTCCATCCGCACCCTACCCTACATGATGCCCCATTTGAATCACTCAAAGACGTCTGACAGCGTCGAAAGCGTTGACAAGTTTCATTTTTCACTATACAATTTGATACCCTTTAACAATGTTGGTTTTTTTTTGTACAGGGTATTTTGCTAGTTACGAACTCTTAACATTTTTGTGTTTCCAATCATTTTCTGCTACAAATTGTCGTCAAATTTGTGACTTGTGGCATTATGCGACACGCTTGATTAGTTTTGCCCGCTGCGCAGTAATGGCAACATTCAAATCAAACAACAACAATGGGACAACATCGATAACAACATACAAAAATACATGCACAGGCCTCATTATGTTTATATTTATTTACGATCATATTCAAGGTCAAGAAATGCGTTTGTTGGGGTGGGGTGCGGTGGAGGATTCTATTGCCTGCTTGTGCTATGCTTTCATGTTTAACATTTGTGTTATATTTATTTTTCGCACAAATCATGTAAGAAACAAAAAGCAAAGAAACGGAAGAAGAGGCAAAAGAAAAACCCACCCCTCCTCTTATTTATTTGCCAAAAATTTTCATTCATGTTTTGAATGTTTGTATTTTCTCTCTATAGTACCAATATATAAAAATATTTCTCATGTTGTTATTAAAATTGTTTTTAGTTCGAAGTAGATGCTTTTTTGTTATGGCATTTCGCTTAAAATACATTTATCATAATACTCAAAATAACACCTTAATTAGTTATGAATTATATTGACAAAAACAAAATATGTACAGTGGACCCCCAGTTGACGAACCCTCGGATAACGTACTTTTCGGCACAAAAAGTTTTGATATACAAACAAAGTTTCGCTTACAAAATTTCTGTCTGTGTTTAGCAACGAAACAGGGGAAACCCCGAAAATACATCGTAGTCCTATCCAGTGTGACCGTTTTTTAACGAAATTTAGTAATAGGAAAACCCGGTTTAGCATGATGCTGGAACCAATTTGTTAACCGAGGGTCCACTGTATTTGTTTTTCCTGTTGTAGGAAGTCGACTTGATTCTTAGTCATTCACTCATTAATTATGTTAAATTTGTGTAAACAATTCTTGATAATTGACAGCTGCAGCCAACTTAACTTGCAAGGATTTTTTGTATTGTTTTTTTGTGCTGCCAGATCGCCATGGAAAATTTCCCAATTCAACTTCACCACACATTTCGCTGGAATGTTGTATTTAAAATACGTGTGATGAAAACAATAAAATGGTTTCGTATTGATTTATATGTTGCCCATCTCCCCCTCTTCAAGGGAAATATACATAAAACTAGACGACCTTTACTAAGGAAAAATACTTTCTGCAATTGTGTATAAATGACCATATGTGCTTGTTTAAATTTCATGTGAACTGTGTTTTTGTTGTTCTAGCGAAATGCACAAGTGAGGAATAATTGGAGCAGGATTTCGATCAAATTCCCTTGAATGGCTCTTGAGAATTTCCCCATAAGCACACGTACACACACATACTTAACGGCCACTTAAACTCGCATACAAATTATGCCACAAAGATCTTGTTAATTGTTATTCGTCAGCATGAACAATTATATAGATAAACTGAATCATTTTGAGTGCATTGCGCATCCGTTTATATTATTTTGGGGGGCATTGCCTATTTTGGGGCGCTTTCATTCATACAACTTAAAACCGTTTAAATAGAAAATAAACGAAAATTCGCCTAACAACGCGAACAAAACAACAACACAGATGACAAATTTCTTTTGGGCTAAGGAATTTCGTTAAGCCGAAATCTTTGCATATTTCTATTGAAATCGAAATGAATCGTTTGCCTCTGATTATTGCAGAGGTGGTGATAGTTGTAGGGGGGTTGGCGGCGGGGGGTTGCGCAATATTGCAGCAATCGTTTGGCGCCACAAATCTATAATAAAAAGACCCGAATATGTTTTATATGGAACACGATGTCAAAAAGACGCGTAGAAAGTGTGAAAATCGTCGCCAACAAGTCGGAAATTCTTAAAGAGAACAACAAATATATATATTTTTATTTATTATGTGGATATATATAGTGTAGCCATGCGTATATATAATTTATAAGATTCACAGTATGGCAAATTAATTGTGTGGAAAAGAGAAGGGGGGCGGATCGATCGTACTTATGAAGAGAAGAACTGCTGTCATTGACTGCTCTATAGTTTTGACCCTCACAAAGTTCGAGTGTGCTTATTATGGGGCGAAAGATCAGCGCACTTTACAACATGGCAATAGCAACAAGTTCGCCATGGTCTGATTAACGAGGTCATCAATGGCTCATCATCATCTCAAATCTTCACAATATTGAGGGAACACGCTCTGCGCTGCGCATTTTTTAGCTTTGACTAAGCATTTTGGGTTTTCCTCGTTGATTGTTCTGCACAAATTCCCATGAAATTTCTTGTATATCATATACATATCAACAAATATTTGCATAAATTCACCTGTCACCCCTTTACACACTCCCCCCTCCCGAAGATATTCAATGAGCTATGTGCTTTGTTTACCATTTTGTCATCTGGCTTGCGAGTTTCTCTATCATTCTGGCATTATGTGTGAGAGTCTGTTTGTATATGACACTTAAGTGTGTGTGCGAGAGAGTGTGTGTGCCATCAAGTGGCATTTTCTATTTCCACAACGCAACCGTTTGCCGTCGCCTTCGTCTTGGCCGTCGTCGTCTTTGCTCGGAATTTGGTTCAATCATTTTTCCCAGGCCGCAACGCGCAACAGTTGTGTTTATTTAGTTGTGCCGTTAGAATCAACGCATATTTTTTGACGTATTTTCTGCGAGACAAAATAAAAAACTAAAATAAATAAGTGATACCAAAGACAAAAATTCAGCTAATGCTGGCATTCAAAAACGTTTAAAATATAACTACAAGCTGCATAAATGGAAATTTATCATTTGTGGTAAGAGCGACGTTTAAGAAGTGCTGTGAAATACTTGTAGCAATAGCTACTATTTGTATATGATTTGGTGTGAAAGCTGTGAGAAGTGTCGCCTTATCAGTTGGATTAGTTGGAACAAGTTTTTGGTTTCCAAATTGTGTCTGTTTGTTCGTTTGTTTGGTTTTCCAACTAACTTAAAACGATACGCATTGTGCAATGGTTTGTGAGATAAGATCAATTAGCAATAAACTAAACACAAACGTGTTGTGTCATTCCATGGAATACAAGTGCCTAAACATGTATCTAAAGGGGAACTTTTAAGTTGAACTTATTAGTGTGTGATTTACCAAATGAAGCCTCATATTATGTTAGATGATTCATTGTGAATAATATTCGTATTTTATTAGAGTGTATTTGAGTTAGTTACTAGCTAAAAAGACCCGTGATATTATATCCAAAAAAGTTATTACTTTTTTCCATTTTTTAAGTGTGTTTCACATCAATCTTTGAGTTATTTCATATGTTTTCCGGAACTTCTGTTTTATTTATATACACATATTCTATAATTGTGATTGTTGCTCATTGTTGTTACTCAACCGTTTAATGTGGCAGGCGTTGCATGCTGCATCCTAGCCACGAATAACGCATGAATGATTGAAAATGATGAATGCAATGTATATCAAAATTAATTTCAATATTGTATGTGCTCATTTAATATACATATATATGTAAAGAAATCATAAATAAATCTGTTGGGCAGGCAGTTAAGCACTGTATGCAGCATCTCCATGCCGCCCACTTCCGCTCGATTGATTTGTTTATAAAAACTTCCGGTTATGCGGAGTACAGTCAGCCAGACTGCCTGCCTGCCTGCCAGCCTGCCATAAACAAAAAAAGAAAAAAAAAACGGCCCTTAAACAAATTGATCGCCATATGAGTTGTGGTTGTGGCTAGGGGGAGGTTGGGCTCAAGTTAAAGTTCAGTGTGAATTCGTCTGGCATTTTTATTTGTTGTGTTTACACACATATGTACGCCCAGCAATTGCCACCTGGTGTCGTCTGTGTGTGTGTGTGTGCATCGCAACTGAGTTGGATTTCAAGTGATTCGTTACGTTGCAGTTGCAGTCACTCGTAGATTGCCTGATCGTACGTACGGCCAACGGATGATTACAGTTCTAGTTTAAAAGTCTTTGAGTGTGATTCCGAATAATTGAGTTATGGCCGATACAACAGCACAATGGCCAAGGTCAATTGGGTCGTTAAAAGAAAGAGATAAAGAGAAAAACCAGAAATATTGCCTTGCATAACTCAAAAGTGTGCCACATAAATATTTAATTGCATTTAACTTTGGCATTGCAGCATTCTGGGGCCACCCGCTTTGAAGTATGCAGCTGAGATGAAGCAGACATTGGGCCAGAACACTCGGCCCATTTACAACTATGCAATGCGTGGCGTCGTCACTTGCTTCACGGGCATACGCAAAAAGGATGAGCTGGTGAGTAGTTGCCATAGCCACTCCATAAGGCATATGAAAACATTTTGAATTGCAGACAAAACTTGTAAATCTCATACACTCCATGGGCGGTTGCATCAAGAAGGATTTGAATACAAAGACGACGCATCTGATATGCAATCATAGTGGCGGTGAAAAATATCAGTAAGTACAGAGATCAGTGATATATAAACAACCTATACTAATCCAACTTCAACCAACAGATACGCCAAAACATTTCGTTTGACTGTGGTGCGTCCAGCTTGGGTCTATGCCGCTTGGTCAGCGCGTGATTCATTGGAGTTTGATGCGACACAGGATAACTTTACAAAAACGCATCGTTTGAAGGCCTTTGAGGGGCAAAAAGTGTGCTTCTTTGGCTTTCCAGCCGAAGAGCATCAGCATATGGTCGATGTGCTGCTGGAGAATGGTGGCGTCTGTGCCGAACTGGATGATCCCGAGTGCTCGCATGTTGTGAGTTACCAAACAGCCCAACACCAAGGGCCTTTACTATCTATCTACCATACCCATTTTTAGTTGTAATTGCATGCAACTCACTGGCATTTGGCTTAATTGATTTTGTTTGTTTCTTGTGTGTCCTATGGCTAAATCTTGTGTACATATATCTTACAGGTGATGCCCAATACGGGCGCTGTCCTTACAAGCACTAGCACTAGCACTACTAGCACTGATACTAACCACAGCACTAACACTAAAACCCAACTAAGCAGCAACACACCCAAGCCCACACCCACCAAACAATCGGATGTTGCCGATGCAACACAACAGCAACAGGAACTCCAACAAGAGCAGCTGCAGCCTGCTGCAAATAAGGAGAATCAATCGGATGAACTAGATGACATACACTTTGATCCACGTTTGTTTGTGGAAGCAGGCGATTTGCAGCAGCCCGAGGAGCTGCCACTGCCCGATGACATTGCAGATGAAGAGGATGTGCAGGCCAGCACACCGAAGAGCATCAAGCAGCCAAGCATAATCATAACAGCAGGCACACCCACAAGCTGCAATGGCAGCCTATCACCACGCGAATTCCAATCGCACACGGAGAGCCTTTCGCCCATACTAAAAGCGCCTGCCAAACTGCTAACCATTGAGACCATCAATGAATGCGACATGGAAACAGATGATCTGACGGAGGCAGCCGTTGAGAATGATTTGAAACGCAAGCGTGACAGCTTTGACAGTGTCTCCCTAATGTCTGTGGACTCGTTTGCCCTGCCCGCAAGCACCAAGAAGCCGAAACTCATACGCACTGGATCCATAACGCGCACACTCAAGCGTTCCATGAGCTTTGTGGCTGATCGCACGCCCATCATCAAAACGTTGCGCACGCGACGCAGTTCGATTGCGGTTGCCGATACGTCCACATTTTTGGGCAGTGAGACCATTGAGGCCGATGATTCTGTGTGCTCGTTGGCCAGCTTTAATAGCACTCTGAATGAGTCGATCAGGAAGCCAGTGAAGGCATTGCGTAGCATATGCGATCGCATCACACGCAGCAGCAGTCGTCGGGCGGAGCGTGAGGCTACACCCGAATGTGGCATACTGGACAGCGGCTTCAAGACACCGAAGGCACCAATGCAACGTTTCGGTGGTGGCAGTGCATCGGGTGCAAAGAAAACAGCTAAACGTCTCTTTGGTCCGGTGGGTGGTGGTGGTGGCGGTGGGTTAAGCTGTTCCCTTACCTTTTCCACTAACCATGCTAGCAATTCCAATACAACCCAAACAAGTGAAATCAACTCCACAATAGTAGTGTGTGCCGCTGCTGCAGCTGCCACAACCATATTGCCCATGCAAGTAACATCATCATTATCATCATCATCATCAACATCATCGTCATCAACAACAGTCACATCAGCTGTGCAAGTAATTGAAAACGCTGCTCCAAAGCTGACAACGTTGACGCCAACGCGTCGCGACTGCAAATCACCCGCTGCAGATGAACCCATGCAAATGGTACTTAACTGGATTAAATAAACATAATCAACTAAACTTGGACACAACACTTTGAAACACGGCACAAACAGTTTAGAAATTTCGCCCCAACAATTCATTCAAAGTTCACACGTGTCGGAAAAGCTTTAAGGCTTGAACTTTGCTAATCTCCGTTCTCGTTTCCGACACGTTTTAACTTCTCGAATTGACGTCATTTTGTTAATTTGCAATTTATCTTAATGCTTTTATCTCACACTGCTCCCTTATGCATTGAAACATTTTGTGCTATTCATCTGAAAAATTTAACTCTCATTTTTGTATATTGTCGACGCGCATTTTCAACATTTTTTCAGTTCAGTCAACGAGCTGTGGAATTTTTGCCCATTTTCAGACACTTGGAAAATTGAAATTTAATAATATGTTAATTGTTTATGGTTATGTTTTTTTGGCTTTGTGTAGTTTAAGTCACGTCATATGCCTAATTTGGTTGCGGTTTCTTTGAAATATACATATATCTTTCTACTCTATTCTCCGTTCCTTTGGTTTCCGATCACACGCAACACAAGAAGCAGCACAATAAATATTGATATACATTTATTTGCCTAACGGATAGCAAGGCAGCACACGTTTCGCTTGAATAAATGTTAAAAATGCTTTTAAAAAACAAATATTCCAAAAAAAACTGACGCTTTTTAGCGCTCTCCAGTATTTCTATAGACTAACAAATATTTGCACAAATGTTTCAGTACATTCGATGTCAGGAATTTTAAGATAAACAATTTGCTTATATTTTCTCTTACTTCAATTTTATTCGTCTTGTTTTATTATATATTCTGTTTTGCTTACGATTTTTATGCCCGTTTCAAAGTGTTGCCAAAAATGTGCATTAAAAATGTTTTGTTTGGCCTTTTTTTGCCCATATTAATGCAATTACTGAACACGGAATCAACATGAATGATATTCAGATTCCGAATCGAATTTTCTGTTTACCATATATAAAATCGATAATTTATTGTGCTGCTGTTGATGCTGCGTTTGTGAATTGTACAATAGATTTTTAATAAATTAGTTAGACGCTTGAATTAATATTGTATGAACGCATTTGGCAACAAACAAAACATTTTTATTTAAAACACATTTTGCACATATTCATATTCATCATTTTATTGCGCCATTTGTGGGCAAACATTTAATTACGCTTAATAATAATTTTCATATCTTTTTCTCTTTTTAATTGAAATGCGTTGATTCATTAGGTCGTTGATGAGCACACAACTGTATCGAAACCGGAGCCCAAAAATCATAATACGCACATACTGAAATCGGACTGGTTCTGGTATACCATACAGAATGGCTATGCCAACGAGATGGATTATCTATTTGGCGATGTAAGCAGGAACACTCGATAAATCTTCTTAATCTATATATACTAATTATAACTTTGTTTATGTTCGATTGGCCTGCAGTATTTGGATAGCATCACGAATACGCCGAGCACAGATCGTCGCGATTCGCTGCCCATTAGCTTCAATAAGCGTAAACGCAAGCGTTTTTCACAGCGCATTCAATTGGAGGGCACACCTTTGGGTTCGGGCAAGAGACGGTCGTCAGTGTCGGATGCGGGTCTATTGTCCGTTTCGAACAGTTTCTTTGACTGTACAACCAGTCCGGATAAGCTGGAGAATGATAAGCTGCTGCATGTGGAGCCAGAGGCTAGCGAGGCCACGCCCACCAAGAAATCCATGCGTTACAATCACTTCATGGACTTTTTTACCACAGAGTCCAACTATGTGGGCATAATGGATACCATACTTAATGTAAGTCGTAGCATTCTTATCTTAACAAAACAATACTAAATGTGTTTCATTTTTTTATGTAGCTGTTCAAGAACAAACTGGAGGAGTTGGCGGAAACGAATGATCCGTTGCTTAATAAATCGGAGATCAAGACAATCTTTGGCAACTTTCTGCCCATACACGAGGTACATCAAAGCATGCTGGAGCATTTACGCAAACTGCATGCCAATTGGCGTGAGGATTGTCTCATTGGCGATATCATTATACAGCATCGGGATGAACTGATCAAGGCCTATCCGCCCTATGTCAACTTCTATGAGCAGATGAAGGAACAGCTGCTCTACTGTGATCGTGAATATCCACGCTTTCATGCCTTTCTCAAAATCAATCAAACTAAGCCCGAGTGTGGTCGCCAGAGTCTGCAGGATCTGATGATAAGACCTGTGCAGCGTTTGCCTAGCATAAGCCTGCTGCTTAATGATATACTGAAGCATACGAACAACAGTAATAAGGATCATGCACGTCTTGAGGAAGCGTTGAAGGCCATCAAACAGGTGACGCTGCACATCAACGAGGACAAACGTCGCACGGAGTCACGCATGGCCATATTTGATATTTTCAACGATATCGATGGCTGTCCAGCGCATTTGGTTAGCTCCAATCGCAGTTTCATATCCAAATGTGAGGTCAACGAGCTCTCTGACTCACTGAGCGGACGCGGTGATAGTCTTCTGCTGTACTTGTTCTCCGATTCCATAGAATTGTGCAAGCGACGTTCACGTGGCTTTAACACGGCCAAATCGCCGAGCACGGCCAAGACGCATAAGCACATTAAACTGATATCGCTGAGTACGATACGCTTTGTCATCGACATCACAGATGCTCCGCGTGCCTTTGGTCTGTTGCAACGTGGCGAAAAGGAGAAACTATACACGTTTAGCATCATTGATGAGGAGACGGATAAGCAGGTCTATCTTAAAAAGCTATGCATGCAAATTGCAGCGCATACATGTCGCACAGATCCGGTAAGCTAAGAAGAGAGCTCTTAATTGTGGAAAGCATATTAAATTTGGTTTTTTAACCTTTACAGGATAAAATGCTTATGAGTCGCACTTCGTTGGAACTGGAGGTGGACATCAGTGATGTTAATGTCAGCACATTAAGCAAGGCCTTTAAACTGGCTGCCAAAACGCGTCTCAAGGTGTGTTTCCTAACAGCTTAACCAATCGACTTGTTAATAAATCAATTTTCCTCGACAGGTTGGACGCGCCTTCTCTTTCAATAAAACGCCCAATAAGCTGAAACGTGCAGTTTCCACAATGATGACATCACCATTTGGCAGCACCAACTCCCTGACGCCTGCCTCGCAGCTGGCACAAATGCGTTTGGCCAGCTGCACCAACATTAATGTTAGTTGCTTATTCAAATAGTTATCTGCTTTATAGTTGACTAATCGTTTGCATATTACAGGAAGTTGCTGATGAGGAATGCTCCAGCATGCGCAGCAGTTCACCATCATCGCAGTCTGAGATGTTGGTCGTGCCGCCGCTCTCCGTGCAGCCTACGCGTAAAAACAAGGCTGTCGTTGGACGAATTTGATCAGCTCAAAGCTCAAGCCATATGCTGAACTCCTATATGTGTATTCCATTTAAAAATGTTTTGTCTTGACGCACGCAATCGCATACAAAAAATAACTCTCGTTTGTGCCCATACGTAATCATAACTGTAATTCATACTTTCGAAATTCGTAATCTCACTCAAAAAAGAAAACAAAAACATATGCGTCCAATCAGTTTAAGGTCGTAATTTTAGAATTTTTCGTAAGTTTTTATTGTCGCCCGGCCCGCAAATGTTGAAGCGTTTGCGACTCTCGATGAATTATGTAATCTCCTCAATTCTATGAGTATTTTGTAAATAGTTCTTTTTAATATGTTTAAACTATATAGATATATACATTACTATACCTATAACTCTATATATGTTCTATGTAATCGTATAATGTAACTAATCGTATTAGTGACTTGAAATCGCATTCACGCACTGAATAACAGCGGTCGATCGATCGATCGGTCGATTGATTTCAATCAGTTCGATTTCATTTTTTGTTCGGCAAAAGCTGTGAATGTTTACTGAGTAAATTTTTTAAAAATATGCACAACAAATAAATGTTTGTAAGCAAAGCATGATGATGATTATGATGATGATGATGTTTAAGATAAATATACGAAAAACCATGATATACTTTTAAAACAATGATTATTTTATTTGATAATTGGTGGGCGATTAGAATTTAGTTACAAATGTTAATCATATTGATACGCAAATTTCGTTGCCTAGATATACTTAAATTTTTCAAATACAATTTAGTCTATATGCAGAATGAATTTGTGTTACTTTTGGAGTGTGACCATTGCCGCCCATCTCATCTGCTTTACACACGCCATCGAACAACTGGTTTTGTTTATAGACTATACACAGATTTAACTCCTGAACTCACTTTAGACATGGCATCCGAATGCAGTTGGTATTGGAGATTGTGCGATTGTAAGCGTAACAGGGCTTTCAACTTGAACCCAATCTCTAAAACGGCCAACTCATTCGTACCATTTGCTGTCCAAACAGCTGCAAGGAGAGAATATTATTAGGCTTTGTACACGGTTGAAGAGACGTTAACTTACATATCTTATTGCTCCTAGCACGTATATTGACCACCGCCCCACAGATTTCACTGGCATACTCAAAGGACTCGCCAATCATCATTAAGAGAATATCCAGCCAAATGCGGTCTACGGCATATTTCGCCCCCTTACCAACCGTAAAAAGCCAGCGACCGCCTTTGATGTTGGCCGGATCTTCCCACATGGGCCTTAAAACGAATAATTTAATTAATGTTAAATGCAAAAAAAAATACTAAATACTTGTCTGAACTCACTGTATTCCCTGTTTAAACATATAATAGTCACTGCCAATCCTCAGCTCCGATGGGGTCTTAATGGTATAATATAAGCTAAGAACAAAAAGTTTCTGTAAATTTGCTGTTGTGTTGAGATCCAATATGTCGAGCTTACCCCCAAAATGTTTCGATGCTATCGATTTGAGTAATTTCATTAAGCATATCCTGCCAGTGCTTGGTGCGATCATTTTCCAGATACCACAGTGTCCAGACATGCTCTAGCGGATGTTTATATTGCACTACAAATTGTTCATCTTGCAACGTTTCAAGCTCCTTATTCGGCTCCTTCGGCACCACTGACTTCTCATCGTGAGCCGATTGCTTTAAGCGGCTCTGCAGAAACTTATTTGGCTCAAAGACCGAAGTCTCAACAGTGCTTTCAACTTGGGCGCTGGCCATGCTTAGGAATTTCGTGATTTTTGTTTTTGCTTTTGTTAATGTTTTATTTTCGTAACTTGTAAAGAGGAAATCCTTCAGAAATGAATAAGTATCGCTGTGTATGAAGCAGTGAGTGCGTTAGCCGAAATATTTGCGGAAAATACCGAAAAGTTTTAGTGCGAAACGTTACGTGCCGAAACGGAGAACTACTAACAATAGACTGACTGCCTAAAATTGTGACAATCAAGACGGAGGATGTGTGATTTGACATGGGAACAACTCTGTCTTCAATGACAAGTATGACAACTTGTCTATGACAAGTCATGGTGAAAGTGTCATGTGACAAGTGCCCACAATTTGTAACTTTCAGCCTATCGATAGGCATTGTAATGAAAAATCGATGACAATTACATTTTACTGACGTTTGAATGTACTTTTATTTTTGATTTTTGTGGTGTTGCATAACTTGATAAATACTGCAAAACTTAAGTTTTAAACTTTACAAAAATGTTAAACGTAAAAATGCGGCATTTTTTAATAAGAAACTAAAAATATTACAAAATAAAGGCGGTTTCATAAACATATCGTATTATACATATTTTAAAATGTTTTTCTTTAAAAACTCACTAAACAAAAGGCACAAATAACTAAAACTTAACTTTAATGGAGAGAGAGAGAGTACCACTGGGTGAGGGGAACGCGTACGAAATACAATTTGAAAATTAGACCCAAAGCACAGCAGCTGCATCCTCGTTGGAGAGCGTGGAGAAACGCTGATAGCGATTCGCATTGCGATACGTCTTTGCAGGAGATTGTGATGGCGGCTGTGGTTGTTGTGGTGGCGGCAGTGGCACACCCACCACATTGAGAGCTGACTTCAGCGTCGAGTTGCGACTCTCTGTCGAGAGCGATAGACGTCCCCCAATCAATGTAGAGCTCAGTGGCAAGCCTACATCGTGAAAGGAGCTTATGGAGCTGAAGCCACTTTCATCTTCGGTGCTGGAACCATTGCCAGCTGGCTTAATCTGTTTGTTGTTGATGTTGTTGCCGCTGCTATTGTTGTTGTTATTACTGGCAGTTAGCTCCTCATCGGTTTCGATTTTCGAGGAAGATGAGGCCGTCGACGAGATGGTGGAATGCACAGAGCTGTCTGTGGAGCTGCGCAACGACAGACGCGAATCTCGCATTGTATTCGAACGTAAGAATAACATCTCAGCGCTGCTTGCCGCATTGCCATTGTTGTTGTTGTTATTGTCGTTGCAATTCTTGCCAGGATTAGCATCCATTAAGCTGGTGGAATTGTGCAGCGGTGCTGCATGTAATGTCAGCTGTTGCTTGCCTAGACGATGTCCAACACCGCCGCCCATTGAGTGACGCGGTTGTGTGAGATCCGGCTGCTGTTCCGATGTGTGCAGGAGATTGCGTATGGTGCGCGCCAGGCGAAATGCCTCCTGGTTGAGCTTCTCCTCAGCTGCCTCGGCAGTGGACAAACGCGACTTGCAGCCACCCAGCTTCTTGGGTGAGCGACGCCTGGCGGTGAATATAGACATTAAGAACAACTCTTTTTTTATAGAATTTACGAACTTACCAAGTGAAATCCTTGAATGCATTATAGCTGCCCGCTGGTGCAATGCTCTCATAGCTGGCCTCCTCATTCATTGTCAGCATGGATTTGTTGAGGATTAGATTTGTGCTGCTGCGTGCACGCAAATACGAGGCAGAGTTGTTGGCGTTGGCGTTGCTGAGGGTGTTGCTGTTGCCACAGTTAGTGGCATCCTCGAGACCACCATTTGGATCCATTTGCACACCTTGCAGCACATGATGCAGACTCTTGGAGCGTGCGATTTGCTCACCCACGCCACCCAGACTATAACGATTCGTTGGCAATTGTTGCGAACGTTGTTGCTGTTGCTGCTGCTGTTGTTGTAGTTGTTGCTGCTGTTGATAGCGCTCAAAGAAGCGAGCAACTTCCTCCATAACAGCACGATACATTTCACAATTGGTTTCCGTCTGAAAGAATGAGGTGCAAAATATGAGTTTGGTTACTTCAAATGGAGTAAAGAATGTAAGTTTAATGTTTAGTTGGTTCTGACTTAGTTACTATCAAGGATTAGATCATCTTAGTTATCTGAAATTTTGGCATTAGTTTCTCTTCCTAAGCATGGAAAACTCTGAAAATCCGTTGAAGAAAACTTTTTTGTTTGAGTTTTGCTTTCGTGGCTGTCAATTTTCTACTCTTATAAAAAGTAACGTGCTTTTAACTTAAACATGGAACACTCCTAATTCCATTTCACATTCAAATACTCAACTGATTATAATCATATAATTATCTTAAGCCACAAGAATTTCTCAGCTTAAGGAGATTGAATCTGATTGTAACTTAAGCATGCATAATAATCATTTAAAGCTCAATTTCATAACATTCCCCTATATGGTAACAATCTTGAGCTATGATGCAATGTTACCGCAATTAATCTCTAGTTTCAAGATTGTATAATCAACCCAGACATTCTGTTCTGTTCTGCCCCGTTGTCGTCTCTGGTATTATTTAACGCTTCGTCTGTTCCTATTTGGAAAATTCTGTTGAAGCAATTTGCCATGTTAATTATCTTAAGTAATTTTGCATGCAAATTTTTGTACAATTTCGTCTTTGTTGGCGCGTTGCGAGGAGTTTAAAATTCTGAAGCAATTTTCTACAATGGAATTTTTTCGGTTTTCTTTTTTAACTGTTGTTTTTTTTCTGTTATTCGTTGCTCTCATAACTTTGTCGATTTAACGTTGATTTTTTCGTTATATTTGTACGCATTCTTTGAATTTTTCTGGTTTTTCTATCGTGTTTTCTTCACCTTTCTCTACTTGTGGCAAGGTCGTTGCCACAATAAACTAATGAATACAATAATCTGTGATTGTTATCTATAAACAATTTATAGATTATGTTAATTTGCTATCGTTTTGCATTTGTGGTGCGGGGTCTTTGCACCACTTTCACTGCAACTGATGTAAAAGTTGGTCTTTGGGCCACGTTACAAGATTAAAGGAGATTTAGGCCAAGCGAATTTGGTTGCCTTAATTAACGGGCATCGGATAGTTGTTTGATTGTTTTTGAGGCGTTGCCAAATTGGCAAGTCAAAGTGTTAAGATGCCACCTAACCAAAATGCTGCCACACCCACTTGCCACTTGCTGCAGCCTGCCTGCCACGCGGCCAAATTGGCCAACAAAGTTTCACACGACGCCCAAATGAGGCTTACCCCAAAAAGCAACAGCAACAAAAAAGAGTTGGCAAATGCAATTTGGCATCAGCAATGTGTGTTGCATTTGCAATTGTTGTTGTTGCTGATTACGTAAGATACAAAATGTTTGTTGTTGCTTTTTCTGTTCGCTTTAACGTTTTGGTAGCCAGCTGTGTTTTTAAAGTTTTTCCTGCTGCGTGTTTGTATTGGATTGAAGATGGGGAGTTACGAGCGGAGTTTTACAGCTATTTAAAAAGATTTATGCAATTACAACAAAGCAAAGAAACACGTTTAAAAGTATATTAAATACCGCTTTAGTTATTTTAATTGCTTTAATTGAATTAATGCTATGAAATATTTGTATTTAATTTGCTTTATTTGTTTTTGGCAATGGTAAAAAGAAAATATTTTGTTGAATAAGTTTTGATTTATGGGAATTTTTTAGTTTTTGAGGATTTTTCCTTGGAAGAGGAAATAAAAACTAGGAACATTAAGTGCCTAAAAGTAGTTTTTGAGATATATTTGATTAAGAATGTTAAAGTTTTCTAACAAAGAAAAAGTTTTCTCACCTAAGCCAACAATTTGTGTTACAATATTTCTTATAAATCCATCAAACAATTCAAATTCTTTTCCCAACCAACTGGCGGTTCTTAATTGATATTGTATCTTGTGGCACTTGCAAATATTTGGGTCATTTTCTTGGCATAGCTAACCAGGTTAACATTGTCTAAGCCAGTGCTCAATACTATTCTTCTCTGTTGTTTGATTCTCAAAGCCATATTTGAACCATGTTGACCTTCAACTTTCTCATTTATGGGCAACAGATGCAGCTTCTGTGCTTCAAACACACACACACACATACACCTTGCAACACTTTCAATCAACAAACTGATTTCAGATTCTATAATTTATCAAGCTGCAAGCAAAATATTTACGCTTTCATTTCGATTTAATGCGCTTTAAATGCGCCACATTGGTTGGTTGGTTGGGGGGCAAAGAAAAGGCCGACAGAAAATTGCAATATAATCAGTGATAAATATTTTCCACACTTCGTTGTTGTTGTTGTTGGTAGCTACGCGCTTCTTTCACTCTAGCTCTAGCTATATGTGTAGTTGATGCTTGGAATGCCGCCGGAAAACTTAGCCAAGGCAGACAGAGAGAAAAAAAAAACTGGGTTAGACTGCAAAGCAAAGCCAAAGGCGGTCAGCAAAGCAGAAATAACAACAACTTCATTAAACAGTGTACAAATCACAGACTAAGCGTGGGCTCAAACCACAGACTGAGACTAGACACAAACCAAGCGACAAAAAAACCCTGAATGCTGCATTTTCTTGATTGATGGCATCGATTGATTGCCGGCAGGAACTCTAATTTATGCGAACTATTTTCTCTTTCGCTCTTCGACTAGCGGATGCTGGCGCTAGAGACTAGATGGGTTTTTAATGAAACCAAACAGGAAATGACCTTAGATCCACATGAATTTGGAGAAGGTATTAAAAGAAAAACTGAAAGTGTAAAAGCATCACATATTCGAGTTGAATTTTCCCAAAGTCTTCAACTCTCACTTGTTAGAGATATGCAAATGTCATTAATAATAATATTTATGTGTTTTTTTTTATGGCAGATATCTTGATTTGACAACTGATTTATTGGTATTTGCTTGAACAGATATGATGATTAAGGTTTTATAATAATTTTCGTTACGGTTAACCGAAAGGGGCAAACATTTAAAGTTTCTTGCACTTCCTGTCATGTCTTTGAAAGTAATTTTCTTCATCAATTTGAATTGCAATCTTTGATCAGAATCTTAAGCATTTTGAATCGCATTCACATGTTTATTTCTGCACTTCCAGTTTTCAATCAGCATTCAATAGAAATAAAAAGAAAACCATTTACACACACACACACCCTCTCCCCACCTCTCTGCTTTGGAAGAACCTTTTGTGTAAGGAAATATAAAATTAATGGTGCAAAAGTTTTTTCAAGCCATTGAGGAAATGGACAGAACCAAAAGACAATGAGACGAGACTGAATGTAATACTACAGTGAAAAGAATAGAATAAAACAACAACTTGACGACCACCGGAGTCTATAATTAAGCGTTAAAAAGAATGTGCCGCCTAATTGTGGATTGTGGATGTGTGGATGTGGATGGACGTCGCGTCATTTCAACCGTGTCCAGACGTCCGAAACCGGAGCCACAACAATAACAACAACAACAACAAAAGAGAAGAAAAATCAAATCAAGGAAATGCGCCAAGAATAAAAAATAAAGAACAGAACAAAGGCCACTTAACGCTGGCGCTGAAAGTCAACTCAAAGGGGAACGGGAAAAGGAGGGGAACGTGCTGGCATGACAACGTCTTTCTCTCTCTTTGGCATTGAGTGGTAATTACGAGTGTTGTATTAGGCGTGAGAACACCAGCTAGTAGAATGAAGACACAAGGCACATGAACAGGTTGAAGTTGAAGGTATTTGGAGCAGCAGTAGGAAATAGTATGAATAGAGGGCATTAGGGGAGTCTTGAGGGGTGTTTTTGTTATGCAAAAGTCTGTGCGCATTGTTAACTATTTTAAAGTGAGCGGCGTTTGGAATTTTTAAAGTCACGTTTTATATACATATTATGAAGTATGTCGTTGGAAATTGTAGAGCTAAAAGACAAAAGTTTGCACTTAGAGAAAAAATGTATGGGAACTAAGAACTAGGAAGGAAATGAAAGAAGTGCTTGAAAACGGAAGAAAAAAAGCCCTTTTGGGTGTTTAAAGAACTTATTCAGAAAAATAAATGAAGAGTTGGAGATTATCCAAAAAATTTCAAACGCCATATGAAACTACAGTCGAACTTCCATATAACGAAGCTTAAAAGGACAAAAGTTAATGGAATGGATATTTTTTATCTGAATGTTAAAACAAGAGCAAAAAAAAACTATTGAATCTTCTTAAAAAATATATTCAAAAATGTTTGCAAAGTGAAATACAAAGTATTACTTAAAAAAAAGCTATAGGAAACTATATATTTATCAGAAAAATCTTTTAATATATCTTAAGTAAAATGTTTGAAATCTTTGGGTTGTAGATTACTTTGAACGACGAGATCATGTGCTTTAAAACCCCTATTTGGCATATAAGAATACCTAAAGTTTTTTAAAAAATTGTTGTCTCACCGCTTTTGCTAAGTGCATATTCTATACCTTACATTGCCACGTACATATCTCAGGCTTATTTATGCCTAAGTGTATGTACTAGAGTCTAGACTCTATGTAGATTGTGTCAAGTATGTGTCTTAAGTCTTTTGTGTGTGGGGGGTGGCAAGAAGGGAAGGGGGATACACAACTCACCTGCTTCAGTTGCCAATGCAATGTATCCACCTGATTTTGCAATATGACAGCCTCGACATTTAATGTTTGCTCGTGTGTTGTTGCTGCTGCTGCTGCGACTGAATGTTGCTGCTGTGGCAAGTTATTGTAGCTGTGGTTAATGCAGTTGTTGTTGTTGGGTGCGGCAACATGGCTGGCATCCTGCAAATGTTGTCAAACAGATTAAAAAAGTTGAATACAAAAAAATGCGCTTTAAATTAGCTTTAAAAAAGTTTTGCCATCTCAAAAATGTTGTCGCGCCAATTGGCAATTTGAGCAAAGTCTGGGTGGTAGTTGCTGTTGCAAGTGGCAAGTGGCGGGCGCCACCATTAACAGCCTGGGCGGCAATTGGCGAAACGAATTTCGCATCATAACCAAAAGCGGAAAAAATGTGTTAAAAATAAAATGAAATAAAATCAAATAAATAACAAACATTATTTATCGTTACATGCGTCCTCCCTACCCGCCTCCCCCGCCACTTGTAGGCACAATTAATTAGAGAAATTGTTTCGCAATGTTTTTTTTATATATGATTTTTCACACTACATTTCAAGTCAAAACACACTCAAGCGAAATAAATTTCTGGTATACTTAAAATGTTTAAACATTTAGTCAAGCGATGCGTTTTGTTGTATTTTTAGTTGTTGTTGATGTCCGTCCAGAACCCGTTTTGTCAGTTAAACGCCATATTTTGTGTTAACAACATTTTTTTTATATATATTTTATGATGAATTTGTTTAGTTTTTTATATTTGTTCATGGTTTACTTTTTCTTTTTCTTTTTATAACATCATTTTTCCAAAGACTTTGACCCACAATGCGCAAAGAAATGAAAAAAAGTTAATGTTAAGACTTAAAAGCTGTACTTAGGATCTGTAAAGTTTGCTATGATATAATTATTGCTTACACAAAAAGAAAAACAAATGATATCTTTTCTTGATTTTTAGGTCAATCGTATTTTTGTTTAACTTACAAAGTTGTTTTTTTCTTAGTACTTGTTCAAGTAAGATATCAAACGTAATAAGCCAATAATCCACAATATAATAATTGAACATTTGCGGTTTGCTTGGAGGCCGTTGGCCACGCCTACTAACTACTCTACGCCCACCGCCTTCCAACTCAATTTGGCGCAATTTCAAACGCTTGTTAATTAATGATTATGTTTTTTATTATGATTTATCATTTGTGGCGACTTGTTGTGGCCAAGTTTGCATATAAGTGCATTAACAAATTAATGAACAAAAAACTATACAAAAAAGCATTTATTATTGTTGTTGTTGTTGTTGTGGCTAGACAGGCGGCACATCAAAGTACACAAGTTTGAAATTAAATCAGATTAGCAGCTACTTTTTTGTGTGGCTGTAAAATGTTTTGCTCCATTTCGAGTAGAAAATAAAAGATATTTTTTTCGGTAATAAACTGATTAAGTAATTTACATATGTGTTGAGAGTTTTTTGTTTTTTTAAGATAGTGTTTTGGGCTGAGTTTAACAAAGTGTTTTACAAAGCGTTGCTTTTATGGCTTAATAATCTTTTTTTTTTCATTTTTGGAAGTTTAGAAAAAAATTTTATTGAAATGTGCATTTTTTAGATTTAGTTCATTTTAGTCAATTGTTTGGCGTTGGAAAAGTATTTAACCTTTAATAATTTTCACCTTGTTCTTAAATCTTTATTAAAACTAACTTATTAAACCATTTTCACTCTTGTATAGAGTTTTTCATATAACTTTCATATAAAACTATATGGGTTATAGGTTTTAATAGATTTAAGTCAAATCAAAGCCTTGAAAAGGTGTTTAATCTTCAATAAATATAACTTTGTTTTAAAATCTTTATGAAAACCTCCTTTATAATCAATTTTCAATACTATAACAAAGTTTTTCCATAATTTTGATATAAAAACTATTTGAATATCCTTGGAAAAGTATTAAAGCTTTAATGAATACCAGTTGGTTTTATACTATAAATAGTTTATCCTATAACTTTTATACAAAATCTTCAACGTTTTTCAAAGTTTTTTGCTTCAACTAACATTTATTTCTACACTTTAAGTTCTTTAAGTACATTTTGCCTTTAAAGCGCACATTAAATTTATTTAGTGCATTATTCTACAATTTTAATTAATGCCTTTTTCCACCCCGAACGTTTTAATTACAAATTAAAATATATGAAGAGCTCGCAGCACACAGCTGGACATGGAAAACAGTTGCATTATTATGCTAATAAAAATATGTTAATGCACACACACACATAAACACATACATCAATTAAGCGTATGCAGCTCGTGTGACGCTTTAAAAATCCATTTCACAAAATTGTTGTGCATTTGGGGTATTATTATAAGAAACATGGCAAAAGCCAACTGGCAGAAGGTTGTAATACAATCTGCATAAAGTTGAGATACATCCTCCCTCCCTCCCTCCCCCCTTAACGTACCCATCAAAATCTAATTAAAATGCGACCTCATTGCAGAAAAATGGCTTTGGCATGCAAATTTGTTGTTTGTTGTTGTATTTTTTAACGTTCTGCTGGGCTGCCAACAAATGTCAATTGCAATTGGCAACAACAGGGAGTCATAGTACTTAGTGGCAAGTGTAGTAGTTCCAGTTGCAAGCTCATCAATGTGCCATTTTATACATATATATGTAATGCAATGAAACCTCAGCAAAGCTGCTGCTGCCAGTTTCCACTTGGCACAAAGAAATCTGCATTTTAAATCAGCATCAAAACAACAACAACAACAACTAACAATTGCATGCTCCAGTAATTCTTTTTGCGCCTGGCAAACAACAACAACAACCATACACATGTGTATGCATCAACAAGTGCCGCATAGGGTTGCCACATATGCTGCAGATTCCCAGGCCCAGGCCCAGATGCGTTTCCATTACCAACTTGTTATTTAAATTGTTTTGCACTAGAAGTAATGCAGAGAAGCAAGAAGCGACCTAGTCTGTGTGCCTGCGGGGGCAGACACGAGTGTGGAAATGAGGAGAAAAAAAAGTAGGAAGGGCTTTAAGAGAGAAGAAGTTAAAATTGTTGCTTACTATGTCAGGTTGTTTCTCGTCATGATGAAGTTAAATGTTGTCTGTTGATTAAACAGATGTGTTTGTATTTTGTGCTGCGCCAGAAACAGATACAGATACAGATATGACCCAAAACAGGAAATTGTTTGTGGAAAAAAGGGTTGAGAGTTTGTAGTTAAAGCTAAGATATATGTAACTAATACAGTCAAACTTCTCTATAACAAACTTTTTTCTTTCATTTAAGATTCGTTACATGAAATTTCGATTAGTATTATTATATTTCTTAACAAACATCAATCTAACATTCAAATTAGCCCCAATTCGATACAGCAATGTTGCAAGACATGATTAAAGCCACCTTAATTGATGGCTAGCACAGATTTGGCTTAAAGCCAAACTATAGCATATCATATGCGCCATATCTAATGCCATTGTTATACTCAAACTGAAACTAAAACAAATTTGCTTTGCCATCAAATACGCTATGAAAATGTCAAGGAAACTCACAAATTGTTGCACTTAACTTGACCAAAACTTAACAAATGGTTTGTCATTACAATTCAAAAAGCCGCCCACTAAACGAAAATAATATGCCTTAGAAATTTGAAGAGTACAAAAAGATTTTGGAGTGTTGTCGTGGGGCACATTACTATCATTATGGTTAAATCTGCATTTGGCACAACTTTCTCACATGAGTGCGCAACAACAACAACAACAACAACAACAGCAACAGCAGCAACAATGACAACAAACTTGTAAAAGCTTTAATTGTTGTCCGGCAAGCTGTTTATTATTATTACTTTAACTATTATTATTGGCAACTTTTATTTAAAGCTTGCTTTGGAATTTCATTTTTTGCTACATAACTTATTTTGTTGAGAGATAAAATCTTTAGCACGCACACACACACACACACACACATACAAATTGGGTTACTCATACGCCGCGTGTGTCGCACTTCCGTTTAATTGCAGCTATTAGCGCCGAAGGCATCTCTCAGATACATATGTATATGTATCTGGCACATAACTGAAATGCACACGCTGCGAAGTGGAACGCATTTCAATATACGATATATATCCGCCATATAGAGAGAAGCGAAACCTGCCTCTTTGGCTTCAGACATCAGTTTGTCATCTTTTCGTTTTGACCTTGATTGGGCAACGCTTTGTTGATTAACTAACCAACAACAACAACAACAATAATCACTGACAATCTTCAATTTTCATTGTCGTTATGGCTGTCATGTTGCAAGTACAATCCAACCCAATCCACCTTGCCACATAGACAATGAACCACAAAGTTGACTTTTCTGTTGGGCGGACAAATGTAATTTTAAATGGCGCCCTTAATGGCCAACTGTGTGTTCACTTTGAACCCTCTTTTGTTTGGTTTTGATTGTGGGTGTGGCGGCGATTGGGCTTTGGGGTTAATTGTTCTTGTTGTTGTTGTTGTCGCTGTCGCTTTTGTTGCTCTGTTCTTTACGCTTAATCAATTTCAATTGTTGTTTAACGCGTCTGTGTGTCGCAAACGGATTTGCTTGTTGTTTAATTAAAATGGTTGTAAATAGCAAACATGGAATTTACGACAATAACAAATAAAAACAAAATGTTATACAGTCAAACTTTCATAAAACGAACTTCTTCTATATAAAAGAGTTTTCTATATAGTGTGAAAGTTATACTCTCGGACAGCTCCCGCAGGCGGACAACAAGTAGAGCTTTCCGCGAGTAGAGGTTTCACTGTAACGAATTCATATACAGAACAATGCGGTTTGGTTTCATCTAAAAACTATTCCATGTTACGTATTTTGCCTTGAGATTCCTTATAAGGATGTCTCACTGTACTTGATGCAGTACAAAGTGGATTTTAAACATTGTATTCTTCCCTACTTTAATGTTCAATTCATGAAAAATACTTTGTATACCTTTAAAGCTTCTATGGTTTAACCAAAACTGAATAGTTTTGTAGGATTTGATTGAATTTTGCTTCGAAAAACACCTCATAATTACATCCATTTGTACATTAAAGCCTAATTTCTACATTTTTGATGAACTTCTAGCATAATTATAGTCATTTAATCCCAAATCAACACTTAACGAAACATTTTTGGCAATGAATAAGCAACTTTTGTGAATCATTTTGTTGTTTTTTTGGACAAACATTTTTAAACAAAAACTTTTTCATTGTTACATTTTTGATAATTTCTCGTCTGTTCTAGAGAAAAATTTTTTAACTTTTTTTTTTTTTTTTTTTGTTGCTCCATTTTAGCCAATTGAGTTTTTTTAATGTTTTGGGCCTGCGGGCAAATTTGTTGCCAGCATTTTTTCAAGCTTCAAGTAGCTTCAATTTGGTTTGTGCCTGCGGCCAAAGACAACACTTCAAAAAAAAAAAGTGTTCGCAAGTTGTTTTTGCAGCCTTCTCTGGTATAATTTTTGCGAATCACGCAAATGGTTTGATTACGCTTTAAATTGATTAATACCGCTTTGTTGTTGGTGTTGCTGCTGTTGCTGTTGGCACGGTCGAAAAAATACTTTCAAAAACAAGTAAGAAGGCTTAGAAGTCGAGAAAACTCGACTAGGACATAGCCTGAAAGCCCGTTACGTAAGATTAAAATGACCGAATTTCAAACTGCGATTTCTCTAGTGTTTTGTAACCGATTTTGATCAAATTTTTCGAAAGCCTCATTTTTACAATTTTGAAATATAAAATTTTTCTTATGTGTATATCGAACACGGGAAAAGTTATTAATTTATGTTGATCACGAATATATATACTTTATGGAGGCGCGGATGCTTCTTTCTATCTGTTACATACTCTTGTACAAAACCAATATACCCTTTTTTTCCATTTCATGGGCTTAGGGTATAAAAAAGAAACAGCATAAATACGTTTATATACAAAAAAAAGAATCGTAATGTTTTATAGAACTGAAAGCAGTGGAATTTAATTGAATTAATAGGAGCGGAATAGAAACAGCCGCAGCAGCAGGTTCAACAATGGCATACACCTTTAGGCCAATTTAAGCTAACGGTTTTCAATAGCCAACGCCTGGCAAAGTTCACTTTAAATAACAATAAACGCCAAGCACAAAAAAATGTGAAATGCCAGCTTTCTACACGAAAACCTTTCCAAATTTGCCACATAAAATCAATTTACGTTTAAATAGCTGTGGAAATGCTTAGCGCAGAAACCTTTTTCTTTACACTCAATTATCAGCTGGCAAAAGGCCCAATCAAATTTCTCAATTTTGCAACACAACGATCGAAAACGAGTGAAAAATATTCTGCAGGTGGGCTGCCTAGACTAACCTGTTGCAAAGTTGGCTTTTAGGAAAAGCCATTGGCCTTCGTTGACCAAAGCCAATGCGGCGGAACGGAACAGAACAGAACGAAACGGCATGGCGGACGTGTGGGGAGTGCCGCCTGTCATGCACATAGAACGGAAATGCAAAACGCAGTGACGGCAGGCAGCAGTCAATAAGCCCGAACGGAACTTGAAAATTGTTGTTCAACTATTGATGAAGCCCAACAAATATATAATTATACACATGTGCGATGATACTTTGTATGCCAGCTCGCTCTGTTGTTAAGTGGAGATCTGTCCATATATATGACCATGAGCTAATACTCAAGTGTCACTCAATCCACACACAACGTATTTCTATGCTGTGGTGAGTTTTTGCTCATAGGGTTCTCCTTATCCGATTTACCGTAATCGACATCAACCTTAACAGAGCAAGCAGTTAACAGACAGCGCGGTGAGTGTGCGTGACACAGCGCTCTGTTAAATGCTTCTCTCTCGCTCGTGGGTGAGTGAGTGCCGTTTAAGTAGTTTCAAGGTGATTTGTTTGCTACAATTGCTCAACGTTCCGACTATTTTGAGTGCATTCTTTAAATCTTAGTGTAATATAATGCAGGCGTGACATGTGATTTTAAGTGATTGTTGTCGTTTTACATGCTGCCTTATGAAGTCATTAAATGCAAATTGATATCAATAGCAGTTACGCGACGTTTGGCATCGTGAAACGTGCCAACATTGGCTTGCGGTGCTTTTTGAGTAAGTGTAAGTAAGCGCTCAAAAGCATAAAAATAAGAAGCACAGTAGCTGTGATAACGGTATCGATGGGGTGGGGGTAACTTCTTTTCGTCGTTATTGTTGTTGCTTTTGTTATTTACGCACTGTTTTACCAGCATTGCTTTAAGGCGCGTGCAGCATGCTGCGTCCCGTTGTCGTAACATTGCCTTAACATTTTAACCTTCGTCTTCGCCGGCTTCTCTTTCGCTCGTCGATAAATTTATTTCACTTACAGCGAAAGCACAGTTAGAATCGCACGACTGCGCGTTACCTCATTGGCTCAGTCAGCGTCTATACCGTTGCCTGACTTTTCACTCCCCTCCCCCTGCTGTTGGCACACGTTCTTTTTAATTTTCTGATAACTACAAATAGGTTCGACACTCGTGCAGCAAATTTTTACCGCTGCTTTGTGGTGGTGTGGGTATTGTTGCGAAGGGGAGCTGTGGAGGGGTTTCAAAAAATCCAAACATAATGCGCGCCCTGCATACATGATAAGCTTTGAGCTTCAACAACAACAGCGTTGACGCCGTGAACAAAAGTTCTGCACGTTTTTTTTTTTTTCATTCTTTCCTTTTTGAAATGGATTTTTGCCTTTAAAAAGGTTTGAGTGAGAAGGGGGTATTTTGATTTTGTTATGTAATGCGTAATACATTAAAGTTGGCAACGCTGTTGCTAACCGAGCTTGAAGTTTGGTAAAACTAGCCCATCAGAACTCGGGTTTTAGTAAAGATATCTTGATAAAACTTGGCATGGCTGATATATGTATATGGTGAAATATTATGTTCATTTTAAAATCAGGCAGATTGGATAACATACAAAAGAGAAAAGTGATAATAAAACATATTTCTTAGGACAAATTTGGGGTTTTAAAAAGTTTCAGTTTTAGTTTACATAAAAATTAATTTTTCAACCAATTATAACTGCCATAACAATATACTACAAGGGTATTTCAATATCGGTCAACTTTGCCTTCCACAATTTTTGCTTTTTGCACCTTGCCGATGTGTTTGTGTGTAAGTTTTTGATTCTTTTGGGTCGTGTTGACGTTGGATTCGTTCGGTAGGTAGACTGATTTTATTTATGCGCCGCTTGTGGCAAGCTCATAATTCAGTATGTGAAGTAACATTAATTTGCCACGCTAACGTTGCAGACGTTGCCATTGCTCTCTTTCTCGATTGCAAGTGCAATTTAATATGTTCAACCTAGGCTAAGTGCATTCGAACTTTATCTGTACGACGAGGCAGCTTGTTAACAGAATCTTTCAACAGTCGAATGTCTAAGAATTATGATTTAATTTATAAATTACTTGTGTTCTTGCCACACAGCATCTGCATCTGGTTCTGTTTGTGTACATTAAACTTTAGTGGCCTGTTAGCAGTAAATTTTAGAGCTGGCCATAAACTGAAATAGCTTTGAAAATTGTTTTTCAAATGCTGAACGCGTCGTCAATTTTCGTCGAGGGAACTCTACATTTATATTACATTATTTATAAAGCAGCACACACGCGATTTCACACATACGTATATCGCTCATCTATATGTACATATTTGTATTTGTTTTTTATTTATTTTGTTTGTGATTTTTTGGGCAGAATTCACTTTTAAGGCAAACCAGTTCAATGAACTGAACTAATCAAAAATTCATGTGCGAAAGAGAAAAATAAAGAAACAATCGACTTTTATCATCATTTGTTCAATTTATGGTTATTTGATGTAGGCAGCTTTAAAGTAATGGCTGTGAAATTTGTTTGTTTTAGGGCAAAAGGCTAGAAAGCTGCTTTCTGTTTCTATCTTTCAAAATCTTCAGCATGATCTTTGGCATTATGAATGTTGGCTTTCTGATTATAAATACCACACCCTCATCTTTTTTTCTATCAAAAAATTGCAAAAATTGTTAATGTAAAGTGTTGTTAGCAGCAAGAAGCGGGGGAAGAAGTTTTGGTATGAGTTTAAAACCTAAATCTTAAGCTGCGAAATTTGGCATTACGAACGATTAAGACGGGAAAGCATGCAGATTTCTTCTGGCTCTTGCTTTAAGTCGCAAAGATTCGCATTAGGATGGGAAAGAAAGCAGATGTTGAGCAAATTTCCGTTTCTTAAGTTGTCGAAACTGATCTTAACTGTGGAATATGAGCCAAGTCGTTCTTAAGCTTTTGTTTCGGAATTTTTCTTGGTTCATTTAGGTACCAACAAAAGCTAAGTTTGTCCCTATAAGTTATCTGATCTTACCTTAAGCGCATCATGAAGATTCTAGAATATTTTAATAATTTCATCTCACTTCCCTCTCTTAGCGTAGATTTTATGTTGCAAAACACTGTTTTATAACAGTCAAGAGCTTAAAAAACCAACTTTCCATTCTAATAACTATGTTAACTAATCTGTGATCTCTTCAGCGCCCACCAACTTAGCCCATTATATATTTCTAAGCTTCATTTGTCATCTTTCTTTTCTAAGCTTCTTTCTTACCGTTTCTCCTCATCTTTGTCATCTCACTACAACCACCTCCCTAAGATGTTGCAAAACTTAGTTTTTTATGACTCGCCAAAACTGAAATGTTTTCTCATCTCAAAACTCAACCCATTTCCAGCATATTAAATAAGTTCTTTAGCCTCTTTTCTGTTAGGTCATCTGAAAATATCTCTTTACATTATTTTTTGCACATGTGGCATGCCAGGTAGCTTACCCAACGAAGCGGGGCACCTTATAAAATAACTTGTGATCATTATACACAAACACATACGTTAAGCGAGTCGCCGACTGAAAAGCATTATCATGCTTTAACTCCAACAAAAAATAAATGAGAATTGCATAATAATTCTTTTTTTATGTGTCTACTCGTGATTACTGATTGCAAAATAAAAGATATTATAACTATATATTTTTTGTTTATTTATATTTAAGCAACTTTATGAGCTCTTTGATCACTTCCCCTACTCACTCGCTCTCCCTCCTCGCTCTCTTTGTCTCTTTATTTCTAGCGGTCGTCAGTTTTTATGCTTGAAAAATTGGGACAACGATTTGCACGCTTAAAAGTTGAGTACAAAAAAAAGCCAAAAACAAACACAATTTTAAATATGTTTTTTCAGTTTTTATTCTAACGGAAGTCGTTGCTAATGTTTTTGACTACTTCTCGTTGTTGTTGTTGTTGCTGCAAGCTAGCGCACTTGGCCAACTCTTTAGGCCAACTGTCTGTTGCTGCTGCTGCTGGCGGCGTTGATGACCCATGCTAATTGGCTAATTGCGTTTAATTGCCTTTTAACACATATTTAAAACATTTGTGTGTGTGTGTGCGTTGTTGTGTTTAAATTTCTTTTAAGCGCATTTGCCTGAAAGCTTAAGAATTTTATTCTTTCAATTAAATTATTTCTTTTATAAGCGACTATGGCTCATTAGCATAAAGTTGGCTACAGCTGAGGATCTTGACTAAAATCAAAACAGCTGTAATTTATTGTAACACAGAGAAGTGAAAGGAGTTAAATGAGTTAGGATGAGTTAAAATCTTGGACACCATCTAAAAGGAATTTTACTGTGATTTCAGTCAATTTGTTAAACTTTAACTTTTTTATAGTTAACTGAAAAGTAAGAAAGGGATGAAGGTTTTCATACTTAAGGCTTAAGTAAACTTAAATCTGTATTATATTTGGATATGACACCCATATAATGAGCATCTTTTTTTCCTTATAACGAATTGATATGGGGAACAACTTGGATTTGGTTCAATTTATAACCTATTCTGTAATACGAGTTTTTCCCTATAAAGAAGACTTTCCCCTCCATTGTAAGAAAGTTCGACTGTATAAAACCAATAAATAATATTTTAATTTATTCATTCAACTCCAAGTTTGCAAAATTTGAGATTTCATTGTCATCGTTAATCATTTTTTCATTGAAAACGTAAATTTTTATCGATATATTGCAACTAATTCGTTTCGCCTTAACATTGTGAAAAGATTATATTTCAAACTTGTTGCCTCAAGGTGTTATAACTCCTATCTCTCTTATTTTCAGTTAGAAAGTTTCGCTTTTAATGGTTGTAAGCCCAAATTGGCAAGGACTTTAAGTACCACTCAAGGCTAAGCAATATGCGAATACCTTTACTGCTTTATGGCATAACTTATGGCTATAAGCACGTTATGGCTAACATATCCTAAAGCTCAAACAGAAGAAAACCAATTGTTGACACTCGAAAAATAAAAGTGTTTATTAACCAATTACCGTAACCAATAAAAGACAAAAAGAAGAAGTGCAAAAAACTAATAAAAACAAGCACAAACGCAAAAGTCAGTTGATTTATGTGCCACTAAAAGCATTGCACAGATGCAACAGCATTAAGATACGGTAGCATGCCACAACAGCAGCAGCAGCAGCAACAGCAACATGAGAGTCTAAATTTAAAGAGCTCTGTTTTGGCCAGGCCTGAAAGTAATTTATGTCGCAGGCAACATAAATTGCCCGGCAAGTGTTGTTGTTGTCGTTGTTGCTGTTGTGGCAACATGCGGCACAAATGGGTGGCAGCAAAAGTACGAATTGAGCTATAAATGTAACTGACACTGCGTTTTTTTTTTTGCCTGGCTGTTGACTGTTTTCTGGTCGAAATGCGATACCGCATGATTAATTTGATGGGGCCCTGGAGTGGGGGAGGTGGGGAAGTTGTTGAAGGTGGAGAAGGTGGAGATGACTGTGGCAACAACAATGCCAAATTACGCCAACAGACGCTTGGTCGCTTATTAGTTTGTATCTCATACGAGCGTACCGTGCAACATGTTGCATGTCAATGGCCATAATTAAGCATGCGAAAACGGAGCACTTTTCTGAAATGAAAACAATGCGGGCACACACAGATCCCACCCCCCTTCGGTCCCCGTATCCACCGCATCAGCTTCCAGTCAAGTTGCATGTTGGCCATTTTCATTAATGGCCACATAGATAATATGCGTACCCGTTAGCAACCCTTGCCCCTGCCCCCGCCTCTCCACACAGCTTGCATTTGGTATTGTTTAACTGGCACGTTGCACTTTTTTGTTGTTGCATTGTTTTGATTTCAGCATCACAGTTGTCAGTGAGTTGGATTCCCTCTCTTACCCGCCCCACTCACTGTGCGCCTCTCTCTATGCTCACGCTCCCCAAATAAAAAATAACCATCAACAAAACAACAACAACGAGATGAATATGAAGCCAGCCCTCCTCCTGGGGCTGTCATTATTTCAACGTTTTTCTCTGGCATTGTTTTGTTTTCAGTTTAAATATTTTTGTACCCTGTAGACCAAACTAAAAAAAAAAAACCAGGCTAAATGCGGGCGTAATGCATGAAAGCACCGGAAAAAGGTAGATCCTCTACAGAAGATTTATGTGCAATATTTCCTGGATGGTTTTTGGGCATGGTAGGCTGAGAAAGATTGAATGAGAAACAGTTAAAAGATATGAGTTACGAGGGTGTTCCTTAAAAACATCCATATTAATGGTAGAGTTGAAATTTGGTATAGTAACGCTCTTGCATATAAAATAAATCTGGTGAATCTACAAAAATAAAGTAGGAAAAAGAAGTTTTTAGATTTTAAAAACCGGTTTCTAGATAAAAATAAGGTAAGGAACACAGTCTTAGAAGTTTCTTTCTTCATAAAAAGCAAGTTTTAGTTAGGAAAATACTTTAAAGTTGTTAGATTATTAAAAATCTTTTTTTTTACCCCAAATTAACAAACCAAAATCTTTCCTAAGGTATAAAAAATGCCAAAAGTACCATCAAATTTCCCATTCCTTTTAATATACTACTTATTAAACTCTCCAAATATTTTTTACAGGGTATTACATAGTTGTAAACTTTTTCTCAGTCACATTCCTTCGAGGTCTTTGTATGGTTTTTGGATTTTGTTTTGTGTTGCGGCAAGGACTGCAGCGACAAAGTCAACGAAGCCGAGGTCTCGGTCTCTGCTTCGGTCTCTCATCTCGCTATCTACGTATTTTTTCTACATTTTTTTGGACGCTTGGGGCGCATTCAGCATTCAGCATTGCATTCAAATTCAGAGGAGCCAAGAAGGAAGTGGAGGCCAGCCAGAGCCAACCACCCACTGAAATGGCGCCTGATAGCGGTGCTGTGGTGAGCGCGCGCCCACGTTTCCGTGACCTTTTTATATGCAACACATTTGACCTTATTACGTCGAGCATTTCAATTTGCTGTTGCTGTTGCTGGTTGGGTTTATTGTTCAGTTTAAGCTTTAGCTTCAGCTTTACACTACACACTAAAGCCATGAAATTAGTTTTGTGAGCAACAACAACAATAACAACGAAATATTTGTAATGGCAAATTGTTTGAGGTTGTGATTTTTACGAATCTATTGCATCTTTCGCCCACTCTTCTACTATTTGGCTAGCAGATATTTTCGGACGATTGCTTTGACCTAGGAAAATGTTTGTTTTTTAGTATTATTGCCATTTTGTTTGCTTTAAACAAAGGCAGCAAAAGTGCCTCTTGGCAATTGCAATTCCAACGAATTTGAGCTGCAGATTAACGAGTAATTGAAATTATGATAACAACCTTCACAAAGGTTGGGAGTTCGTCGAGGTGTGACGCTTTAAGAAGTTATTGAGAATAGCAAAAATGTTAACGAACTGCTAATGTTAACTATTGAAGATGTCCTGTTAATTAAAAGTCAACAGAAGCACTGTGTTGAATATTCTTTGCAACTCACCAAAACAAGTGCACGACTCTCTCTCTCTCTCTGTCTCTCGCTCTTTTTAACTCCCCCAACTGCATTTGTCAGACAGAGTTCATCAAGTGTAAAATAAAAACAACAAAAAAAGCTCAACAGAGCACAGCAAATTTCAAAAGGCGGAATTGCGCCGATAACAGCAACAACACTAACAACAACTGTAACAATAACAAATACAAGGTAGACCAAAATTAAAGTAAAGCAGCCCGCAGTAGTGAACGCGTTTCGCTGCGTTTGCTGTTGTCGCTGTCGCTGCTGCTGCTGCCGTTCCTCTTCAGCGACCACCCTCAGCAGCATTGTTGACGGCAGCGTTGCGCATGCGTACCTGTTGCTCTGCTGGCGTTGACGACGCTGTTGCTGTTGCTTCTGCTGCTATGCTGCTCGCACGCATCACATCGGCCTGTCAACCCTTTTTTCTCTCTTTCTGGTTTTAGGTTTTTTTGTGTCTTTTTGGTGGAACATGTTGGCGGAAATAATAAATTCTAGCTCGACAACAACAACTACGTGAGTTAAAAGCTTCATTGTTGTAGTTGTTGTTGTTGTTGGTGGATAGCATGACGTACTTTTAAACAATTACACATGACAGCATTCAAGAAGAAATCAAAAGGATTTTGCTAGATTATATCGTCATCATATATACAGCTCTTAACTTCTCACCCCCCTCATTGAATTTTGATTTCATTTTGTTTGGGTGAAAATATTGCTCATGTAACTGGGGGAAGTTTCTTTTTCTTTCATTTCATATGTTATCTAGATGCTTTTTTGAGCCGTTTGTTGTTAAGCTTGTCTCTCATGCGTAACAACTAAATTAACAGCGTTTAAGTTTAAAACGCATTTAAACAAGAAAAAGAAGCAGCGGAAGATACAAGCATACAACAATTTCAACGCCGCGAATCGTTTTAATGATATGGTGGGAAATTTCGGATTTTTGGGTCTGTGAGTCATAGGGGTGAATTCTGAACACAAAAAACCGTGTGAAAGCAAAGGGTGGGAAAGGGGAATGGCTAAGACGTAATTCCATTCAAATGCGCAGCAAAAACTTAAGATCTTTTTAAAGGGCTTAACTAAAAACAAAGATAGATGTAAATAAGGTGTTGGAAATCCCAAGCGGGATAAAAGTCTTTCTATCTTTTTGGAGGTAAAAATAATTATACCAGAAGTCTAAGTTTTTTTCAAATTTTTAAGCGTTTCCAACTATGCATGACGTTTTGTTTTTGATTTCGATCCAAGACTAAGGACATTTTTTCCACCAAAATTTTCGTTTCCAACTTTTTGACAAAGTTATGGCTAGGGAAACTTTGGAATCACTTAAAAGTCAATTATTTCTTAATACATAAGTACAGTTCACTTAAATTTAGTTTCCAACTTTAAACGTTTGATTGGGGTTAAGTTTTGACAAAACTATGGCTAGGGAAACTTTGGAACCACTTTAAAGTGATTAATATGTTATACAATTCGCTTAAATTTGGACTAAAAATTTCGTTCCCAGCTTAAAACATCATTTAGTAAGAGAGCTTAAATCATGCTTAATAAGTTTCAAAAGGAAGTATTTTTGATTAAAGGTTTCTAGATTGTCAGTGGCATATTGTTATAGGAAGTGTTCAAAACTTTCTTTATAAGCTTTCTCCCTTTTTGTTGAATTATTTTACGCCTTCTAAAAGTTTTTAACAATGAATGAGAATTAATCAAAGTTTTTCTCACGGTGTCTTCATTTCTTTTCAGCAAGTGGACCCTTTTGTGGAATTGATACTTCCATGCTAGATAGAAACACACTTATTGTTAATTATGCCCACTCTAGCGTTTTGTTTTGTGCTCTTGTGGCAAAAGCAATTTCATGGCTCTTAGACAGATGCAACAACAACAACAACAACAGCAACAGCGGCAAGCGGCAAGCACTTTTACTTGATGAAGCCACATTTGATATCGCGCCATACTTGAAAGATGCTTTCAATGGCAAAACAAATTGTTTTGGCCATTGTTGGTGCCCAACTGCAGGCATTTAAATGATGGCCTAAAAGAGACTGACAGACTGTGTGGCCAAAAAATCACAACCTGTAGTTGCCAACTGCCAAAAGGCAAGAAAGCAAACAACCAACAAAAATAATCAAACTGTATCAATGTGTCAATCAATGGCTGCCACACTGACAGATTGCTGCATGCAACATGGTATGGAGATGCCATGGAAATGTCTTAATTGGCCAACATGGCCAACAGCAACAATCAACAGCGTCAAGTGTTCAGGAAAAAACCGACCAAATATTATGGCCAAATAGTTTCCGGTATGGCAATTGCCTAATGAGCTCGAGCGACGCCGATTTCACACACAACAACAACAACAAAGCCCAAAAGCGACCCCAAACTGGTTGCACCCAACAACTAACTGATCAAGGCTAAAGAGTTATGTATATGGTAGATACTTCAGTTAATTAGTTCATGTGTTGGTAACGGCTTTCTTTGGCTTTTAAGCGCATTCTTTTGGCTAGACAAAATTCCACAGCAAAACCAAATTGTTGTGGAAAGAAAAATGCAAAGAAAAAATAATTTTAGTTTTGAGGTAGATGTAGCTTGAAGATACTCTGGATTTTTAAATATTTCAATTTTATTTTTAGAATAATAGAGGAAAAGCTCGAAGGATGTCGAAAACAAATTGTTCAGTATAGTAAGATCAATCAATAAACTCTATTTTGTGTAATAATCAATCATCTAAAAAACACATTGTTTTCAAATTTTAAAGTATTGTTAAAAATGTATTTCTTTAATAAACTTTCTCAAAAATATTAATATAGTTTATGCATTATTTTAATATTTCCTTATTTTTTACATATCAACATATCAATCAATCATCAACCAAATCTAATAATTTCTGTTATATTTTTGGAAAGAAAATTAAAAAAAACTTGAAAACAAATTTTTGGTCCAAATATATTATACATATTCTAAAATTAATCAAACATCAAACTTTTATATATTTTTTGAACAATTTTTTTTTGGTAATCATTCATATAAAAACATTTTGTTTTCAGGAACTAAAGTTCTTTTTCTTGTTAATTACTTACTTAATTAAAATTTAAAATTCCAAAAAATTAAATATTTAAAATTTACCAATACCTTTCAATCAATCAATCAATCAATCATCAACTAAACCGTATCACACATAAGTCCTTCCTATGGCAATTAAAATTTTACTTAATTCAAATTGCAATCAAACAATCTTTGTTAAATAAAAAAAGTTAGATCTCGTTTGCCAAAAGCTTTTTGATAGAGTGTTTTTTGTAATTTGTTTGCTTTCGAAATATTATCCGCATGCCGCATTTAGCTAACTGTACATAGTTTTCATCGCAGATAAGTTTGCCCCAGACTGCAGTTATTTCAATACACTTTAACAAAATGAGTTTAACAATTAATGTTTGCAGACTTGTTTGTTGATTTTTAATTACGTCTAGTGGAGAGACACGAATGGCATTTTTTGGAGATATTTTTGTTGTTCCCCATTGTATTAGGGAAACCGTTGCAATACAAATTGCCATTGACAGTTGCGCCACATGTTGTTGCAAGTTGTCGTCTAGTCGGAGTCGCTTATTCAATGAAAAACTAAATTGTTATGATTATATACATATGTTGCCGGCTCTTCTCTCTCTCTCTCCCATTCTCTGTCTCTCTCGAGATTTATTTCATTCAGTGCATTTTGCGTTTCATGAATAAAACATTCGCACATTCGGCAAGGAAGTTAACCCATTTTTACTGCAACATTCCCACATGCAGATTTAGACATATAAACTTTTTTTCCTCTTCTTTTTTGCTGCCAACTTTTTTTTTTTTTGACTATAAATAAATATAGCACTTGCCAGCCAGCCGGCTGTTAAGGAAATTCTGTGCTCGCTTCGATAAATTTATGTGGGACCTGTCCAAATTTGTACCCAACTCGCCTTCCACCCCCTCCCTCTCTCCCTGGCTGCCATTCAGCTGCAGCCCTGCAGCTAACGAGTAAAAAT
Source organism: Scaptomyza pallida (assembly GCA_018152965.1). Classification (NCBI taxonomy): domain Eukaryota; kingdom Metazoa; phylum Arthropoda; class Insecta; order Diptera; family Drosophilidae; genus Scaptomyza; species Scaptomyza pallida. The sequence continues at coordinate 4,192,438 of JAECXP010000238.1, forward strand.
TTGTGCAAAAATCAACATTCACATTTATTTCGGTTCGCCTTTTAACCTGCCCTGCAAAGCCCCCAACGCTCACGCCTCTGACGATTGACGAGCCAAAATGGAAAATGTGTTTCCAATAGGAAGAGAACCATACATACATATATCTCACAGATATATATAGTATATATGGCCATAATGATGTTGGGATTTGATGTGCGCTTTTGAACAAAGTGCCTGGCATTTATTTATTTTGCCTCTGCCTTTTTTTATTCGCAAATTCTAAAATGACTTTTAGTAGATGCTGCAATATGCGTGAGTTGATTTAAGGAAAAATATTGTTGGTAGAATTGATGAAAGTGTTGTTGAAAGATATGATATACATATATAGATATTCCATATATAATCTAACCATTTTAGGGTAGAATATAAGAATATTAAAGTAACAAGTATGTTGAGAGAAAGGGAGACAGAGAGAGAGACCGTGAGAGAGGAGAGAGAAAGGGCAAGAGGAGAGAGGTATGTGCTAGTCAAGATCTCTCGATTATAGAGCCTTCTTTTATGTTTTTTCTGCATTTTTATGTTGTTCTTAAGCTAATTCATTAAAATGTTTTATCTTTATTTTTGTTTACTTAATTTATTATTGTTCCTCGAATTCTGAAATGTTTTTATTGTATTTTTTCTTTTGGTATATTGTTAAAGATCAATTGCTATGAAGAATTGGTCTTTATTATACAAATTTATTGTTAAAATTTTATTTATACCATTTTGCACTTTTAGTTGGATCGTTGTTTGTTATTTTAAAAACTTTCAAAGCTCGCCAAATAAACAAGCGCAAACAAAACATTCCAAAAACTGTAATACCCCTGAAAACATTTTAACTATTTCTTCCTGCTGTTTTTCTTGGCCAAAACTAAGGCAAACTTTATGTGTTTATAAAGAGAGAGAAAGAGGAAGTAAAGGGGTTTAAGCAGCGCACGTCAAGGTTTTCTAGTGATTAGGCATTTTGTAATTAACTAGAGAATTTGTGTTAACGCCTTTCTTAATCATTAAGACGGGCTAAAAGCAAATGTGCGCAAGCCAAAAGGTCAAACATAATTTCAATAATTCAATCGCAAAGAGGGTTAGCGGGGGGAGAAGGGAGAGGGGGTAGTTGAACCGGAATGAAAATGTAGGAAACAAAATGCAAACAAAAGGCAATTTATTTGTTGATGGCCTTTTGTTTGGGCCATGCCGCGAGTGCCAAAATAAACTCTCTATATAACGCTATCTCACTCTGTTGTCAACACTTACTTTTTCTCTCTCTTTCTTTTTGTCTTGGTAACTGCTTGTAACGTTATATGGGAGCCAAAAGCAATGCGCCTCATTACGAAATGTCGCCAAGATTTGCGGCTTTAATAGACGCCGTTGTTACAAACGTAATGGGTAAAAGCAGCAACAATTGCAGCTTATTATATATACATTTATATATGTATTTTATGATTGTCACTCGATACTCTACGTTTTGGTTGTAGTTGTTGTTGGCCTCTTGGCCACACTTCAATGCATAATTTGCATTTTTTCTAATGCAGCAGCAGCAGCTGCTGTTGACGCTTTCGCCGCATCTTGGCCAACTGTCGCCCCCCTCTACCCCTTGCCGCACTCCTACTAACCAGAGTGTAGGAGTTGTTTGGCCGCCTTCGGCATGGCATGCCCAAGAGTTCATTGCATTTGCTCGTTTGATTTTCACTTTCAATTGGCCAAAATAAAAATAAAAAAAAAACAACCGCAAAACGTTGCAAAAGCCGCCTTGTCGCCTTGCCATCTAGCTATGTTGCAATGCCTGTTGGCAGCCTGCTGTCACAACAACGCAATGGCAACGCATCGTTGCAGCTTCGCTTGACAACAACAACAATTGCAGCATGCAACCACCGGCGACAAACAGCTGGATTAAGCCAAACGCACAATTTGTTGTTGACCGGTGAAGTTCAGTTTATTCAAATACCACATACACACTGACAGAAAAACTACATACCAAAGCTAGAAAGCCAAATTAAAGGTGCGAAAATAATAATTCTAAGTTTCAGCAAAATTCATTGTCGTTTATGGGAGTTATACTTTTTAGAATTGAATATTTTGCTTCTTAAATGATTTATTTTACCTTTAAGGTTGTGCTTTGATAGCAATCAATCAAAATTTATGCTAAATCAAATTTAAAAAAATTCTTTATACATTTCTCCAAGTGTATCTTAGCTGGCGCCACCTATCATTAAGTTTGTTGCAGTCGTTTTATAATCATTAATGACGGCAGAGATGCGTGCGTCAAGCTTTAAGATTATCATATCAAATGTCATCATTTAGCATGTTTCAGACCATGACCGAAAAATTCAGTCTTACGATTTATTTATAAGTATGTATCTTCTTCTACGTCTTTTTTTTTTTTTGTTTTTTTGTCATTACCAAATTGACATTTAGGCTAATTGATGTAATTTGTTTTGAGGCCTAAAAGCTTGGGCTCTAAGCTGAGCGTTTGAAAACAAGTAGAACACGCAAACATTAACTTTAATAAGACAAAATGGCATCCAAGAATTAGAATAAACAAGAAAAATAAATATGTCAAAAATCCTATACCAAAAAGGTCACATAAATTTAAGCGTATTTTGGTCTTAAGGCGGGTTTTTTTAGTTTTATATGAAATAATTTAAAAGTTTATCAAACTAAATTTTTTTTTTTAAGTTTTCTACGTTAAGTTTGCTTTAAAGAACCCTAAACTGCTTTAACTTCACAAGAACAACAACAGAAAAACTCAAAGCTCACAAAGATTAACGGAAAGCGCTTTTTACAGCTACTTAAGCTCCTGACCACCCGCTAAGCCTGAGCATTTATAACATTTATTCGTAAGCTCTCATCCACCAACCAAATGCCACAATTAAGCATGCTTTTACATTGATCAAACAGCTCTCTAATCACACGCACACAAACACACACACACACGCGCACACAGCCATAAATTGTTCGCACATAAATCAAGTTGACCTTAAAAACAAAAGCAACGAAAAAAAAGTTTGTCACAAGACGGCCACCGTGACGAAGCAACTGTTAAAGCTGTGTATGTGTTTAAGTGTTGGCGGGGCGATGCCACCTTTCCACAGTCCTGCTGCTGTCAAGGCTACATGCAATACAAAGTAGGAAAGAGATAGCGATAAAACAAGGTGACATAAATATCCAGTTGCTCCAAAAAGGGAAACTAAACTTTTTGCCAAGGCAACTTCACCACAAATCAGCGACAAACAAACACCAAACAAGTGGGAAAGAGAGAGCATTTCATTGTGACTACGGACTAACAGATATCCTATACAGTCGGATAACATTTTTTATCCGCAACAAATGTTCAAAAACCCTTAGACAAATGTTATAACCCATTAACAGTTATTCACAGGGTGTTCACATAAGAAAAAAAACAGCAGCAGACACTGTGAATCAAAAAAGTTACGAACCTGCTGCATTGACCAACTGGTGGCCAAGTTAAGATTCCTCTGCATTTGCTGCTGTTGCTGTTGCAGATGTTGTTGTTGCTGTAGCTGATTAGCCGGCGATGTGTTAAAATGTGTCACACCGTTGTTGTTGTTACAAGTCGATGTGTAACGTCGCGCAGGCAATGCTGGCGGCGGCGTCGAACAGGGCGATTCCTGTGCTGACTCCTGCTGTTGTTGTTGTTGCTGTTGCTGCTTGGCCTCAATTTGCGGCGACTTCTTGGCCAGTGTTAAAGCAATGCTCCCATTCCCATTCGTATTGATGCAGTTGCTGCTGTTGTTGTTGTTGTTCAGCGAAAGCGAACGCGCAAAAGAACTTTTGAAATAGCGACACGGCATCTGGAAATCAAAGTCAGGCGCCTCCGCAGCAGCCGACGTAGCTGAGACGGCAGGGGGAAAAGCTTGCATTGGATTTTGCATTTTTTGCTCTTGCACACAAATCCGGTATTTCAAATGTGTGTTGTTTGTGTTTTATACTTCTTATTTTGGTTTTGAGCGCCTTTTTAGTTTGGCATTGTTGTTGGTTTTTGCTAATTTGCTTTGATTCCTTGTTTAGTGCATTTTTTCACGCAAAACTGACAGCACACACACACACACACACAGAGAAACTCACTCAAGCACTAACACACACTCATAAATGCACGCACACTATTTGGTTTTTATATATTTTTTTTATATTGAGTGCAAGCTTGTTTTATTTTTCATTCAATTTCAATTATTTATTTGTGGCTGCCACTTTTAAATCAACATCAATTTCAACAAAATATTCAACACGCGCGCGTGCTCGCTCAACAATAGAAAATCTGCAAAACGCACCACGACGAAACACGACCGACGCGATCAGCTTTTTACGAGAGAATGAGCGGACAAGGTAAACAAGCAAAAGCACAGCGGCAAATTGCAGCTAAGCTACTCAAACTGTATGTTAAGTTAACAGCGCGCTGTTAATTAAATTTGCTGAGCTGCATTGGTGTGAATTGTATAAATACAACATTGTAATCAGTGCATTTGAACATTTTAGCCTTGTGAGAATGCTTAAATAGTTAAATATTTCATTTTATGTCTCATATATATTTTAAACAATCAATTGAGCTAGCTTAGCGCCGGTTTTCAAAGTAAAAGAGAGTTCAAAAATAACGCTGTTATTCTCATTTTCTGTTATGTTAACCAGAATATCATGTTATGCTCAAATGATCTGTTGTACTTAGCAGCATATATTTTACGTATCTAAAAGTATGCAATACATTTGGGTGCCAATTAGTTGTTTAATGGCTTATCCTAAAAGTATGTTACCAAATACCAATCAAGCTATGTAAATATTGATGATTTGAAAGCTCCTGAAATCCTGTTGGGATGACAACCATAACAGCTTGTACAGTTAGCTGACAAATTGTCAAAATAAACTTCAAAAAACATTTAATGCTACTGTGCAACTATAAAAAAAAAACAAAAACTTTTCCATCAATTTACAATCAAAATAATGCCATTTGACTTGTTTACTTATGGTCTGGAAATGGGTAGGCGCTTTTCATATTCCCCAACTAATCCCCATTTGCCAGGCCACAAAAACATAATCCCGGCATAAATGCTCGCATCTAGATAGAGGCGGACAGCTTGCCAATCAAATTGATTGCGTTTCTCCCCGTTGTCTATTTGTTTTTGTATTTGTCGACGACAACAAAACCCGTTGAGACTTTTGACAGAAGTTGTTGCTCAAGGCTTTTTTGGTTATGTTTTGATTTTTTATTTGGGGCTCATTGGTTAAACTCTCATCCTGCTGCAACTTGAGCCGAAACTAAAACAACTCATTTGAATGCTGGCCATTACCAAAAATAGACTGATCGGGCGCCAAATATTACTCACTCGCCTAACAAATTGTTATACATATGCTACATATACTACTAAATCCCACTGAAAATCTCTTATTTTTTGCCGTTTCTATTTTTGTTGCCCACTGTGATGGGCCCCGTGCGCATGCCTTGTTGTTTCTCAATTACATAAGCCTTATATAAGTTAGCAATGGTGCAAGCGAGATGACTGATGTGTGGCGATAGCCGGTACTGATAATCCGTTCGCTCTCAAAAAACACTCAAACTCTCTGTCGAGCGCGCGCTCTCTTGCACTCTCTCACAATATTGGTAAATCTTTACCACTTGTGGCAGCCGTACTTGGCACACATTTTAGCAAAAGCACTCTCCCTCACTCCAGCAGAGATGTGACGACGTCAAGCAACCACGTGACTGCAACAACCCCCCAGCAGCAGCATCATCAGCCATTGAGTGGAAAGATCAACAGCAAGAGCAGCGCTGCTCTCGATTTCATCGCAGCGCTCATAATTGTTAATGTTCATTTTACAACTGTGTCGGTTTCTGATTTGTGTCTAGCGCCTTTACAAGTGACCGCGTTGTCTAGTGTTCTGTTGCCAAGCAATTGTTAAAGCTAAGTAGTTTCGTGTTTTTTTTTGTGAGTTGAAAAAACTACAAACGTCATGTCTGCCGGCAGCAGAAGTCGCAGTAGTCATAGCAGCAGCGGCAGCAGCAGCAGCAGCCCACCAAAAAGAGAGCGTGAGAACATAATGGATTTATCAATTAGAGGTGAGTTTTGCCACCCCCACAACCACAGCCACAAACACACAAAACTCAACTCATTCAGATTCTGTTGGCAAATTTCTTTCATTACCTTCCCCCCCGCACCAAAACACGTGCAGCCACTTTTGCTGTGTATGTGTGCTTGTCATTTGTTTACACACATGCATAGACAATTATTGCGTCAAAGGCGAGAGAACGCGCGGTTTATATGTGATTGCGTTTGTGTGTTTGTGAGTTAAGCCTTTCCAATCGCCAGACCATGTGACAAAGTATTTGACTTTGCCTTTGTTTTGTTGTTGTTTTTATTTTATTTTACAATGCGGCCAATTGGTTTCGCTGGGGCGAATTGAACAAATAACAGTAAACAAATAAAGATATGGTTTTGGATATTAAAATAGAATAACAGATACATTGCAAGAGTGGGAGGGAGATAGGAAAGGGAGTTGTCATTACTAATTGCAAAATGTACAGTAAGTAAGAGCTTTTAAGCTCTAATGTTTAGCTATGGGAAATGTTATGGATTTGTTTGAGAGTAAACAGAAGAAAATAATTAAATGTCGCCCTGAATGCCAAATACCATTGATTGATAGACGACTGACCAAATTTTAGCTTATCAATGTTCTCCATTCATTTCGGCTTTTTATGGTCTTTGATATCAGACTAATTATACGAGACGCCGAAGCTCGATAAACTTTTGGTCAGTTCCTTTCAACAATTGGACTTCTGTCATCATATTGATGAAATACCGGCAACCTGTCGCCACACCATACAACAACAACAACAACAATCCATAAGCTAAACGCAATGTCATCGTTGTCATCGTCGTCGTCGTCGCTTTTCTGTTATCATTTTAACGACGACGAGGTTACTACGCGACTATAAATATTTACGCTCCTGATTATTGTTGGGAACCCGCATGAAAACGTTCCAAGCACTAAGTTTGGATGATGAAAAAGCCGTTAAGCAAATGAAAATGAAGCGAAAACCCTAGAACATTGGATTTTGTATATAATAATAGTATTTGCAAGCAATTAAAATTCCCTTGCGGAATCGAAGCGTTCCAATTTCTCGAAACTTGAACACAAACAAATCGCAACATTCATAATTGAACGTTCGGCCACGCCCACCTTATCAACAGCGCTGCACTTAACAGTCCAGCTCAAAGTGCAAAGTGGCACTAAAAAGAGGGCATTCAAAGTTTCAGCAAAGCCGAGCACAGAAAACAAAAAGCTTGCCAAAGCGAGCGCTCTCTAACGCTCTCTCGCTCTGGCTGTACTTGTTGCATGGCAATCAGATCACATGGTCACATTCACTGTTGTCACAGTGTGCGAAATGTATGTATATCCGTGACGTGACCGGCTGTTCACTATAGACCTGATAACATCACAGCGTGCGTATGTCTATCTATCAGTGTGTTGGTGTGTGTGGAAAATTTGTCACACTTATTTCGACTGCAACGATTTGGCCCACTGTTAAAGATCATGATCGTCACTGACACTCGACTCACTGACTGGGGGGTGTGGTCTACTAATCTATTCGAAATTCGGGTCATTAAAAATGTAGTACAGACTGCTGTGATTTGCGGAGTCTCTGGGCACGCTTCTAGGCAGCTGACTATTTGATTAAATTGTGTCAGGCGTTAAGGTCAGCCACCAAATCGACTCTGGAACTTTAATGGCGTGACAATAACTTTGAAGTACAGTAAACACTGAGATTCTAAAGTTGATTTCAATGCATTTTATATATTCATTAGTTCATAGTAAATATTGCTAATAAAACTTCCCATAGTTGTGGTTGCCATTAAAAGTTCTTCGCTAGAACTTGCTATAAAAAGTTGACCAGCTAAGCACATACAAAAATATAAAATCAGTTTCACTTCACAGTTTTTACTGATTTACTTTGAGGAGCAGCTTGAAAATTCAACTTGTTCCCGCTGATATTACGTCAATGTGCAATTGGAAAACAACAACAGAAGCAAACGTAAAGTACACACACACAGCTCTCATACAAATAATATCAACAACAGCGAAAAACTGCAGCGCCATCAAGTGCGGTAATAAGCAGTCCATCTCGCTCCCACAGCAGTGCACGTAAAAGTGCTTGTAATAAAAGCAACCACAGAACTGCGCCGAGAACTGGAAATTGCACAGCGCGAATGCAAATACAATTGTGGGTAGAAAGTGGTTGGGGGTGGAGGACAATGGAAACGTTTTAATGGAGAAGTCGACGCGTCGCCTGGCGCCGTAGACTACTCAACAGCAACAACAACAACAGCGCAGACAACGGCGAAATTATTATTATGTCATACACATGTATTGTGGTCTGTGCTTTACATGCCCAAGTATGCGTATGTGTGTATGTTTAATTAGTGCACTGGCTGCGCGAAACAGGTTGAGTAGAATTGTTTTTGGGGGGTGGCGGTGGTTTTTGCAAAGCAGCGGCTTTGTCTCGATAAACACGTGCTGCTGCTCGTTTTGATCGTTCAATGCCACGAAGACGAGACTTAACAGCCGATTAACATAAACTGAGAGCAAGGTGTATTGAGAGACAGTCGGACAGCGTCGCTACGTAAGCCAAGCCTACAGCCAGGCCAGACATGACAAAGTAGTGTGTGTGTGTATGTATGCGTATGTGTTTATTTACATATCGACTTTAATTAAAATGCGCTATAAAATATACAAAACGGTACATTTTGTCTACCAATCACGCATATAAATTGCAAGCAATTCATTTGCAACACCAAACACATATAAATATTGGAATCGCAAATAAAAATAGCGCAATAAAATATTTATTCACGATAGACGCCATGACGAATGTGCGTACGTGCACATTGTAAAAATACAAACATATTGGCCAGTGCAAAAAAACTCATAAAAATAAAAAGGAAAAACATCAATTAGTTTTCGCATTCAAAATTTGAGTAAACATGGAATAAGTGCTTAAAGTCAAGTGCTCAGCACTGTGAGAGAGGGAGAGAGGGCACAGTTAGACAGCGAGGTGCAAAATTCAAAACATACATACATAATTAGCACGTATCAAAATGAGCAAAAGAGAAGGCCAAGCCAGAGCGGGAGAGCGTTTCAAAGCACGACAGACTGCGCTGCCAAACGGGTTACAGTGGTATGAAGTTGGGTGTTTTTGGCAAAGCTTATGGCTTGAGAATCGTGTATTGCAATTATACGCTATTATATTTTTAGCAAGTTATTTAAAGCTTTGTGAGCTGCTAATTATTATTGTTTGTTTTTTCGATCAAATTTAATTTTGATTTGCACAACTTGTACCACTGTTCGACTCACTTGATAAAGCGTCGGCAAAGTTTAATTGAAAAGCCAACTTTAATAACCACGTGGTGTATTCGATACCATTGTTGTTGTTGTTGTTGTTTCTGTTTATGTGGTGCACTTTCAATTGTTCCTTGAGTACTTGTACTTTTGTGCGAAGCGAAACGCTGACGTTGACGTTGACAGCGGCAGCGACAGCAGCAGAGGCAGAAATTCTTGCTTGTGCATTGTTGTTTTTGCGGTCGCCTAGTAGTTGTTGCTGTTGTTGGAGCAGCCAAGTGTCAGGCAGCTGATGAAAAATGTGCCACTGGAGAGCCCCGTATCGGGTTGTTTTTCCCTTTTCTTGGTTTTTTTTTTACTTTTGATGTATTGACAGCAGTCAGTGCAGGCGGGGGTGGGGGACACTCTGCAGGGGCCACTACGACACATATGTGTTAGTGTGTGTGTGTGTGTTTACGAAAAGGTGAGCAGCGTGTCAATGCTGACAATTTCTGGGTATGACCATGCGATACATACATTTTTTTCCCACAACTGAAAATTTTTCTTTTCCTTTTAACATTTCGCTTTGAACTCTTGTAAATGAGTCTTTTTTGCCTGCGTTGAAATTGGTTTCCATGTTCTGTCTGTATGTGATCCATCATACGTATGTGTGTATGCATGAATACGCAAAGCCACCACTTTGACAATACCCCCCACACCTTTAACACCTACCACACCAATCATTTGCAATGTAATCTCTTTAGCTCTCTCCCACTCTCGCGCTCTGTTAATTGACAGTTTCTTGCCTTCGTCATTGTCATTGCTGCTTGTGTGTGACAGTTAATTGAAAAATTGTTGAGATTTCTGCCAAATGTAAATTCTATGTATTTGTACACAAATTAAAACAACAACGACAGCCAGATTTTAAATTTAGTTACGATGCGAAATAAATAAAATACCAACAACAACAGCAAGAACAATGTTTAGTTCAAGGTTAATGCGCATAAAACTATTTGATGTGGGCGGCTTTTTACGCCCCTTTTCATTTAGCGCCTTTAAGAAAACACGCGCCAATTCTCGTTGTTGTTGTTGTTGTCACGCAAAATTTTAATTGAAATTACATTTCACACAGTAAGAAACAAAAAGCCAAAGAAGAAGACGCAAAAAGATATGAATTTGTTGTTTGTTTGCCATTTGATAAAGAAATATAAATATTAAAAAAATTAATTCAATTAATGTGGCCCAGTCATAAAAAGTCTATTAACATTGATGGGCAGTTGTGGTGAGGTTGAGGGTGGGGAGGTGGTGTTTAAGGGTATGGCGATTGGCGCTTGGTTGCGTTAACTAAAAGCTCAATCAAATTCGCGTGTTTTCTCTTCTTTTTGTATACCCGGAATTCATTAAATGGGTATAAAGTGAGGGTATATTGATTTTGTGGAAGAGTAACTAACATTCAAAGAGGATCAAAAAGGATTATACAAACATACATGTATTTATGGTGTGGTATGAAAATCGAGAAAAAAATCACGTTTTGAGATTTATAAGCAGTTTTATTTGGGAGCTTAAGAAAAGACTTTTAAAGTTTTCCATTTGAAAATCTCGTAAATTCTCACAAAGTTATGGCAATGGAATGTTTTGGGATAAAAGGAATAAAAATCGAAAAAAAAAAAACGATTCTAGATTTAAATGTAGTATTATCTAAGAGCTCCTATTCAAATGTTTAGGGTATTCCATTTAAAAATCGGTTAAATTTTGACTGAAATAAGTTGACTAAGTTTAAGATGTGTTAAAGGTATTTCCCGGTCGGCATTTCTTTTCTTTCTGTTTTTATCAACATAATATTGCGTTAAGGTTTTCCCTTCATCAGCGTGTCGAGGCCAATAAAAAATAAAACGCAGTCAAGAAACAAGTGTGTGTGTGTGTGTGTGTGTGTGTTTGTGTTAAGTGTGTGCGTGCGCTCTTTAAGGGCACTTCCTGTTGTGGCACAACCCATGAGAGCCATGCAACCCACCAACAGCCAGCGCGCTGTCCTTGCAACTGACAGTCCAAAGAAGTTTATAAATGATCGTGCAATATTCGAAGCGTGGGGAGGGGTGGTTGGGTAGGGGGTTGGGGTGTGGGTGGTTACTGCTGTGGTGTGTTTGATAAGTTGCTGTTGTTGCTGCTGCTTTAGTTTCAGTTCTATTTGACAGCCTAAGTCGTGCGTGTTGTGTTTGTTTATCACTAGAATCGCTTCTTTGTGTACGTCACGTGCTCTCTAAGGGTGTGTGTGTGTGTGTGTATGAGTGTGTGTGTGTGTGTTGGTACTGTTTGCATTTGTGTTTAGAAGCATTGCAGTTAGTGTTAGTATCAATATTGTTACTTTTTGGTGTTGCTGTAGAGGAAAAAGTTTGTTTTTTGAGGTTTTTTTTTTGTGGCCTTTGGCTAGTTGAGGAAATTGGAAAATTTTTCGTTTCTTGTGTGCTTTCTTTCTTATCAAAATGGCAGCTAAGTGAAAGAGCATACAAGTAGCTAAGGGGCATGCCACAAAGGAGCAGAGAACTTTGAAGGTGCAAAGCACAAATGTTATGAATGAAAAGGTCAACTAATTGATTTCTTAGTGTTAAGTATAGGAAACGATTAGTTTTCTGACGTAGTTTGAAATATAGATAGGGATTATGATATATGTATATGTGTGTATATGTATATAAAGATATATGAACTCAATGAGTGCATATACAGTGAAAGCTCCTGTGGGCGGACAGTCACGTCTCCTGTATTTTTATCCGCCTGCGGAAAGGATTTTGTATTAAAATCATTCTATTAAGGAGCTGTCCGCGAGTAGAGCTTTAACTGCAAAACCTTCAGCTTATACATTTATTCTACAAATTCTTAGATTCCTTGGAATAAGCATTATACTAAAGTCGAACTTTCATATAACCAATCTCAAGGGAACAAAATAATACTTTGCTGTAGGGAAAATTTATCTAACAAACAAAACCCTTTGTTTGAAATCAAGAAAACTACCTTGTATTAGTAAACTTTGTTATACTGGAACCGTTCGTTTTATAAGAAAGTTCACCTGTTATATAGTATTTTCAGTACAGCTTCTTCCTTACTATTAAGAGCTCTTAACCAATATTTATTGTAAAAAATGTTTTTTATGTTAGGTTTTTCGTTTTTGACCTTGTTTTATTCATTTTCCATCAAATAATGAAAATTTTCCATTTGCATCTTAAACATTATGGTACTCCACCTTTTCTTCCCTTTTGCAACAATCATAGAACAATAAAACCATGTCTTCATATAGCCCCCATACCATCCCAACTGAAATCATTTGGTTCAATAATGAAACAATTGAACATCTGAACAAATCACATAAAAATGACGAAAGAATCAATTGGATCTTTTCTTAAGCAGACTTCCAAGTGCACTTGATCTATTTTGAATATTTAACGAGCAACTATTATAATGTTCAATATCTTTTTTTCCCTTCTTCCAATATGTTTCCATAAAGTGTGCCTCGAGAAAAAAAGTGCTAGAAAAAATGAAAACTACAAATAAAGTGAAATAATCTCGTAGTTTGGTGTTATTAATTCATTAGAGTTGCACTAATTAATTGCAACAACACGAAATAGGAAAAAAAAAAATATATATACATATATATGTATCTCATGAATAGAGAACTTTAGCTTGATTTTTATGATAAGCGCAACAAAAAATGTGCTCCAAATGTTTTAAAAGCATGCTCTCATTTACATATGTATATAGGTATTCATAGACATCTCCCCCTCCAACCACCCTCCTGCCCCCTCCCCTCTCTGTGTCTATATGCTTATGTACTAATTCCGTCATTCATTTGTACGTTAATTTGTACAAGTTGCTGCCATCGTCAGTTTGTTCATCTTGTTGTTGTTGTTGCTTTTAGTTATAAATGTGCGAGATTTCAAATAGAGCAAAATGTAGTTCAGATCTTTATGGTATATATACACAAAGTCACATAGGTATAACTGATAATGGGCCAGTCGTCAGCCGTCTAGCAATGCCTCTAACGTCGTCTGTTTGTGTAATCTCAGTGTGGCAAATTAGAGAAACAAACAAGAGAACAACAAAATCTTCAACATACAAAACATGCAACAGTGGCGAGAAGGGAAGAGAAGACAGCATTGTGTTAATTGTTGTAGATATCTTAGGGATACAAATATACATTGATCAAAGGTTTTAAAATAGTTTGGAATAAAAGTGAACTTAATGCAAGGAAATAAAATTAATTTAATTGCGTTTAAAACTTTTTTTCTGCTACCAAATTAAACATAGTTATAACATACAGACATTGCTATATCGACTCGTCTGTTGATGCTGATCACGAATATATATATTTACTTTATAGGGTTAGAGGTGCTTTCCTTGTCTGTTACATACTCTTGCACAAAACCATGATACCCTTTCTTAACTATCTCATGGGTAAAGGGTATAAAAAGAAATTTCTGGGATAACTTAGATGTTTTTTTTTTAATAACAAGTCTTAAAGCAGTCAAAAGGAATATATTCTCTGCGTCTCTTAACTCTCTTTGTCTCTCTCTTTCTTTCTCTCCTCTACTTTATGGAAAACGCATTGGAGTTAAAAGAAACTTGTAATAAAAGATATTTGTTTTAAAAAAATGAAAAAATGATTTATTTCATTAAAGTCTCAATCGAAAATTAAAATTTGTTGATTATCTTGTTTCTAAACATTTTAAACATAAACAGTTTATCAGCTATAGGAATGAAAAGCAAACTATTAAATGCTTGAAATATCAACACATAAATCTTAGAGAAAATAAATCATATGATGCAGATATTTGTTTTTCACAATACTAAAAGTTCAGAAAAGTAATCAAAACTTTGTAAAGGGAAACAATTTTTAATACAAAATTCTTTACGAATTTAAGAATTTTTAACTAGGATGATTTTATATCTGACTTTCGCATTAAATCCTTTAAAAAATATGTGTGTGAAAATCTTAACGTTTGTTCTTTGTTTAATTTTTATAAAGTAGCTAAGGTTTTTTTTTCCCTGTTCCGTTATTTTTTTTTTTGCCTTTGATGATTGTTGATAAGAGCCCAGACCGACAAAAAAAAGAAAAGAACGCATTTTGGGCGTTATAAAGGTATGAAAGCAAGAAATAAACACGTTTTATTTTTTATTTTTGTTAATTTATTTGCTTTTTTGCCTTTTTGGTCTGTCATCATCATCATCAACATGAACATCATCATCGTCTGTTTTGTCGTATGTTTATTTAGTGATATGCATGCGAGTTTTGTTGGGAACTGATAAGAGCGCAATATTTGCCAACACACACACACATATAAAGAGAGCTTAGCCAGTTGTTGGTAGCATGTATTTTTGGCTGCGACATACCAACAACAACAACAGCGATGAATGCCAAAGCAAATAAGTGAGTTCCAAGTGTATCTAACAGATACAACAAGTTCCTTGACAAGCTAACAAGAGGAAGCAACAATGTTGGAAGAACTATCTGTCTGTTTGTCTGTTTGTCTCCCACAATGCTAAGCTATATGCACAAACATAGATACTTGTACTAGCCATCTATCTATCTATCTATCTATAGTACCAATATGTATCTTTGCCTTGTCTTCAAAATATCTTTGACGAGAATAATGCGTTGCTGCCTTCCAACACACACCCACACACACAAACACGCACACACACACATTTGGCTTTGTCTTTTTGAAAATGGTGACAGAAGAGGGCGTAAGGTGCGGGGAGTCAGGCGGTGGGTTGCGTTTTTCGAGGCTCATTTATAATTTATTGCGCTTGAACACGTTTTTTTTTTGTTCGTTGCGACTAAAGCTATATATGACATATCTTGTCTGTTTTCCACTAATATGTATATTGAAAGGTTTGAAAGAGAGAGAAGATCACCTCCTGTTGCTGCCCATTTCCTAGTTGCGTCTTCATTCACATTCTACACAATCATGTCACATGATGACAGGCGACAGTTTTGTATTTATTCTTTTCTTTTTTCTATATATACAAAGTATTCGAAAAAGTTTCTTTTTTAGTTTTTGGGGTATTAAGTTGTGCATATTTTTGGCTTATGCGGGTGCGTTTTTTTCTCACTGTGTATGTGTGTGTTGGAATGAGTCACAATGAGACACAACAAAATGGCTAAAATTGTATTTAAATAAATAATCTTTTCAAGCAAAATACGTTTTATATTTAGTGCGCTTTTTTGTTGATATTTTTTTATTTTATTATTATTGAAGGTTGAATTCTATTATACTTTTTGAATTTTTTTGGAAGGGTTAAAAGCATTTTACAATGATGTCAGTTTTTGGGGAGGTGAACAAAGGTTATGAACTAAAGGAATCGTTAAGTCGGTATGGGAGTAGTATATTAGAAGTATACAAAGTATACCTTAAAAGAACCTAAAATCTGTTTGCAAAATCTTACTTTTATTAAACAAAATATTATCCAAAAGGTGTTTAGTAATAAAAAATTACAAAATTCTTAAAAATCTATAAGAAATTTTAAAACAAGATACAATATACTTAAGAGTTTACCAAAAAACTTTTTTTTTCAAACAAATATCATAAATTCTAGTCAAAAAAAAGTTCTTGATGAAAATTATTATAGATATTCAGCTAAAAGCTCTTTATTCTTTTTCAATTGGATTAAACAATTTTTTTTTAAATTGAATTTTAAAAATTTAATTTTTTTCCACCAAATAAGAAAATAAAATATTATGTTTAAGCTTATAAGAATTTTTATGCAGTGGAACTTTCATAAAACGAATTTATTTCGTGAAAACTGCTTAATCTTTTCTTTATAGCGAATAAAACTTTATAAGAAGTTCTCTTGTGCCGTCGGAATCCGTTTTAAGAAAGTTTGACTGCATTTAAAATCTTCTAAGCTTTAAACACAACCTTTTTATCCTTTATTAAGTTGAAAAAATGTTTAAAAATATTTCTAAAAATATTTTGCTCCTAAAAATACTTTTTCTCACCATTAAACACTCTTATTCATATTTAAAGTCATTTTCTTAGCATTAAGTTGTCTATTTTTGGTTGAAAAATGATGTCAAAAGAAAAGATTATGATTTTTAAAGTGTGACATTAAAAGCTTTATAGTCTGCTTAAGTGGGTCACACAGCTGTGGGCGATAAGATCAATTACCACGATGAGAAACCTTCTTAAGCACCTCTTAAGCACCTTATAAGAACTCGAGTTCTTCATGAAGTTTGTCTATGGAATATGTTTTAAAAATCATGTGTGACGTCTCTGAACAAATATTGATTAACTAATCTTATATATTATTAATAATTCTTATCATATAACAAATGAGCTACAAATTGATGCTATTAGGAATCGTACTATTTGCTAAACTGTTTGATTAAGAACGTTTCGTTTTGACTGTTGTAAAACGAATGTTGCTCATTAGCGGCATTTGCAACAAACACCTAACCCCGCTCTCCCTACACACCTCCCTCCCTCTCACCCTTTGATAGTCATGTTTTCAAGGCGCTCTAATTGCACGCAACTTGTCGGTACGTGAATTGCAAATTCAATTACAGTTGGCAAATTACACAAAACATATCGAAAATGTGCGAGAGAGAGAGAGGTAGACAGAGAAAGAGAGAGAGGGAGAAAGAGTTAGACTATGGGGTAGCTGATGCTGTTGTTGCTGTTGTGTTTATTTATACAAAATTACAGCGAAAAATGCAAACAAAATAGAAACAAAGCAAAAACACAAAAATTTCCACACATTAAATGTTTTTGTTGCTGTGTATTGAAATTGACTCACGTGAGCGCTGCCGCTGCGACGCCAACGCCAACGACAGCAGCGTCAGCAGCCGCCACACAAATACAAATATTAGAAATAATAACAAAAATTAAATGGAGACAAAATCGAAAGAAAAAAAAGCCCGCGCGCTCATATGGCAGATAAATCAGAGAAAAAAAACCTAGAAAACATTGAAATGAACGGCAGCAAATGCCGCTTGTGCCGCAGTGCCGCACAGCAAAAGCAACGCATACAGGTGCACAAACACACACACATATATAGATACTCAGATGGAAACGTCAGCGTTGCCGTCGCATTGACGTAATAGCAAAACTATAGTACGCGCAGAGTAAATTAAAATAACACAAATAAATAAAATGCCAGCGCACAAGCAGCGCGAGTTTAGCCGGTTCGAGTGATCCCAGAGAGAGAGAGAGGGAGAGTGTAAGCGAGCGCCACTCAAAAGCTGATAGTGTAGCTGAGAGCGTAGCGCAATTAAAAATATCAAATTGAACTTTGAGACGCAATGGAAAATGCCCACAGCTACAGCTGCTCTCAGAACAAACATTAGAAACAACAACAACAACAGCTTTGCGAAAGAGAGAGGGAGCGCGCAAACAGTAGCTCAAAGCTCAATCTGAGTTCAACTGTGAGCTGAGCTGAGCTTTGAGTTGCGCGCGCGCTTGAGACGAAATGTGAAAAGAAAAGAAAAAACTAAAATGGTTGCCAAAAATAAAAGTTCAACACGCGGCAGCCCCACTCACACCGTGAGAGAGAGAGCGCCATTGAGTGAATGAGTGATTGTGTGCAGAGAGCAAATGCTTTGGCAGCCACATGGCAGCGTCAGCTAGAACCATGCTGACTGTATAAAAACGTATCTGTATCTGTAGCCGACTGCTGTTGTTGTTGTTGTTGCTGTTCGATTTGCCCTTAGTAGTTGGCTCTCTGTGTGCTCTCTGCTTTTAGCTATTGCTGTTGAGCGCATTTTTTTTGTATTTTGTACACTTTGCAACGAGCGCGTGTCGCCCAGTCAGAGTCAGATGAACAGTCAAAGCCGTGTGGACGCATAACACAACAAAATTGGCAAAAAAAAGCTATAAAAATTAAATTCAAAACATAAATAATGTGTGCAAAAATCTAATTAATTGTTCACACACACATACAAAACATGTTTGTTGTATATTGTTAAATCGTTAAATGCCGAGTTCGCACTCGTTAAAAACCACCAAAAAAAGCACGTGTGTGTCAAAAAAGAAAGAATATATTTACAAGTTGTGTGTGTGTTTTTTTTGTATATTTCGGTTAGCCAGCCTGACAACTAAAGCCAAAAGAACGACAACGTCTCTCGCTCTCTCTATAAGTGTGTGTGTGCTTGTGTATGAGCTTTTGTGTATTAGTTTTGTGCGGTCGCTCATAGTGCAAAAAGCAGCTATAAAGCATTAGCAACAAAAACAACTTAGACAAGCATTTTGGCAAAGCGCGTAAAACAAACAACGACAACGCAGAAATAAAAGGAAACACACACATACACATACACATATATTCTGCAAATCAGCTGACTCGTGCGCACTCTCTTCCGCTCTCGTCACACACACTCACCCACTCAAAAGTGCATCCTAGCTGCAGCGGAAGCTTGAGTCAAAAAGCCTCCGCTCATTTCACTCACTCTCTCTCACTCTCTTTGGTTTGGTGTAGAGATTTAACGGTTTCCGCATCCTACGCGACCCTTCGAACTTCGAAACACAATTTGAGTGTACGTCGCTGCGTGTGTGTGTTCGTCTCGCTCTTGTCACATGCGCGCTCAGTCAGCATAGACAGCAACGAAAGCAGCGGCAGCATTTACGTCGACGACACCCACAACGCCCGAAGACAGCGTAAAGCGAACAGTCGTCGTTAGGCAGCGGCAGCAGCAGCGTCAGCAGCAGCAGCAGCAAATCCACAACACATATAACTAAAACAACAGCAACAACAACAGCAGCAGCACGCCACGCGCTCCAACAACTACAACATTCAACAGAAGCAACCACAACAGCAATAGCAGCACACAAACAAGGACACACCAACAAATAAGCTGAATTAACAAAAAACCGCTAGCGAAACGCGCGCGCGATTTTTTAATACAGCTAATCAATTTTGTGTGCGAATATACCAGCAACAACAACAAGAGAAAAATAAAAGTAGCAATACTGCGTGCATTTTGCTGCGTGCTCATGTGTATGTATGTGTGTTCGTGTCGGTGAGCTGTCAACATTTTTCATCGATTTTCGGCTCGTCGTCTTCGTGTGTTGTCGCTCGTCCGCGACTCATAAGTAAACCTCCTGTCGTGTATCCTCCTACGTAAATACATACCGTACGTACGTGCGTTTGCGTGTGTGAGTGCTTGTGCGCGCGTGTGTGAGTGTAAGCATACTACACCCCCGCTCACCGGACACGCCGCGCGCTCTCCTCTCTATATATCTCACTCTCTTTGATCAGGCTCAAAGCTCGCAAAAAACAAGAAGAAGAAGAACAAAACTGCGCGCAATCGAAACTTGCTCTGTCTCTGTCGCACGCCGGGCGCTGATTTCCGTGTAGGCATCTCTAAGCCTCCCCCCACCCCACACCGCTGTCGTTATCCACTTAACGTTAACTGTTATTAAGTTTGTAAACTACACCAAAAAAGAAAATATAAAATAATATGCTAATGCCATACTAGTGCTTTATAACTGTACAATAAAAACACAAACAAACAAACAAAAACTCAAGAAAACCAAGCAATTGATTTTATTTTTAGTGCCACAACAACAACGTTTAACGTTCAACAACAGCAAAAACAACACCCATTAGATACACAAACTGTCAACAACAAAAAAATATAAAAATAAAATAATATTATTAGCGGCATTTGATTAATCACACGACACAAACGCAAAATAAAATTGATAAAAAAAACTTTAAATGAAAATTCAAAATAAAAATCATAAAAATAGCGCAATTACAGCCACAACTCAACTAAACTAGCAAAATTTCTAGTAAAAAAAAAAAAAACAAAGCAAAAAAATTTAAAAATAAAATAATTTGAGATCAACAATTTTTTGTTATTTGATTTCAGTGTTGTTATAAAAGCTAACTTTTTTTCCACTCGCATGTTGTTGTTAACAATAAAAAACCAAAAATTGAATAAGCATTAAAAAAAGGAAGAGAACAAATTGTTGAATAAATTCGCGGTGCCTTTATTTATAGCGAGCAGCATAAATAATAAAAACTTAAAAACAAAAATATATATATACACAAAAAGAAAATATATATATTAATCGACATACATATTTAGCCAAGCAATAAAGAAACGTTAACGTGCAATATTTAAAGTTTACATTGAATATAGAATAAAAATATAAAAAAATAACATTCACCATTTTTGTACATTGTGATTTCAACAACAACAAAACAAAACCAAGTTATTAACATATAGAGAAAAATATACCAAATACCCAAAAAGTTAACGCCAGCAAATAAATCAAAAAACAAGTGTTTTTTACGTTAAATTATTCTCTAAGCAATTGAAATATTATTATTGTTGTGAGTCGGCTTTATGCCCAGTGTTTTTAAACCCGAACAAAAAGTTGTTAAATAAATAAATAAAGTAAAAGCGAAACTCAAGTGAAAAATATACCAAAAACATTGGTTTTTGGTCACACTTATTGGTTGATATTTCGTGTATAATCACAAAATTGACAACATTTTTATGAAAAAATGAGCGACAGGGAGCGATCGTCCCCAACACTGATCGAAACTGGCTTAAAAAACTTAATTGGCGGCCGTGATGGTAATTATCCATTGATCAGCGGCATAAATGGTAAGTTTCAGCACGAAGTTGCATATACAAGATACATTTAGTGAAAGATACAGATACAACGAAAGGCTTAGATGTCTCATAAATATGTTTGCGGCAAGATTTCAATGGTTTTTAACGCTTGTTGCAAACATTCTTCCAAAATCGATATACCTTTTCGCGTTACTTTTTACTTTTTTAAGATTTTGTGCCCTTGGTTTTGCTCTTCTAGCCAATATGTTATACTTAAGCCATTTAAATGCGCTTCAAATATTATAAAATATATATATAGTCAAAAGCATATAAACCAAAAAAATATATATTCTGCTGGGATACACTTGTGTTCGTGCCCATAAATCAAATAGAAAATAGCATGACACAAAAGTTGAGTTTGGCTTGGGCGTACAAAAGAAACCGAAATAAAAAAACACATCACACATATCGATTGGTTAGCTAGTTGGAACATGTGCTCGTGGCGATAGACATTCCACTGATTAGAATCGTTGTACTATAGTGGAAGTACGACTACCTGCACTTTTTTTTGGTGCAAAGTTCGAGGCGACAAACGATTTTTGAGATTGATAACGTTTTATTAAACCATTGACAACGTCAAGGTCATTTATTTTTGTGTTCAGCGTATAGCTTAGAGGGAAGCTAAATGACAATTGAAGGTAGTTTCCGAGAGACCCAGAGCGAGAGATTAAAGATGTGTAGCAAGAGCTATGAGTATGATTAGAGATATGTCTTCAGATAGCGCAAAGATTGTACATATAGATAAGAATACTTTTGTGAAACACTTTGATTGATAAAGGCAAGCAAATGCTATTAGCTTTTGTGTACAGTTGAGCAAGAGAGATAAAGATAGAGAGAATATGATTAGAAAAACCATTTTCAAAATCGTTTTCTAAACGTTTGTAATTGTTTCTTTACATTGCAAAGTATTATCAATGTATAAAATTATTCATTGAAATTAATCAAAAAATTTCTTGAAGTTGTTTTGAAATGTAAAAAGTCCAAAAACTATGTTTTATTCAGTAACTTTTCCTTAACCATATTTAAATTCTTACCCTTGGCTAGCGTCTAAAGCTGCTTAGCGCTGTTTTTCCCCTACTTCTACTGCCAATTTCTTTTAGTTCTTTTTGTTATCTACCACCAAAAAAAAAGTTTCTAGGCTTAAACTTTAGCAGCTTATGAAACCAGAGACTAGAAAACTGTGTCTTGAGCTCAATTTATGCATTTTGTCAAGAGACACATATTAAGTTTGAATGCATTCTAAATTATCTATTCAAAAGTTTTTTCCACTTAATTTCCCGCTGCGCTGACATCTTTAACCTTTTCCAGGCAATTTCACAGCAATTTAAAAGCAGATGCTGACAATTATTTTGGGTTCTTACTGTACTACGGTACCTCTTTCACCCCCCTACCCCTCTGATTGCATTGCTTTTGCTGGCTGGCATCGTAACACTGAGAAATCAATAGCATAACAAAAAGTGTCAGCAAAAGGCAAACGAGAAAATGCCATTAAAAAGTGTCATAATCGGTCAGCATAATAAAGAATGGTTGTATGCTTAGGTGGGTGAGGGAGGGGACTGAGCAACAACTAAAAAGAATCCATTGCATTTTTTTGTTTGCTTTTTGGCTGTAAAATC